>CM055111.1:11801696-12271696 GCA_029204225.1 Diphasiastrum complanatum | reverse complement strand
TTTTCTGACGACTGTCTAATTATCACTTAAAATCATATGTCATCAGCCCCAATGCACTCTTGCTTTTTTTTTTTTCCCTTAATATGAATACGTCATGAGCGAACAATTTCGCTTGTATGTTAACATGGCATTAAGCTATTTCCTTTATTGCTCTTGATATTTGCATATGGTTAATCAGTCTCTGTTTTTGTTTTCTTTTTGTAGTGAGAAGAGAAATTAAGATCCTTCGACTCTTTATGCATCCACATATTATACGCCTTTATGAGGTTATAGAGACTCCTAGTGATATTTTTGTTGTCACGGAGTATGTTAAGTCGGGGGAACTTTTTGACTACATTGTTGAAAAGAGTCGTTTGCATGAAGATGAGGCTCGCCATTTTTTCCAACAGGTATGTTGTCTTTTCCAGAATTTCCATTGACTTTGTATTTGGATGAGAGAGAGAGAGAGAGAGAGAGAGAGAGAGAGAGAGAGAGAGAGCTTTATTATTGTCTTTGAATGTGAAAACACATAAGGCGAAATAGTACATCTCAAGTGTGATAATAGTCTATATAGGAGCATAAAAATTCTCCAAGATCAAAATTAAAATAAACTAGACTAAATCAATCAAAGGGCTAGTCTTTGATCAATTAATTGAAACCTTTGCATAAACTGAAAATAGTCCTACAACTGATGCAATGATTACAATAAAGCATGCTGTAAACGGAGTGGAGTTGGAGCTTTGCTGTGAACGAACAAAAGAGTGTATTTAGATATGCGACATTTCTCCACCTATAGTTGATGTGAAGAAATACGAAATTGTTTCAAAGTGTATTCTAGACTATGTGCCATGCCTGAGTTTAAATATCAAAGCAAGATCAACTCCCTTGTGGCTCCTATCTCGGTTTGGTTCTCAAGATAAAGACATCAAAACTCAAGGGCGAAGAGATTGAATCGATGCCCGGACTTGATTCACAGTATGAAGCTTATTCTTTGTTTGCCGAATGGATTTTTCTGAAATGCATCTGGGAAGTGGGTGCGCTGGCTAGATTGCCAATGGATCTGACCAAAGTCGCTAGATATAGGGCTTGTATTGCGCTATTTGTGTTGTGAGAAAGAGATAATGTCTTTCGGGCACTTAAAGGTACATAAGATTGAAAACCGAACATTTCAATTGCATCATGCTATGGGAGCATAGAATGTCTCCAAAATCAACAAAACCAGTTTAAACAAAAAAACCCAACATAAAAGCTACAAGTACACAACAATATGAATAACATGAGTATGTAATGAAAATTGACTAAGTTTATGAGGAAAAGCATAAACTTTGACTTTATCTATAGAACATAAGATAAACAACAAGGGTTGAATGAAGAAAAGTGATTATCTAGTAACATCTTGTTGTAGAGGTCACTATTGCTATTGCTAGTGTAGGTAGTACAATGTGTGGAGTACGTCGCGATTCACGAAAATAAGTGGATGTGCAAGCTCGGCTCTTAAAATTTGCGGGTTTCTTGGCCTGACAACACTTGATGTCTAACGAGAATTGGTATCTTATCCTTTGACTTTGAGTCGTCTGTTCGAGGTTGACGTCTGCAGAAAAAGGATGTGATATGAGACTACATCTGGGTATAGGTGTTGGTAGTGCGACATCTCACTCCTCAGATGAAACATCTCTCATATGATAAGTGCAACCTGTCGTTGGTCCACATAGGATACCAAGAAGCGGTGTGTCACAGGTTGATCCTTGGAAGAGGCAATAATTTCTATCCCTAATCTCATAGTAGATAGGGTAGCAGAAACATGAGTGCTCTTTGATCTCAACCTCACCCATGGTACAAAGCTAGCACCTGCAAGTGTGACAAAACTTTGAGCTGTCACAATGTGAGTTGAAGGCTGTGACAAACTAGAGTAGTAGAGTTCAAGTACTATGGCAAAATTAGGTCTCCGCTAGTTCCTAATCTCCAAGAAGCCAGTCCCTTAAATGTCTAGTTTGATCTCCAAAAGGCCTGAGCAAACTTTTTGAACATGTGATCTATGAATTAACTTACAAACATAGGAGTGGGTCTCCTCTAGATGATGTCATATAGAAATACCAACTGATGCAAGAAGACGTGATGTTTGAGATTATCAACATAAGTGAAAACCTTGTTAGTGGAGCTCTCTAGATGAACCAAAGCTAGCCAAGACATATTACTACCAATATCCATATCTCCAAATGTAGGGACTTTGTATTTTTAGATGATCTTTTTCATCACGGTATTAGATACATGTGATGCATTGTTGTTTTGTTGCTTTCAATACAATTTGTTTGAAGCAATCAAATCAGGATTGGTTTGAATCCTAGGAATCTAGAACCAGGAGTTTCTTGTTGCAAATTGGTCTTTAATGCACTTGACAAGTAGTAGCAAATCGATCAACTTTGAATTTCTTTTAGCTTTTTGATCAAAAGACAATGTGCTTCGAGGCGAATTTGTTCATAATCTATTGTGCATACTATTCGTAATATTGGATAATTCGGATGTGTAATGTTAACAATTTTAACAACAGATCAGTTAACATTGCAACATGATGACTCATAGTCATAATTTTTACAAGGATAATATATTGAAGCTAGGGACAATCGAATATTGGAGCTCCCCACCCCCCTCATCATCCCCCTCCTCAGCCCTACCCCTCCCCCATCTGCTCTCCGCTAGCAACGCAAGGCCCGTGCATCTGCCTCTGCCTGCCTACACATCTCTCTATAATCTCGTCTAGCTCATCCTGAGTAGGTGGTGCGCGAGGAGCAGTAGCTACTAAGTCCACCAGGTAAGAGTCATGGTTCACATACAATTCAAGTACCACAAGAGTTAGAACCATACATCAAGGAACTGCATTTTGAACCATAACAAATGCACATCTCTACATCCGTCCGTTGGTGCTCACAAGACACCAACCGCCTGCACTGCTCAATGGAGGGCCTTTCCTCCTCTACATGTAATGCGTAACCCACAAACTCCAGTTCCACTCACAGGCGGAAGCTGAACAATCTTGTAAGAGAACTCTCTTGGCCAATCACCACAGGTCACCAATGCTAAGGTCGTGCATGCTCCACCATGTCACAAGCCGCAACTGATCCTCCCTCAAGCAGCACTGCGCTCAATCAAAGGGCCCTAAGCCTCGCTCGAACTTCACCAAGTCTCACTCCATGTTCCTGAGCATCGGTCCTGCGTCAGTACACATAATGCATTGGTTGTATGCGAATGCATTGACTACATATGCGACTAGAGGTCCAAGAGTGTAAAGAAATACCTGGGCCGGGCCAAACACGCTCGATCTACTCCACCCATCCTGTGTGGAGCTCCATGTCGGCCTCATGTCTAGAAGAGCGCCACAAGTGGTGCAACATGTGCCCTACGACATGGATGGGCAGATGGAAGTAGTCCCATTTGGTCTCTCAAATATGTTACGATGCAGAAACACAGGAGGAGTTTTGTACCCGTTTTATAAACTTTTTGAGCTATTTCGGTACACTTACTGGATTCTGGATGATCTTCTTTCTTGTTTTTGAGAGTATTATTTTATGCAAAAAATTTGTCGATGTATTCTGAATGCCGATGTACAAGAATGGTACTGCACATTGACTCTGGTAAATCATGCCTTTATATCTTAGTGATGTCAAAATCCGTTTTCAACAAGCTCTTGTTCTATTTGCAAGCATTGGATATGATAGTTACTTATATGTTCATATGCATAGGCTATTCACATTGCTCTTACATTTGCTGCCAATAGATTACACAAAGCAAACTATTTTACCTCCTGGGTCTCCCTTTTCCAGATTACATGCTTTGCTGATTTACTTTTAAGAGTATGAAAGCTTGCTATAATTTTTTTTCATTGTGATTGTGCTAGTAATAGGAAGTAACCACTCTTTCCATGTTGCTGAGTGAATATTTTATTGATTTCTGCCAAATACTTGTAAGATATTGGGCCAATATTAAAGCTAGAGAGCATACAACTTGGTTCAAAGTAACTTATTTTTTTGTTTACAATGTTCACCTGATAATGCAACACTTTGATTTGGGTAACTAAAATGTATGATCAATTGGATATTGGTTGTATTCATGTGAACAGATAATATCAGGAGTGGAGTACTGTCACCGAAATATGGTGGTTCATCGTGACCTGAAGCCTGAAAACTTGCTACTAGATTCAAAGTGTAATGTCAAAATTGCAGATTTTGGCCTCAGCAATATCATGCGGGATGGCCATTTACTTAAGACGAGCTGTGGGAGCCCCAATTATGCCGCCCCTGAGGTACATCATACTGTCAAGGAATGACTAAGTCTTGAAATTTACTTTTTGGAAGCTATTTTCTGAGGTAGCTAGATATGGAAACCAGTCCTAAACAAGAGGTATCTCTGAATCTTATTCCCAGCTGCTAAATTGCAAACTCACATCTATTATGGAACTTTTTTGCATCATTTAGTTGTCCGTTTTACTTCCTTTGTGCCTTGTTGGAAGAAGATTCTTTTTAACTGATTTCTATGCTGGTTCAGTTGTGATGTTAGAAAGGATACACCGAAGAGATAGATAGCAAACTAGCAAAGGTCATTATTTTCAGCCTGTGTATGAGATGGTAATTTTTGCTTTTGCTTTTACTCAACTCACATTTAAAAAAGATCTATGCAGGTTTAAGATTGCACAGCTTCAAAACTTTGGTTTGGTAAAGGATTTGGGACTTTTTGGACAACAAATCTCAGTATTAACTAGGAATTACTTGAATCTAGTCACTCTTTTATCAATGCAATAAAGGTGTAGACAGGACTCAGGAGCAAAAGACTTAGCATGGGAGTTAAAGAACTGAGAACATTTGTCAAGTGCTTAGAAATATAACATATTGAAGCTTGTTTCGTTGATTCCTCAAGAGCTTTTCTTTACTAGCAAAAGATTGTAATCTTGAAGAGGCTAGAGCCCCATTTATTATTTTTAAGGCTTTTGGTACCGTCCAGAGAGAGAGAGAGAGAGAGAGAGAGAGAGAGAGAGAGAGAGCTCTCCCTCCCACGTTACAATTTATACACTTTCTAGTAAACACTAAATCCTTGTTCCCTAATGTCATATTAAATCTCAGGGCATAGATCTTTTAATAAGCATCAATCAACCATTGCCTTGTATCTACACATGGGAGAAAGACGGAGAAACACACAAACTCCTCCGTTTATGTTATGTTGTGTTGTATGAGAATGATGGAAACTGAGAGAGATGATGTTTGGGCATGTCTCTTCATATTCTGTCCACATCACTTAAGCCCACTACACTACTTGAGGCACTTTGGCTTGTTAAACTTTTATTACTCACAGCACAATTGACGACTACCTTTAGTTAACTACCATTTGGCATACACAAGACAAATAAAGACAGAGCTGTTCAATGACACAATCATAGCTCAACATTAGAGAGATTATTTTGTTGATGTGGTACCATTATTGATGACTCATGCCAAGTATCATAATGTTGATATGGATGTGAAGTTCATGTCTTCAACATAAAACATGATACAATTGTATTTGAGTAATTTAGGAAGATTGGCTTTGAAAGGAGCAAATAAGAGGCTAACCTACACATGAAGAGGCAACAATAAGACATTGTGGTGGTTGTAGATAATAGAAACATCTCCAAAGAAGCAATTGTAAGCTATTTATAGTGACCATGAGTACGAGGCATAGATGCACAGAAACGCGTTTCTCCTCCCAGAATCGCAATTTTTTTTTTTTTTTTTTTTTTTTTTGTGTTTTTTTTGGAAAAATAGCTTATGGCTGAAACTGTTTTAGGGGATCAATGGTCAAACCAGCGTTTTGCCTCTCAGAAGTGCAGTAGATGGGGCACAAACAGATCTTATTTTCAATAGCTATTTGGTTGTTATTTGCTCTGGTTTTCAATAAATGCTCAGGGGGTTCGGGGGGCGGTAGCCCCTTGAGAAACAGGGGGTCCGGGGAGCAGTAGCCCCCTGGTGGGGGGTTTAGGGGGCAACGCCCCCCAACGGCAGGGTCTGGGGGCTGCCGATAGACCCCGGCCCCGACGGTAAGGCCTTTTCATGATTTGGCCTTCCAACTCTCTGAGCGAAAACACACTTATTGGGACCATCTGTGATCGTAGTGAACAGGCTAGAGGTTAGTTTTGAATTTTTATCCTTGACAGAACCCAACATGGATTAATGCACCTGAACTGGACCATCCTGCACCCGAAACAGTCGACAAACTACACAGTAATTATGCTCTTAATTAGAGCTTTCATCTGATACCCATATTGCCCATAAAAAAACCAAAAAAAATATACATAAAAAAAGCATTTCTGAAATTTTTTTGTATTTTTCAGAAACACGTTTCTGAACCGCGTTTCTGAACGCGATTCTGAAACGCGTTTCAAAAACGCAGCGCATCTATGACTACGAGGAAATATCAATGCTATCGGGCTCCAAACATCTATGTCCTAAACATATGGACCACGAATACCAAATATATAACAAGAAAATTAGTCTTGGAAGAATCAGATAGATCCCAAACTAGTCATTACACTATTGCATGAGTACTAATAAATGGCTCCACATATGGATTCAGAACTCAATGGTGCTATATGGGTGGTGCGTGCCATAGACTTGCAACAATAGCCTGCTCCAATTGTATTGCTAAAGTAGAAGCTGTTTAAATATGAAATCGCATAGAACCTCAATGTTTTACACTTACAAAAATGGATAAAAACTCAAAATGTGCCACAGTAATAGAAATTTTGATGAAAGGATAACTTTGATTGGAGCTATCATACTGACTTAGAAGTTGCTCTAGTAATGCTGGTAGCATTTTCATCTATAAAAATCACTTGAAGGACACATGCTTTTGCACAAGCTGTAGGAAGTAGAAGATCATTCGAATCAGTATGTTTGTGTACCTCATTTTCTCATAGCTGTAGCAACTTATAACTTATCATTTGTACTAGTCTATATTGTATTTATAAGAACTTGCATCCGAGCTTTAGATAGTTGTTTGTTTGTCAACTATAGGTGTAGGAATAAAATTCGAAGCAACGAATTGATTTGGGCTACCCACAACTTTATGCAACCAATTTGATTTATAGTTTCTCTTTCCTTGCTTTGATGAAAAAGTTGTGAATTTGGCCAAAGTCTTGTCTGCTGATCTCTCTATCTCAACTACTTGTCTCAAACTGTAAGTTGCAAGTCTCCATCTCTCATCCACAATGTCTCATGGAGGCACATATAGCCATGTCTCATATATAGATATATGTGTCTCGTCTAGAGAGCTATCTGTGTCTAGCAACTCTCCCGTTTACCATTTTGACTCTTTCATCCATAGATGACAATGTGTCATCTTTATACTCTTGACTCTCAACAATAGAGGTCGGAGCATAATGGGCACAGAAAGATGAAAGGGACAAATAACACAAAAGTTTAAAAAAAGTGGAATTTGGATCTCCCTGACCATATGGACCTTAGATTTGCAATTTGTAAGAAGAAATTGCATCAAGCACCTCTGTTCTAGTCAATAAAGCATTACTATGGCATCATCGCTTAGGACACGTGAATCATGCATCTATTTTGAACATGACCAAACAATCCATGGTCCTTGATCTCGACTATCCTTCTGGTAAGGTTGATCTCCCTGTCTGTCATAGCTACATTTTTGGAAAGCAGGCTAGGTTTCCTTTTAGATCAAACCATATGCATGCATCAAAAGATCTGTTAGATGTTGTTCATACAGATAGATGTGGACCTATGAAATTCCTTCATTGCTAGATGCAAAGTATTTCATTACCTTTATTGACGAATTCTCCAGAAGAACAGTTGTTTATTTCATTAAACAGAAATCAGAGGCTTTCATCAGATTCAGACAACTCAAAGAGCATGCTGAGAATCAAACTGGCAAACGAATCAAAGCGCTGAGGTTAGATAATGGGGGGGAATACATCTCCAACGAATTCAAGGACTACTGCCTTAACAACGACATTGAGCAACAATACGTCACTTCCTATTCGCCTCAGTCAAATGGTTTTGCTGAGAGAAAGAACAGAACCTTAGTTGAATCGGCAAAGTGCATGTTATCACATGCGACACTTCCGAAGTCCTTCTGGGCTGAAGTTGATCATGTTTGTTAACTCCATAAGGCACTTTATGGCTTGAAGCAATCTGCTCGAGCATGGTTTGAAAGGATCAATACTTTCCTCATTGATCACAGCTATACACCTAGCTCTTCAGATTCAAACGTTTACTTCAAAGCAGTGCAACAATCTTTTATCATTATCACATTATACGTGGATGATACATTGCTTTTCAGCAACAGTACCGATCTGATAAAAGACAAGAAGACAATGCTATCTTCCGAATTCGACATGACGGATCTGGGCGAAGCTCATTTCTGCCTTGGTATACAAATCCACAGAGACAGAAAACAAAAGTTGATCTACATTATACGACAGAGGTACGTACATCTTCAACATTTTAGTCAGATATAATCTGATCAATTGCAAGTTAGCTCTCTCACCAATGGAACTAGGACTCAAAATACCAGGCTAGACATAGCTTTTGCAGTCAACTCTCTCAGTCAGTTTATGACTAATCCTGGTATAACACATTGGAAGGCTCTTATCAGAGTCATGAGATATCTTCGAGCTACTATGGACTTTTGCATTTGTTATGGAGCAGTCGGCAACGTCAAACTCAATTTCCTCAGTGGTTACACAGATGCGAGTTGGGCAGGAGATGTAGACACTCATAAATCTACTTCCGGATTTACATTCTTCCTCAACAATGGTCCAATTTCCTAGAATAGTCGCAAACAATCTTCGATAGCTCTATCTTCCACTGAATCAGAGTATATCGTAGCCTCTCAAGCTACAAAGGAAGCAATTTGGTTGAGGAACTTATTCTCAGATATTGGTCTGAATCAATATACTCCGACGACATTATTTTGTGATAATCAAAGTGCCATCGCTTTATCAGCCAACCCTAGATTTCATCCCAGGAGTAAGCACATTGAACTGAAGTATCATTTCGTCAGAAGCAAAGTTCTGAACAAAGAGGTCAGATTGCAGTACTGTAGAACGCAAGATATGACAGCAAATGTTTTTACTAAAGCATTAAGTTTGGAGTCACACAGAAGATTTTGTGTAGAACTAAGTTTGAAGGTCAAGGCATTCAAGGATTCAGATTAAGGGGGAGTGTTGGATTATTCTCCTTCTTATCAATCGTCTAATCGGTTTTTAATCTTCATCCATTGTTTATCCAGTTCTGCGGATTTTCTCGTGTGTTTACACAGTTTGCAGAATTACAAGTGTTTTTACACAGTCTGCAGAATTATACGGAGTTTATGACAGTGTCACATTTTTCGCCTTTCAGAAATCTCGTGGAAAATGCAGTGTCACCTTTTTCGCATTTTTCGCCTGTTCTCGTGCAAATTTGCAGTGTCGCATTTTTCGCTTTTTCCAAAGAGCCTCAAATGTTAAGGAAATGACTATGGCAAAGTGTGGGGCAACCCTAAATGAGATTTAAGGGCACCTTTGCCGTTTTCGCCTTTTTGCGAAAAACCCGACAGTGTCGCCTGTGGCTGTTTTAGTTCATTTCTGCAGAGCTACAGTTTTGGTTCATTTATGCAGACAGAACATTTACGGCCAATTTAACCGCTTATCAACAATCAATGACAAGGACCGGATGGATGCCAGCGGATCACCAGCCAACTGGCAATCGCAATTGACGACCTAATTTCTTAGTATAAATAGCTGTTCATATTCATACAGATTAATTCATTGAAAATCAGAATTATCAAAAGCGTTTGAATAGTTATTTCTCTCTCTCGAGCCTGCGAGCTTGAACGCTCCTGAGCATTCTAGCTCACTTCTTAGAGTTGTTTTAGAGATTGCTATTGCGCTACTGCTCATTAGCATTGCGCATTAATTCAGACTTTCATTTCTAGCCACTCAGAGATAGCATAGAGTACACGGCTTCAATCTGCAACTTAGTGTACTCATTTACTTCTATTTCGTTTTGAATCAGTACTATTCTTTATTGCGTTCAGTTTCGTCTCAGAATTTATGCGTTTCTGTATTTGTTCGCGACTAATTATTTGTCTGATAATCTTCAATGCTGAATTGTTTGGCTACGTAATCACTGTAGTACTGACGATTTCAAAGTTAGTTACTATAAGTTCAAACGTGATTTCTATCACTATTGTCTTGTTTGAAATTGATAGGCGTAGTCATGCATTGGAAAGATGAAGATAGTTTATTTCGCCATGCACGAAAGGTTTTCTTTCTAGACACACCAATTATTTTCATTCGTTTCTTTTCGAGCTAGACCTATCTTCTGCATACCACTTTCCGACAAAAGACACCATGCTTTATGATAGAGAGACACAACTCTCTTACTGTAGATTGTAGTAGTTCAAGACCTTAGCTTGACGTTATTGCTTTTGGAGGGAAGACTTGCAATGATTTTACTTGAAATGTTTGTCTTGCATACCCCAAAGTTAGGTCCTCTAGTGCACAACATTCTTGGGCAAATGGATTACATCCTGCGTCAAATTTAGGGCTGTGTGAATAGTAGGGCAATTGGTTGTAGCTGTGGGTCCGTGACACTTGTAAAATGCTATATGCAAACTGTGTCGGCATTTTTATTCTCAGCCCGAGTGTATCCTAGACTATATTTATATGTGCATATAGCTAGGCCACTAAAACAGTCCATGACTCTCACTTAAACTTTGTGCAGGTAATTTCTGGTAAGCTTTATGCAGGGCCAGAGGTGGATGTGTGGAGCTGTGGTGTAATTTTATATGCTCTTTTGTGTGGGAGTCTGCCATTTGATGATGAAAATATTCCAAACCTTTTCAAAAAAATCAAGGTATCAATGCAGTTTTTATCAAGTATTTCATTCAGGTACATTTGTAAAGGATAGGAAAGCTAGATTGACTTGTTTGAATGTATGACTGGTAATGCGATTTGCTAATAAATATCATGGTCACTTTTCCTTGTGATTATGTTCAACTGAGGATGTACATTTTTATATCAGAAGTACAGTCTCTTTTTGCACTAGGAGCATAGATTGATCTTGCGGTTATTAATAAGTTAGTGCTATAGGGCACAAATCAGAAGATGTGTCTGCTAATTACTGAAATCATTAGTTTAAAATTATGTCAAAGTGGCTATAATTTGCAGCAGCCTTGAGTTTCTTAAGGAGAAGACAGGATTATTGTGAATCATTGGAGTAAAGTGAATCTAAATTTCTTGCCAAAACTGTGATGGACAAAAGAATAATAAATTCTGCTATACATGAAGAATTTTGGCTTCAAGAATAAACTTTTTGTAACCAGCCCCTCTGTTAGAGGGAAATTTAATGGCATTAGTGTCGTCTATCTATTTTCTTCTTCTTCTTCTTTCAACTTGTTAATAATTGGAGCATATCCAACATTCTTTCTGCTGCCTTCTTGGCCTGCGATGCCTTGAATGCCAGTTGATTTTCTGCAAGAAAAGTAACTGAAAGTAGGCATAATCGAACTCTTTACCAACATGCATGTCTTATTGTTTTCTTTAGCTGAACAATTCTTGAACAATGATGCACGGTTTGAAAATTATTCTTTCAACAGGAATTGTTACTTGTTGGGAAATGCATGGACAAAGCAGTGACTTGTAGTTTGTGAATTTGTCATTTGTGTTGAACCATAAAGCTGTTGAGGGAAATATCTAGACAAAAGATTCAAGGCTGTAGTTATGATCACTCTCATAAACTAGCATCTCTAAGAGCATATTATTTGCAACAATTTTGAAGAATGATGCATTTTAAATGTAAGGAAAAAAAATTGACCATAGATCACCTTGCATCTCACTACTTCAAGGACACTTTGCTATTGAGGTTGTCCAACTAAAAAGCTTTCAAAGGCTCCAAATAACAAAATTGACAAATTAGCCCTGGGGCAGTCGATAGCTTTCAGCAATCACCCACACTTTACTAGAAGGTCACTTGGGTATTTGAGAGGCTGGGACTTGGTCTCATTGATAAGTGGAAAATTGTGCCCTTAGGGAATGAAATAACATGGCAATTCGAGTATAAAAATTTATGTGCTGAATGCATCGTCAAATCACAAACTTGGAAGTTAATACTGAGATTAACTGGAGAAGCAAGTGCTCTGGTCAAGTTTGTGATGTAAACTGATCTATATTGTGTCCAAGAACTTTTAAAGATTTAATTTAAAATATATGCTAGCATTAGAATGATCAGTAGTCAAACATAATTGACTAAGTACTGATCTCCTTTTTCTAATGAAGTACAAACCATAAGCAAATGAAGTACATGTCTATAGTACTACACTTATCATTCAACACAATGATAACAAAAAATTTGAAGAAAGTACATTATTATGGAAGCACGCAAGTACAATCGGGAGTACAAAAATAGGTGTTCTTGGGCCGTGACATTTGGTGTCTCTTAAGGAATGTGAGAGTGCCTCAAGGCTCTTGTAGCCATAATCTGCCGTCATAGAGCTTAGCGATAACATGTCCAATCATGATGGTGTGATAGCATTCAGCCTCATGGGTACACCACTTTTGTGGATACGATGTATGAGATTGGTACACCACGAGGTATGGGAACCAGTAGTGACAACAATATTTACAAGATTGGCTATGTCAAGGGATAGGATATTTATGGCATGTATGAGAAGTTCAGCTTCAAGGTTTTCTTTATTTGTGGCACAGTTACATTTCAGCCAATCAAGGTCGTCACGATCTATATAGTGAATAAAGAAAACTCAGAAGCTCTAGAGGGGATAGTGATAGGTGAAGTGGGTATGGTGTAGAGAGTGGTGGCATATTGGGTTCAAGCAAGGTCAAGAAGTCGTTGGGTTTCCATTTCCATAAATGCTTGTTTCCTACAATGAAGAAGGGAGCAATATGATTTTTTGATGTCACAAAGGAGGTGTGGAGAGAAGTGACGTGTGTTGATGAGTAGAAGATGGAGCTGTTGGCATAATGAAAGGGGACGAGATCGAGGCCTATGGGGTTCGTGGGGGAAGGTAATGGATGCGACCGTATGAACGTATGAACGACCATAAGTATATCGTGGCCTTTGGTCGATATACCCCCAGGGGCTGGGGGTGTAAGTGTTTAGGTCGGCCAATTTGAAAGGAAAGAAAATAGTGGTCAGACAAGGTGGTGGGAGAGACAATGAAATAAATCAAAGATATGTGGGAAGAAATATAATGAGCCCATGATGCAGTCAACAACGCTATGTTCCCCACTACGAGGGTGCCATGTAAAGTCATTTGAAGATGGCCATTTAGAAAGTTCATTATATAGCACAGGCTCATGGTTTTTCACAAACATGGTGCTCCCTGTAAGGAGTTATTGGGTCCATCGTGTTTGTTAAAGATCTAGTTCTCCGACATCTAGAGCATGTAGCTGTAAGGGGTTGGTCTCTATATCATGTAAGTGGATCTGACGACCAACTTTTCTTGGCATTAAAGCCTCTAAGCAGTAAAACGTATCCCTGCTCTGAAAAAGAGATAATATTTGAAGAGAGATCAGCATAAGGAGAGCAGTCAATGTCATTGGCAAATGAGGAACTCTTTGGAGGAAAGTACCAAGCATGTATGTGCACATCCATGTCCAAAACAAGGTGATGTCCCACTAAATGAATCCAAATATATCAGGCCAAAGCATCCTGTCCAATCATAGAGTAATGTTCGTAGATGATCGTGAAAGTGGCATGCCAATCCTCCATAACCTCTACCACCTGCTGATCTGGTCTCATCAGGATGTACCAATTCCCAAGTGAAGCCTGAGAAGGATGGTAGACCCCTCACTTGATTCTCATGTGTCTCAATGAAGAGCCGAATGTCACCATGATCAATAAAGTCATGGGTGGGACCTCAGGGTGCTCCCATATCCTGCGCCCCCATTCCCTGTGTTGAAATTTGGAGGAGATGTAGGGGCACGACCATCCCTGAAAGTTACCCATTTACCTATTTCCCTTGCTGCTTGGAGAACTTTCTTTCATTCGTCTACATGTATGAAGGTGAGATCGTCCTCCATAAAAGTTAGGTGCCTTTAAGTTTAGGTCTTTGCCTAAGGGGCGTCCCTCTTCTTGACTATATTGCCCCTGAGGTCTGAAGGAGGCGGTATGAAGGAGGTGATATTTGTATGTTTAGTGGCTGAAGTGGATAATCTAGTGGACTTGGAGGGCCCATGTTTAGATCTGGAATACATTTGTCTGACTGGTACATGGTGTAAGCATATCATCATATGTCTGTGCTGCCTTTGGGACCGGTGTCTAGAAGGAATAACTGCCTCTTCCTCTAAGTCACTGTTGGATATATTCTCACGTGTACATTGGAGTGGAAAAAAGGAAGTGATGGTGGATTGAGGTAACTCACACCCCACTGAAGTCTCTGTGTCGCAACAGGCTCTCCTCAGGGCAAACATTTCTTGTATCATAAGAGCCACACATATCTGGTCACAGGATAGCCACAGAGGCTGCTTACGGTATAGGCAGTAATATCTAACCCGGATCTTATAATAGATAGGACTCTGAAATATAAAATCGCTTATCTGTCTCTGTTACACCCTTTGAGCACAACTGACTTATCCTGTCCTCATGTGGGATCCCCAGTGGGCTAGACCAGGTCCACTAAGCATCTGTATGAATCGTCTGATGTAGTCATGCATATCCTCCAGGAGATGAGATAAAGATATATCCAGGGAGGCAAGCAGTCAAGAAGCCTGGGTTATGAGGGTAGCTGATAACCATGTCCAGCTAGTGTCCTAGATGATGAAAGTGTATGCCATGGACATTTAATGGTACCGCTGTCGTCTAAAGGCGTGAGAAGCTGGCCCAATTAGATGGTAGTAATTCAGTGCACTAATCTCTGTTGCTTACATAGCTGTAAGTGTGACCAGAGTGTTGAACAGATGACATTTACTGCTAGCATGATGTATGTGTAGAATCTCTCCATCTAGACAAGGGAGGAAAGGTTCAATTCTCTCTGCATGAAGGAGTGTGACATGCTAAAGACCATGACTTTGGCTTTATTAACATTTTCACCTTTAGGCCCATAGATTGACAAAAAGAGAGAGAACATTCAGATGTCTCTATAGACCATCTCTAATAGGAAAAACCAACATCATCTGCATAGAGAAGGATTTGTATCAAGATCTCACCCAACGAGCATCCCTAGCCATCCAAAAAATGACTCTCCCAAGCTCATCGATGTAGAGGTAAAAAATTGTCGGTGGGGGTGAGCATCCTTGTTTGACACCAATAGTATTTGAGACATGCTCTGAGATAACCCTCCAAAGATCTGAAGCATCCAACAATTGTCTCATATAAGGCCATAACTGCCAAGATAACATCCTGTAAGAATTGGAGGTCTCATAGCTGCTGCATGAGGTGATGTATGCGAATAGACTCGAACATTCGTTTGAAATCAACAAAATGGCAGAAAACCCGAGCTTTCTTGGTTCTAGCCTCCTCAATTCAGAGACCTGAGAGTGAATATGTGATTAGAAGTAGAATGGTTAGCGCGAAATCTTGCCTGACCAACTGCGTAAAGATGATTTGTCTCTGTTTCCTCGTTTCTTTTCATACTATATCTTGGAGAATTCCAAATGAGAGCCATTACATTGTGTGGCTAAAGTGCCCCACCTTTAGAGTACTGGTAGGAATGAATTAAATATTTTCAGAACTAAAAAGGAACGGGCAAGTCTTCATGTTGGAATCTAAACTTCTGTGGCTAAGCGGACCTGGTTTTTTGATGACACTTTAACACCTGGTTAGGCCTTTCTTGTCACACTATTGTTAGTAAGACTGCTTTTTAAGATTATTCAAATGCTTCGCAATATTAAAGCTTTTGTATGGTAGAGGCTTATTTGTGATAATTCTGTTTCGCAGGGTGGTATATATACTCTCCCAAGTCATTTATCTTCTGGGGCAAGGGACCTTATTCCAAGGATGTTGCTAGTTGATCCCATGAAGCGCATGACCATTCCAGAGATTCGCCAGCACCCTTGGTTTCGAGCTCATCTTCCACGCTATCTTGCTGTGCCTCCACTTGATACGATTGAGCAAGCTAAAAGGGTGAGCTTTTGTTCTCTGGTTGTGCCTTTCAGGATCACGAGCAATGTGTGCACTTGCACTTTGTATGTTTTCATACTCTTATTTTCTTTCCATGTCCTTCAATCATTTTAGGTTTATAAGTAACTTTTCAACTTTCAATAGTTAATTTCAATCAGAGTTAACATGAGCATCTATACTTCACCTTGCAACAATATTGTTGCTACCTCTAGTTCCCTATGCTATCATAGTGTACATGTGTAAGCTGCTAAGCCCGTCTGCATCTTTTATGTTCTTATGTTCCATCTCGTTGCTTTTACATATAATTTTTTATTTGTATGTACAAGGTAGAGTTCTTGTGGGATGATGTAAAGGAAAAGTGTTGGCAATTGCATGTTCTGTTTACTGGCTTCTCTCGTTGCTCCAAAAGCTGCAAGCTTATTGCATCTCAATTTATGCTGTTTTTTTTCTCGTGTCTTGCAGATTGACGAAGACATACTGCAAGAAGTTGTTAGTCTAGGGTTTCCTAAGGACCAGTTAGTAGACTCTTTGAAAACCAGGATGCAGAACAAGGTCAGTTAATGTTTTGGTTGTTAAGTTGTTGTCATAATAAAAAAGTTTTGGCTAATGGTTTGCAAGGTCAAGTGTAATATTTTGCATGATTAGAATATTAGAAACTTGGGTGTGTAGAAACTTAGTCCATCCAATAAGAGTGGAGGAGATTAGGCAATACTCATGAAGCTACTAGATAAGTAAGATGAAGATCCACCATCTTTGCACTTGACTCACTTTTCAACACAACACCTTCATTAACTGGGAAGCTGTCGTTGACCAAGCTAGAAAGCTCCATCATGGTGCATTTGTGATTGTAAAATCTCTTGCAACTTGGCCCAGAGCTCACTCTCCATCACGATACATTCATGAACTGAAGACCTCTTGCTGTAAGTCTCAACTGCATTCATCAACAACTGCATGCATACACTTATGGAAACTTGAAGACACTAGTCTACATCACAAGATTGACATGCACTACTTTCAAGAACTCGGAGCAAACAGATGTAGTTTGTAGTTACATTCGATTGTGCAATACATTCGGTAATCTGGTCCCTCTGTACATTTGGCAACCAACAAAGACCTGATCCCGAGGAAGAGGCACTCATCTAGTCTTCTATTGTAGATCTACAAGTCCACATCCACGTGCCAGATATTTGGGACTCCTTTTGCTCTATTTCATGCAATCATTGCCAAACAAATACCTAGCACTGGAGTATCCAAACAGATTGAAAGAAAAGCAACAAGAGCCATGCACACCACATACACCCTGTTGTAAGTAGCCGTAAAAGTTCCTCCCTTGCCTATTGGTCGATCCTCCCAAGAGATTTCTTCCACCCAGATCAACCAGGATACCATAGCGGAGAATCTCCTTTTTTCTAGCGCATCCCCCCACATGTGCACGTAAGAAAATACATTGAAGATGGTGTCCTCATTGTCTGTGTCCAGTGCCCACTCACTCTTATATGTGGAAAAGAGGGGTGGGTTAGAAAGGAGGCTCTGTTTTTTAGGCCACTGTGCCCAACCTCTCTAGCTCCTGTTACAAGGTTAGCTTTGGAAATAGTGCCCTAGTTTTGCCAAACAACATTCATTTTCTTCCGGTTTTGAAACTTCCTAAGAATTATTTTCAAGCATCTCTTTTATTTTCCTCTCGCATGCAGGCATGCTCTTTGATGTGCAAAGATACTATTTCAAAGATCTTGATCTCCTCTTTCTTTTGAGCTGTAGCATACTCCGGTCTGAAGTTTCAACAATATTAATGGCTACCTTTTGTTCCAAAAGGTACCCTTCCTTGTTTCGGAGTATTGAAACTTACCATGATAATACCTAGTATGGTTTGTCTGGTAAACCTCCCTAAGCATCTTCGAGTAGTAACTCCCATTTGATTTCTCAGTTATGAAATGAGTAAACAATACATTTGTCTTCTTTGAGTAGTTAATACATTCTAATCACTTGTAGCCATGCAGCAGGTGAACAGTACATTTGTGTATCCTGAAAAGTCATTACATTTGACCATTGCAAGAAATCAGGACATTCAATCGCTTAACACCCGTAACTACTAACAGTGAGTTAGCCAACTACACATATATAGAGTTACATGGCATATCGTTTGATATTGCGCGTGCACAGTCTATCAAATGTCAGATGACGGTAAAAAAATAATCTATGGAGCATAGTTGCACCGCGTTTCTAGAAACGCGTTTCTGTACAAACACTATTCAAGGCCTTATTGACATAAAAAAAATCTATCTCTAAGTTGAAATTCAATGTTGGCCTCAAAGTTGCCAATTTAGATCAACTTAACTAGTTGAATTTTTCACATCCATGTGGGGTCATCTCCGACCATAGGGGTCACGCCTGACTAGCGACACGTGTTAGTTGTGCACATTGACGGGAATCCCAAACACGTTTCTGGATTTTGGTAGTGTTTCTCAAAAACGTGTTTTTTTTTTGTGTGGGCAATATGGATATCAGATGAAAGCTCTAATTAAGGGCATTATATTTGTACAGTTTGCCGAATGTTTCGGATACAGGATGGTCCAGTTCAGGTGCATTAACTCCTAGATTTATGCTTTAGCTCCTTTAATATAAAAATTATTAAAAAAATTAGAATGTCCCAACGTGTTCACAATAGGATTCTCCCTCTTTCTCTCTCTCGCTCTCTCGCTGTCTCTCTCTCTCTCTCTCTCTCTCTCTCTCTCTCTCCCCTATCGCGGCTGGCGCCCTCTCCATCGTGGCTGCTGGCGCCTGCTCCATCGTGCTGCTTGCGCCTGATCCATTGTTGCTGCTGGCACCTGCTCCTTTGTTGATGATTGGCGCCCTCCATCGTGCTGCTGGCTCCCTCCATCGCTCTGTTTTGAGCCTGTCCATCGCTGATGGTGCCTAGCTAGCTGATCCTTGCTTGCCCATCCCGCAGATCTGCAAAATGCCTCGTCGCAAAGGTGGTATTCCTGATCCATCTTCTGTTTCCATCATTGCCTCAGCCTCACAACAAGATCCAACTTCTCCTTCTACTTCTGTGCCCGTTGCAATTCCTATCTCTCTATCAAATCCTATTTCCAACAATGAAACTATTGTAGCTATTCCCTTGTCCGACTCCGATAGCCCACTGTAAAAAAATCAACCTCCTCCACAGCTGGCGCGCTTCTGGCCGCGAGGAGGGGTTAAAAAAAATATAATCTGTTTTTTTTAAATCACCTATGTGAGAAACGCATTTCTGAGAAACGTGGTTTCAGAAACGCGTTTGCCCAGAAACGCGTTTCTGTGCAACAATGCTATGGAGTAACAATTAGCTACATAAATAAATATATTATGCTGGTGAATTTACAACTTTGGTGAGATTCAATTGAATTTCTGAGAATCATTTTTCCAAAAGAATTTTTAAAAGCGTCATTACGTATAACCCAATTTTAACTAAAGTATGGGTTTTGACAGGGAGATGCAAAAAGAATTTGTCAAGTAGATCATATGATGAGAATTGTCTAGTTTTCTGATAGATAATAATGCTGCAGGCAACGGTGACTTATTACCTCATGTTGGACAATCGCAGACGCATTTCAAACGGCTATCTTGGTGATGAGTTTCAAGAAGGCAGAGTAAGTTCCAGAGCTAGCTTGTTCAAGAAATATATGTCACTATTCCAATACAGTTTATGTACTTTTTTGCTTGTTGATTTGCTGGTAATCTTTGCAGTTTAATATGAATACTGCAGGATAATGCTCCACAAATTCAGCCCATGGTTTCAACTCCCACTTCTGGCAAGGCTGTATCTTTAGGGAGTGCAATGCATCAAGGAAGCACTAGGCGGAGTACTTCACCGTCTAGTGACATTTCTCGTTTTGCAGCTGATCGAAAATGGACTTTGGGAGTTCAGGTATGTTGTCCTCTAAACATATCAAGGAAAGACTGGAGACAATGTTTTGGATGGCCAAATTATACATTGTGAGCAATATCAATAAAATTGAATTTTAAGCTTTGCACTAAAGATAGAGTGAACAAGACAAGTTTTACAACAGCCCAAAGCTATTCAATTTATCCCAATAGGATATGATGCATTGTTTTCAGAGGTGTTAATATGATCTTTAAATTCATTTAAGACTATCTTCATGCTTCTCCAAAGTTCATAGTACATACCAATTCTTGTGCTTGGTTTCAAAACTTCTCACAGGTATCCTCTATTCTGGTGGCCAGATTCTTATTGACCATATTCATCAAATGAACCATTTTGACTTACAAAATCAGGCATGAATCTGGTGCTGCAACTTGGAGTCTTCCACATGTTTGCTCAGTTTCCTGTTAAAGTTCAAACTGGTTCAGAGTTGGAGATACTGAAACCTGAAAATTTACTAAAACAGGAACCATGTTGTGTCCCTAGTTGATTACCCACATGGATCCATCCATTGAACTTTTAGTATGTTGATCAGTATATCGGAGCAAATAGTTCATGCTTGGCTTATGAGTGGAGTTAGGAAAGGAAAAGGGAGTGCTATATATTTCATAAAATGATGTGAGAAGCGCAAGGAGGCAAATCATCAAGTTGGACAATATCTGACAAATTCCAAGGCCTAGCTATGGAGTATCATAACAACATAGTAAGCACACTATGAAAGCTTGAAAAAACCAGCTATGGAGTAGAACACAAAAGCAAGAGAGAGAGGACTTCAAAGCTCAAAAACAACGTGAATGATTATTCAAAGTGTAGTAGGGCGTGGAAACCCCTCCAAAGTTTGGGCTACATATAGCATGTAATGTATAGAGGTGTCTTGCTAATTCTAGCTCTAGAACCCACGTGGGTCCTCAACCTACTTGATATTACTTGCCTAATTAGCACAAGTGGGGTGTACTATGTACATAAATGTTTTACCTTCATGTCTTATGCACAACTTACAAGTTACAAGTATACAAGCCTTAAGGGGCAAAATAGGCATTTATTTCAACACACCCCCTCAATGGGTATTTTGTTCATACCAACACCTAGCATGTTACGAAACTTTTCAAATTTTTCTCTACTAAGTGCCTTAGTAAAGATATCTGCTGCTTGATCGTTGGTATCACAGTACTCGAGCTTAATTTCTCCACTTTGTATCTTCTCTCGTAAGAAGTGTTGATCCACCTCAATATGCTTCGTAGTACACAGGATTTTTGGCAAGCTGGATGCAACTCTGGCTGTCACATTGAAGAATAGTGGGACCATCTTGTGGAATCTGCACCTCTCCAAAAAGTCTCCGGTTGGTGTAGCAAGTAGCTTTTGCCGCTGCCCTGTACTCAGCCTCTGTTGATGATAAGGTAACTGTGGGCTGTTCCTACACCAAGAAATGGCCCCTGAACCAAGGTTGAAAGTGTAACCTGTGGTCGACTTTCGATCATCTCTATCACCTGCCCAATCTGAATCGGTAAAGCCTCCAAGCTGAAGGTTTTTGTCAACTGTGTACTCAATCCCATAGCAGGTTGTCCCTTTGACATACCTCAAAACCCTCTTGGCTGCTTTCCAATGTGCTTCAATTGGAGAACTCATGAACTGGCTTGCTACACCAACCGCATAGGAAATGTCTGGTCTCGTAGTGGTGAGATAAATCAGGCTACCCACAAGCTGCCTATAAAGAGTCTCATCCACAAAAGGAGTGCCATCATCTCTAGATGGTTTACTGATGGTATCAATGGGCGTGGAAATGGGTTTGCAATCCTGCATGTTGAACCTGTTCAAGACTTCACATGCATAGTTAGCTTGGGAAATAAACACAGTTTTCCTTCTTCCAAACTTCCAAGCCAAGACAATAGTGGATTAAACCCAAATCCTTCATCTCGAACTCATTGGATAAATGAGCCTTCACCTTTTCAATAAGTTGCCCATTGTTACCCGTGATGACCAAGTCATCCACATAGAGAACTATCAAAACAATATTCCCATCTTCCTCCTTCTTAAGCCTGCATACCATGCTTTCCTTGCCCTTAGCCTCAAAACCTTGTGGCTGTTCCATGTAGATTTCTTCAGCCAACTGTCCATTGAGAAAAGCACTCTTCACGTCCATTTGATGGACCTCCCAACCCAAAAATGCAGCCAATGCTAAAACCAACGTGATAGACGTCATCTTAGCTACCGGTGCAAACATCTCATCATGGTCCAAGCCCTCCTTCTGTGCATAGCCTCAAGCAACCAGCCTTGCCTTATGCTTTTCGATGCTCCCATCCGATTTGTATTTGGTCCTGTAGACCCACTTACATCCAATAGGACGTTTCCCTTTTGGTAACTTCACCAAATCCTATGTATCATTCTTGAGAATGGAGTCGTACTCCTCTTGCATAGCATGTTGCCATACCTTCTCATCTGCTGCCTTAACGAATGTATGCGGATCTTGTGAATCCAAAATAGTTGTCATAAGTGCATAGTTTGTCTCCTGGTGTTCATGCTGCTGGGCTTGCCCGCCCCTGGATTGCTGCTCTCTCCCTCAACCAATATCAAACCATCCTGCACAGTTTGCCAATACCACTTGGGAAACTTCTTTCTTGCAGTTGGTGACGAAGACGGTGAATAGGACTCAACAGATTTGCCCCTTTCCTTCCGCTTCCTAGCCTCCTCGGATTCTTCCTCTTGATCACTCATATGAAGTCCCCACTGTAAAGCGCCCTCCTACAGTCCTGGCTGTCCAAAAAGACTCAAATTTTTTTGTCCCAAATTAGAAACTTTTTGGCTCCCTGTACTCCCCTTGCCAATAGTGCTCCCACCATGCAGATAGCACAGAGATCAAATGCCCCTACAAAAAGTGCTCTCTCCTCAAAGGTAAGCTGCTCTCCATGCTAAATACCTCTCATACTCCATTAGATCATTGTCAAAAATAAAAATATTTTCGAAAGCTTCCAAATCGAAATGAATTGGTTTGCAGTTTGGATCCTTTAAAAATCCACTCAATTCCAAACCATGGAATATCGGTGCCATATAGTCCTCATTCTGAAATTTTGGTGAATGCCTTGATCGACTTTCTTCGAGCATAGCAATATTCCCAATTTGACGATCCATAGTTGCTTGTTCATGGACCAGATTAAGGCATTGATGTAGGTCAAGTTCCGGACTTTGATGGTTGAAGTGAAACTCGAAAGGATGTTCAATTATCTTCACATCCTGATTTGAATCTTGAACTTTGTCTGAATCCTGATTTCCACCATCTGCTGTTGCAATTCTAGATCTGGGACTTCACTCTCGTCATCACTTTGCTCATCTGACTTAATCTGATCAAAAGAGGTCCAAGCTTTCACCACACCACAGGCAACATAACCTGCTCTGATACCATGGCAAATTTCAAGGCCTAGCTATGGAGTATCATAACAGCATAGTAAGCACACTATGAAAGCTTGAAAAAACCAGCTATGGAGTAGAACACAAAAGCAAGAGAGAGACTACATATAGCATGTAATGTATAGAGGTGGTGTCTTGCTAATTCTAGCTCTAGAACCCACATGGGTCCTCAACCTACTTGATATTACTTGCCTAATTAATTCAAGTGGGGTGTACTATGTACATAAATGTTTTACCCCCATGTCTTATGCACAACTTACAAGTTACAAGTATACAAGCCTTAAGGGGCAAAATAGGCATTTATTTCAACAATATCAACCATCAAAGTTGGCATCAAAGTAAACAACTTTTTCCTGAAGATTATTGAGAACATAAGTGGGAACTATTTGCCAAGCGATGAGTTTTGAAACACAAACAATATTTTGGGCACTTAAAGAGCTGAAAAAGATAAATTATACTAGATTGGGCCCAAATTACAAAGCCAACTTGATGAGCCTCTGATTTCATAGATTCTATAGAACTTGTACTTCTTGGTAGTTTACAACATGGTTCTTATTGCAAATGCTAAACAACCTGACTCAGTTCCAAAATAAGATCAATTGTGAAAATTTCTTTTACAAAGTCCTAACAAATGGCAAGGGAATGTGGACAACACGATGAAGGTCAGCTCTAAAAGCTAGAGAAAACAACTGAATGTCTATACTCCGTACAACAAGATACACAACAAAGCTCTTTATGAATCAGCTCAATACTCACAAATTAGAACCTTGGTCGGATTTTCATTTTGTAATGGTATTTGGTCATTTGACCTTTAATGCACCGATTCGAATCGGTGGTTCATTCGAATAGGTTGGGTCAGGTTCGAATTGGCCGATTTGAATATTTGAAAAAAAATATAGGTTTTTAATGCTGTTTATGCCAGGATTTTCAACTATAAAATTGAGGTTATGGAGGGTACAGGGCCGCGCACAGGCAGGGAGACGCGGAGGGGAGCTTAGGCGGTTAGCCAGGAGAGAGGAGACCGCGAAGGGAGGTGAGGACCCAAGGGGGGTTCAGGGTTAGGTTTAAGATTTTTTTTTTACAGGTTTTATAAATTTTGACAGTCTCTCTCTCTTTCTTTGCACTTTTTTTAACCCTAATCTGTGAAAATTACTGGAGCTGCAAGGGTAAGGTTAGTTATTTATTCATTTATTTAATAAACTGTAACTTCAATTTGAAGGGCACGATTTTTTTTTTGCAAAGGAACAAAACTTTAAAAATGAAAAGTTGAAGTGCTTCCCTCCCAAAAATCCAACTTCGCATAACTTTGTTAGTTCTTCACCAAATTGGCTGGAAATTAACTCAGATTCAAGCTAAGACAAAGATCTATTAATCTATAAATTTACAGTCAAAAAATTCGCCCAAAAATGAGAAAAAACAGACAGCAAAAACTTTAACCAACTAAATTTGGAGTAGTTTCACTAAAAGTGCCGTAACTTCGTCGTTATAGCTCCAAATCAAGAAAAATCAGTACCTCTCAGAAGCTAGGAGAGAGGGCTATTGATTCAAAACAAGAAATAACACAAAAAATAAAGATTACTTGGTCTGAATTTGACTCAAAACAGTTTTGGAAATTGAAAAATTAAGAGAACTAGAAAACCAGTGAATAGAAACTCTACCAAATTTCAAAAAAACCATGAAATCTGGTTGGGAAAGGATCTAACGCTCAGATATCAAAATTGTCACGTGCCAATATTACCATTCAAACCACAAATCCATTCTTAAACATCAAATTAGCATGGTGAAAGCATGAAATCAGGAAACTAGACAAACTAGAGAAACATTCACCAAATTTGGCAAAGAATGGTAGGAATTTTCATCATCATTAATGATCATTCAGTACATCAAGCCTTAATCTAGAGCATGTTCGCTCTCATGTGATTTTAGGTAATTGAACCACAAAATACAATGTACATGAAGAAAGCTCTTAAAGAGAAGCTTTAAGAGCACAGAGTTTAAAAATGACAAATGTAGAATAGCCTGCAAATTTAGCATTTTATTTATAGTGGTCTTTTGTGCTTCTAGTGTGAGTTTGGGGCCTTATTCAATTAAACTGGGCCTTACAACCACTATTATAGTCCAACTGTTTACAAATATAGTGCGTTTGTTCAAGCCATCTTATAACTATCCTATGGACTAGTTCTATTCTAATTTAGTTCCATGACTGAATTTAGCATTGCAATTATTAAGCTCATGGGCTAATTACATGCAGTACATGACAGTAAGATTCCAATTATGTAAAGTACGAACATTTTCATGGCCTTATAAGCTCTATGATTATGTCGAGTGTTAGACCATTTGAAGAATCCTTTAGCTGTAGATATGAAAGAATTGCTATTATGGTCATCATAAATATTTTATGTCATAGATTTTTGGCCTTTTCTTGGATGATTGTACCTATTTTTCATTGCGTCTTGTTTAGCTGAGAATGTTCTGATAAGTTTTTCTCGTGTCTTTAGTCACGGTCACACCCACGAGAGATTATGACAGAGGTTCTCAAGGCACTGCAAGAGTTAGATATTGCTTGGAAGAAGTTGGGACACTATAATGTCAAGTGCCTATGGTTTTCTCCACTACCAAGGCTGAAGGATAACTGCTCTTCAATGGCTAGTAGCATTACAATCCCAGGATCTCCAATGGTTTATGGTTCCCCTATGATTTCAGATTCTCCCACTGTTCCTGGTTCTCCTATGATGTCAGAAGCGTTACAAGGATGCTCCCTTGGACCTAGTGGAGATGAGCATGGGGTTACTGGAGTTGGAAGCATTGTTAAGTTTGAGCTTCAGGTGCAAATTTTATTGAATCTGGAGGTTCTAGTTTGATTCTTTTCTGCTTCTAGTTGTTTGGCTGTAAAAAGAAATTTGAACTTGATCTTTGTAGTTGTTTCATTTGTTGTTGGTAAGATGTGAGTTCAGTTAGATAATGATAAGCATAATCATTGCAAATTTGAAGGAAAGTTGATGTGCACTTTCATAAGTGTTTTGTGTTGCAAATCTAGAAACCTGTGGGCATACTGGTAAGTACGAAAACAATAATTCAAGAGTGTTGGGGCTTTTCATCTTGGAATAGCAGTACAGGTTTTGGTATTGTAGAAAACGGTTGTTAGTAAGAGGACTCAAACCATGGGAGTATGGCCCAAAGAGGGCTTTGAAAGATTGAAAATGGCGAGAGTATTTGGGTAAGTTGAGGTGTGTGCCATGTATTGTCAAACTATGAAAGACCATAAGATCTAGCAATTGGACTAAATAAGGATTTGTTCATACCTATCCAGAACAGACAGCTATCTAATCAAGAAGGCATGATATAAAGTTCAGGCTTGAATAATGTACAAATTTAATCGTACAATGAAGCTATCCATTCCTACCACGGTTATTTCCAGCTCTTAGGGCATTGCATCAAAGCCATGACGTATTTCGACAAACTTGAAGTTGGCTTTAATGTAATTATTTGTTAATAATTGGATTTAGGCATTGCATACTAGTTGAATGGACTGAGAGGGCCACAGGAAGACAGCACTAGATGTCACAAGATGGCCACTTACATATGCCAAATCACCTTGATAGAACAAGAGTTCTAGAGAAATATGAAAGTATGAGCAATAAATAGAGAGTTCGATCATATATAACTGCATGCCACGCTAGCCATATAGACTAGGAATACTATGTAGCAACAAGAAGGCATGGATATGGAGGTGTAAAGCAATCCCAAGCAATCTAAAGGGGGCATGAATGCCATGCTACGGAAGTGGAAACTGGCTTTCCAAGTGTTAATAGAGTTGACGTTGACTATATGGACGATGCATAACATGTAAGAGCAAAAAAATTTGTTCTCGACATAGCTGTGATATAGAAACAAAACCCCACAATGGAGCCTTATAAGGAGTCATGATATCCTAGATGAGTGTAAAAGGACTGCTATGATTGGAAGCGCTATATTGAGTGAGAAGTTTCTATAATATTGTAGGAACACTGGCATGTGAAGAGCACTAGAGGAGTGTACTTGGGAACTGACTATGTAAAATTGTGTCTCTACTTGAGATGTAGAACCCCTAAGAGACTCTGAATGAATTGCTGCTTGTGTCTTGTACCTGTGCCTTGTGATAGAGAGATTGTGTGTCTAGTATCTGCCCCACATGGAACATCCTGCATCCAACCAACTTTTTAGATACTGGTGCTAATGCCTCCTCTATAGATATTGGGGTTGGTATATCAGAATGACAAGCTGTGAAGTGCGTTAGAAGCACCCTACTGTAGAAGACCAATGACACAAAAATCACCTCAAAAGTGCAAAGAAAAATACAAAAAAGATAAGTCCCAAAGTTGATGAAAGTTCCCAAAGTTGATGAAAGTTGAAAATTTAGATTCTAGAATAAGGAGCTGTAAATACAGTACAAGTGCCCTACTGTAAGAGGAAATTGCATGAAAAGATCAAGAATGGCAAATTTTTCTACATATGGTCATAGAATTTGAGAACCGCGGACGGTTCACCACGGTTCTCAGAACCGTACAGTGAACCGTACGGTTCACCAAAAAGTTAAGGCTGAACTGTCCAATTAATTAATTAATTTTTTTTAAAGTTTTCCACCCCCTAAAATAGCCCAAAAATATGCAAAAAGAACCCCAAAAAAATCTGTGAAATCTGTGTAATGCCAAAAATCTGTGAAATCATCTGTGAAATTTGTGAAATCATTTGAATCTGTGAAATCTGTGTAATGCCGAAAATCTGTGAAATCATCTGTGAAATTTGTGAAATCATTTGAATCTGTGAAATCTGTGTAATGCCAAAAATCTGTGAAATCTGAAGACCATTTGTGAAATCTGTGAAATGAGGACCAAAAATGCCTTGGGAGGGGTTTTGGGGGGGAAAATGAAAATTAATCAATCAATCAATAAATTAATTAGAGGAACCGTACCACGGTTCATGAACCGTGGTACGGTTCACCCCACGGTTCTCAGGACCCACGGTTCAGTACCTAGAAACTAGAAAATCCAGAAATGCAAACTGAATGAAAATCTGATCATAAAGCCAAGAAAAAAAAATCAAAGTTTTCTCCCCAAAGCAAAAAATCAAAGCGGCAGAAAACTAGTGCCCACCTCTGTGTCAAAAAGGTGCTTGAAGACCATGCTGTGAACAATATAATATAGCACATAGAGCATGCCAGTCACAGTAGTAAACAACAAATTGATGCTCATCTACAATCCCCATCAAGATTATAGCACAATCCAAGAGGAAGCTGAGCATGAGGTGCAAACTCTCCTACGAAGCAACTATTGCATGGGTTTTCTGCAAAAGACCTAAGGAAATGAAAATAATGTACCTTAAAATGACCATAAAGTATCATACTTATAGTTTTATGGAGACCCTTAGGGAAACCTCCAAGAAGTGGCCAGAACAGTCCCCTTGTTCCCAGAAAGTCTGGAAGTTACCTCTTGGCCCATGGGTCAGTCAGCTTACGCTTTTCCACTGAACAAACAAAAGTAGGGACCCTATATAGGTTCTACTTAATGAATGACCTTGTGAATCATAAAGACCAAGGGTTCAAATGAATAAAAGCCTCTAAGTCAACCCTATTCAAGTCGTAATTATATGTCCATACATCATGTCTATAATTAGTTCTTGAATAGGGTTGACTTACTCGTAGAGCACTCTTCCGTATTTTTTTTTCTGTACGTATTTAATGTAAATTCATTTTAAAACTTATGTTCGTCAATTAGCTAATCCCACTTGTTTAAACATTACGAGCTTCCATTCGCGATCTCCCAAGGGGCTTCCATAGCTACAGGCTTCTTAAGGACTTCTACGGATTTTCGAGGCTTCGATACTTCTATGCTTTGCATGAAGATAATTGATTCACGCATCATCATGGATTTCCCAAGCCTCATATACATTAATTTGCTTCTACCCAGCTTTTACGGATTTCCCAGTCAGCATATACATTCATGGGCTTCTGCAGGCTTCTGCGGATTTCCCAGGCAGTGTATTCCGGGCATGGCGAGCATGAGAAATATGGTTGAATATTCTATGGATTTTCCAGGCAGTGTATTGAACGCATTTGTAAAACAGTCTCAAAATTAACAAAACAAAGCATAATGTATATCTAATAAAACTGAAAATTACTATGGAATGGCATTCCATACTTTCCCGAATCATATGCTATGGAACTATGAACTTACTTCATGAATTAGCTAAATGATCATGTTCTATGTATATGATACTCAGCCCAGATCCTATCTGAAATTGAGAGAGGCAGCAAGTTTGAGTTTATATTTTGCTAAATGATGAGAAGTGACTATTCACATGAACTCACGCACTTGTTTCTGTCACTGTTTCAATTTTCAGCTGTACAAAGTTCGGGAAGAGAAATATTTGTTAGACTTACAGAAGGTGGAGGGGCCAAATTTTCTGTTCCTGGATCTTTGTGCATTATTTCTTGAAGAGCTTCGGGTTCTCTGATTCCTGAAACATTTGTGTTCAAGAAACGACCATTGCACTGGAGAAATAACTATCAGAGCAAGGCTTTTGTGGATTTACAGGTGGTAGAATCTGTTTCCTATTTCCGGATCGTTGTGCACTGTTTCTAGAAGAGCTTTGACTTCTTTAATTCCTGAAATATCCATCCTGTGGAAAGGACCATTGGATCAAATGCACGCTTTCTGTTGATATTGATAAGTAGAGAGTGCTACATTTGCTATAACTCATGCTTTTATATTTGGAGATATGTTTTGGAAATTTGGTAGCTTGCTTCAAAGTAAGAGTTCACTTGTGTATATTATTCACCAATGCATTTCCAAAACTTGGCTATTTGTTCATAATTGGAAATTTCAGCTGCTCTCAGTTTGCTCAGTGTCTTTTCTGCAAATTGGCACCAAAGTTCAAGCTGTTCAACTATAATTTAGAGTTTTAGCTGATATTTTGTCCTCTTAAATAATCGGCTATATTGTTCATGCGAATCTTTCCCAGTTTGAGGGGGCCATAAATGAGATATGACGTGATGAAGTGCAAAATCTTGTTAGTCTTTTATCTTAGCTTTTGCATTCAGTTTCGGTAATAAATTTAGATGGTTGCCCGAACCAATTTTAACAAGATCTCTCTCCAAACATAAATATCTCAGCAAGTGGCCCGTGATACCGACACTGTAGGCAAAAACATGCCAGCAAAACGAGCTCTGTGCACCCTTGATAGGACTTCGGATTTGATATATAACACATGATTATTGTCTTTGAAAAGTGTTTAATCAGTCTTTAATACTCAGCAGTTTTAATAATGGTTGATGGGTCTAAATATGGCAACCCAATGTGTGCAGCCTGTCCTTATAACCAATTTTGTATCATTATGAGGAGACTGGATGTCCTTATAACCAATTTTGTATGATGAAATTGGACATTGTAAGGGCAATGTGGTCTATTGTTTTCTCATGATCTAAGAACGCATGTATTGTGAATGATTACTAGCAATAGAGAATTAGATTATATATGCAGTAATCTTGCCATTCAATAAGTTATCATATCAGAGCTATTGACGGCAATACATTACTGTTTTGAAAAGATCAGCATGCGCAGGTTTATGGAATCCCCTCCTCTTCCACGTATTGCCAAGCGACGAGGCAGTCCACAACGGCAGCTTCGGCGTCCTCCGCTGCTATTGGACAGGAAGTGGGCCCATCGTCCTCTGCGGCAGCTTTATCGTACACACTACTGCATCCTGGAAGTATTCAATCAGCTGTTGTTGCAGGCGCACGAGCACCCTCCTTTGCACTTGGCAGTGCTGCCCCTCTTGCAGCTGGCCGCCCAACTGGCAGATTCGCTTTCCGAGCTGCTCCCTCTCCTTTGTAGGATGGTTTGAAGGTTTGCAGCTTCCACCTTGATCCATCTCTCTTCTCCGCACACTTGGATGCTCTTTCGACCTGTAGTTGCTTATTTTATGGGCAAGCCCCCTTTTGCGGATAATGTCAAACGTTTTGGAACAAGTCACTGGGAGCGGCTCAATGCCAAGGTGCTTTCTTCTCAAGCTTTCGGCAAAGGCTTCTTCCTGTTCAATCTTCTACTGCCCAAGAAGTTAACTCCATTCTAGCCAATGGCTCGTATCTTTATGCAGGCAATCCTGTTTATATCACTAGATACGCTGATGCCTTCACAATACATGACTCCTCTCAGATGGAAGTCCCGGTGTGGGTTGAGTTCCTATTTTTTCCTCCCAAGCTTTTGCCCTCACTGGATGTGGTTCTTCCTAGCCTCAGCAAAGTGCTGCTTATTCAGCCGCCTAAGCTTCATAATCCTTCTTCTCATGTGCGCGTCTGCAGTCTTTGGAAGCTTGCTGACACTCCTGTTGAGCAGCTGCAGTTCCACTGCGGTGATCAAGTCTACTCACAGACGGTTGTCTTCAAAAGGTTGCCGGACTCGTGCTACCGCTGCCGCCGTCTTGGTCATGCTGTTGCATCTTGTCCGCTTCCTCCCAGACCCCCCTTTCAACACTCGCTCGGACAACCGGTTGCTTCCCAGTCTGGCCGTCCTAATTCGTCTCTCCTCGATTCTAATGCCATGCTTTCCTCGTTGCGTCAATTGTTGGCCTCTCTTGCTCCCCCGCAAAATAACATTCGAGATTGTGTCGCTCTCCTTCGTCACCATGGCAAAATTAAGCGCCGTTCTTTGGATAGGGCTAAGTTGTTGGCTTCTTCCCTTTTGGTTCGTATTGCTTTGTCCCGTGCCCTGGCTCAAAATGCTTCTCTCTTTGCCCCTCTTCAACTTCACTGTCAGGCGGTCCTTCGTCGCATTGATGCACATGTAGCTGCTGGGCTTATGCTTCGTTCTAGACTCCATTGGCTTAAACACGGCGACCTTCCTACATCCTTTTTCTTTCGAACTCTTCGTCGTCACCGCTCTACTTCTTTTGTTCATTCCCTCAATCACGATGGCTACTCCTTCACGATTCTTCTGCCATGGTTCGGGCTTTTCTTTCTTCTTTCCAATCGCTCCCCCCCCTCTCCTTACCTTGATGGTTGGCAGCCAGTTCTTTCCAGTTCCACTCTGAATTATCATGCTACTTACCTCCGTCGTTTTCCTTCTCTTTTTCCCTGATTTCTTAAATAACTCCTGGTCTCGTTCTGAGCCTCCTGCCTTGTGGCGCAAGTGACTCAAGACTGCCTCCTCCCTCCCGATTGCGAAGCTCCGTTACCTTGCCTACTGAATCTTTACTAACTCTCTCCCTCTTCGTGCCAAGTGGCCTTTCCTCTCTGACCGTCTCTGGCCACTTTGTTAGCTGGAGGAAGAAACTGTTCAGCACCTGTTTTTCCATTGTTGTCAGGACCTTTGGTCGGAAGTTCACTGCCTCCTTAGCTGCTCGCTCTGTGCCTCCTTTTGCGACTGACACTATCTTGCTGGGGGACTCTCCTGGGATACAGAGTTCCTTACTTCAGTTTTGGCATCTCTGCAAGCTTTCTGTTTTGTGGTTGATCTGGCTGACATGTAATAGACAAGTTTTCGACGGTGCTACTTCACCCCTCTTGGCATCGACTTGTCTGCGGCTTGCTTTATATTTTTCCACAGTGGTTTAGTTAGTATGGACTGCCTCCCTGTGTGGTGTGCTGAAGTCCACTTATCTTTTTCCGCCAAATATGGGCTTTGATGTCGTGTATAGTCTATTTTGTACTTGTACATTTGTGAAACTATAATAGTACTCATAACTTTTGAAAAAAAGAAAATGTTCAGCTAAGTAAAGTGGTTGATCAATACACTCTCCTATTCCCAATTAGTAGTGTCAAACTATATGGCATAATTATCAGATTTAGAAATGTAAAATTAAATTTTTTTTCCAACTACAAAGAATTTATGGAGCATTATGATCAGTGAAGATGAGAGATCGATAATGTTTTGTACTTATAATAAAACTTGAAGCGTGAACTAGTTAAAAGAGAGCAAGGGCTGAAAATAGGTATGAATAGTTAATAGCGGAGGGCAATGAGTGAGCCAGAGAGCATCGAGAGCTCTTTGTATGATCATCATGTTAGTTTATGACGACCATACCGTCCCTCAAATATTGTCAGTTACAAAACCAAGCGAAGCCTTGGTCAATACTATAAACTCTATATAAAGTTGTAATGAATAGTTTGGCCTTTTTTTGCCCATTTTTTAGATTGTTTAAAACTAGAATGCCAGGACTCCTGCAACCCATTCTTTGTTTTTGAAAAGTTGATTATATTTTTCAAATGCAAATTTTGTTTCATAATGGTCATCTGCAGTGTCCATTACACAGTGGAAGGATCCCGATAGATGACATTCTGCTCAGTAAGGAATCACGAGCTTGGCTATGACTCCTTGCCTTCATAATACATAAATGCAACTTAACTTTTGTTCTTCAAGCAGAAATTTCTTAATATGAAGATCAAGGAGTATGAATTTGTCAACAATTCTTTGACAAAGGTCAAGGAAGTTTGTGACCAATTCGTAGTTGTCAATGAGACTACTTCATGATCGGATGCCATGAGTGTCGTAATGAATGCATTGAAGTCATCCTATTACTATCTTGTGACAACCTTGATGTTGAGAGATTGATGAGAGACGACCTCTTTCAACATCTTGTTGCAAGAGGAGCTGATGCAGAAAGGTTCCAATACAAAAAGTTTGAAGGATTATGATCGAGCGTTATGTGAAGTATAACACTTATAGAGGACAATTGGGAAAAAGAAATAGCAAAAAACTACGCTTGAAGGCTCTGAGAAAAGATAGAGAAAAAACTCTTTCTTCTGACTAGGATCTTTCTAGATTCAAGGTGATGAATCTTAATCTTCATTTAATTCCCAATATTTTTGTAGTTCTCATGATGGATCTAATTCTTATTTAGAAAGAGCTAGAAAGAAAGGCCCATGTTACTATTGTTGTAAGGATGGATAGTTTGAAAACAAATGTCGAATCAAGTAATATGCAGAAAGTGTGAGAGGAAGGGGAGATGAAACCCTAATAGATTTTTGAACTGTTTTCAGGATGATGAAGGAAATTATGAAGAAGACCAATCAAGAAATTTTAGGGAAGAAACACACAAGAACTACAATATCTACTTATGGTGATTTACTCAACTGAAGAGGACATCCAACATGATGATAAAGACCATATGGTGAGCAAAGGGGTGAACGAAAATGAGACTGTTTAATTTTTGGATGGTGATGATTTATGTTTTCTTGATTACATTAGAGAAGAAATATTTTCACTATGTTCTTAAATTCTTGAATGATTTATTCGAGAGAGAGCCATCTACACTAGATTTGTAAGTATGAAATTTATGGTGATGAAAGTGAATTCTTTATGGGTATATTTAATTCTGTTTGTGAAAAAGATTCACAACTTGCGTCTTGTGATGTATACAAACATTAGAGGAACTCTTGACTACATGGCCCTAAAAAGATATGCCATGTCAGAAATGTTTAATGCTGGCCAAGTTCATGATCACATTATGGGAGTTTGTTCTCGGGAGTCCATTTTGACTATGGGCGACTTTACAGACCAATAACATGCTTTTATTTTACATGCTTGATGAATAACTAGTCTTTGTTCACGTAATGGGTTTGCGTTTATTATGTCGAGGTCCATTTGGGGGATGTTTATTGGTCCCAGTGGACATAGAAATGGAAAAAAACATTTTTTGAAAGGGACCTTGTATAGTTGGCGGAGTTCATCTAATGATCAATAATGATTTTTTGAAGTGTGTACAAAAAGGTGAATTATTTCAACTATCTCGTCATAAATGAACCTATTCTCAAAGAGAAGACTTTTGGAATAGTGAATTTCTTTCAACAACAACACATCTATTTTGTTCGTGTGTGGAATGGTGAACTTAAAACAAGAAATTTTTAACTATGTAGATATTGGTTGATGAGCCTAAATATAGCTTTTATATCGTTTTAATTTTCATTATGAAGAGAGTGGAGATTAATGTAGTGACAATGTTGTGTCTTGTTTTCTCATTATCTAAGAGCACACTTTTCATTGTGAATGATTACTACGATGAAAATTGACACTAGATAAGATTCTATATGCTATAATAGTTTAAGTTTTTCAATACATATGTTGCAGAGGTCTTTCTTGATTTGTTTATAAAGTCTCTCTCTCTCTCTCTCTCTCTCTCTCTCTCTCTCTCTCTCTCTCTCTCTCTCTCTCTCTCTCTCTCTCTCTCTCTCTCTCTCTCTCTCTCTCTCTCATGGTTACGTACATATATCACTTTATTCGCTTCGCAAATCTTTGTGGAATGTAAACGTTGCATACTAACCGTATTTGCTAGCGGTGGCAAAAAAATGCCTTACTATGATAAAAGACCCCACTTAACAGAAAAAGTTTTTTTAAAAAACATGGTGGGAAAGTGGTGAATCTTTCAATGGCCAGGATCTATGCACATTATGGACAGGCAATCTAACGGTGAGCAGCGTTTTGCACTTAGTAGACCTAAGTGTCCTCTGGTTCTATAAAGAGGGAATTCACACAACCCTATTCACTTTCCCTCATGTTGTCTCTCTCTCTCTCTCTCTCTCTCTCTCTCTCTCTCTCTCTCTCTCTCTCTCCCTCATTCTTGCTTTCCTGGTGCTCTACCGTACGTGATTGTGATTGAAGAGAATGTTTGTGGATGCTATTGGAAGAACAATCGTATTGCAAACAAAGGTGAGAGCGTTTTGAATGGTAGCCTGTTGATAAGGAAGCATGCATACTAAAGATGAATGCTCACAAGATGTTGTGATTACCGTTGTGTAATAGCAAGGTTCGACTGGCATTTTGGGATTGGATAATACTACAAGCAATCGTTGTCCCAGTGATGAAAAGCGCTGGACAGCAAACTAGTTGTTGAGTATATTTATCAACGTTGTTGAAAAGTGGTTGATCGCTGGTCAGCGACCTCTATGAAGCGGAGCTGGCCGCTGGCCAGCGCTGATTTTTTTTGTATTAACGCTTAAACTACAACGATCTACCTGCTGCTCATTGTATGAGCAATGTTGCTTGCATTTTTCAATATGTAATGCATTCAAAAATGCGATGGACCGCTATCTTTTCAGTTGGTTTCTGGAATTACCAGAAACTATTGCATGAATATGGTTGATAAGAATGCTCTTACTAGACTTGATTGGCTATAATCTGTACGTAGTATTGCTACATACTATTGCTCTATAGGTTTGATAAAGAGGATGATGGGATCTGTCTCTGATAAACTAGTATTATGATGGCTATGATTACGGATAATGAAGTAGTAAAAAATGTGGTGGGATGTGCTAGTATGCTCGTGAGTAATAATGATTGCCATTACTAATAATTTGTATATGGTGGGAAATGCTCTCGAAAAAATAAAAACGTATACGATTAATCTATGTAGCTAGCTATTGATAATGATTCTGTCAGGCTTCGAGAATACTCTATACTTAAATCAATACTTTCGGTGTGAATGCCTTAGCACGTGGGTGATTCGTTTAAGCAGTTAAAGATGGATAGTTCACAAGAGATGACTTCAACTCTCATTCAGATATGACGCTTTACAGAATATCACCAATACAGTGGGTGACCTAACTTGGTACCATGATTTTACTTACGTATTTATGATGATTTAGAAACCTTGCGCGTAAGGTTTTTTTTAAGTAATAAAAAAGTATAAGCTGATCCTGCATGCGCAGTAGATAACATAGACATGAGTTAAATTTTTTTTTTCTTTGCATCCAATGTCCAGTTAATATAAGTAAAGTCAAGTAATTATATAGAGCTCGACCATGATACACTTGAATGGCATGGATTTGCCCAAGTTGTTTGGCGCTTGGACTCCCAATAAACTGATACGGTGGGGGCTAGTATAGCACGGTGGTGCTCTAGTACCTAGCGCTGTGACCATCGCCCAGTCTCTGTCCATCTGTGTAATGAAAGATAGCTGCTTACATGAAGAATGTATATGTGAAATTAATACGTTCTTTTTGCTCCTTTATTGATCAGTATGGCGTCTGCCCTGATACGGCTTCGTTAAAAGGGCAGAACGTATTGCTAAGCTATGAAATGAATGATTGGAAAGATTGGACGTACTTGTTTTTAATGGAAGCTAGCTAATAAAGTAGTGAAACTTGTTTTGGACATGAATAACATCTGATGCTCAGCTATGACACATGTCTTCCTCACGCGACTAACTTGTGCAATTTTGTTGTGTGGGATGGTGGCAGGTAATAGCTGGGTGTCTTAAAACTTGCTTCGCTTTATGGTACTCTGTATTGTTAAACAACTGTATTTTTACCTGTTATGCTATAAATTGAAGGGTTCAAAGGGTTTGGTCTTGACTTGTCAAGATGGACTATGTGAAATCTTGTTACTCTCTCTCTAGCATCTCTGATGCCACCCCGGCTACCCTTTGGTCGGGATAGCACCAAACCTTTACCTTTACTTGTATTTTATGGCTAACAAGGTGTGTTGTATAATGTAGTCCATAGGATGGTTTCATGATGCGGTCACTCTTGGAAATTTGATTACTTTTTGTGATATGACTACTTGTAATGCTACTGGCCCGGATGATAAAATTCTTTGCCTTATTGATTTGATGTGCATCATGGATTGGATCAAAATTTATACGAATTTTATTAAAAAGAAGGAATCCCTTGGCATGGTTGAAAAAATTTATTTGGAACTTTCAAACTATGCTGAACGAATTGCTGTTGAGAAAAAATTCTGTAATACGCATGTTCCGAAAGTATTTGCTTGTCTGGAAAAAGAAAATGGTGACTCTTCTATTGATACTCCCGTCCCTTCTACTGCTTCTACTTCACCTCACCCGTTGATTTTTACCGAAGACCTTGATGAAGACAGTGCTTCTCAGTTAGAGTCTTTCTCGCAAGAAATATGTGATGTGGGAAATCAATCTGCCTTTGAATTTTGTCAAGCCAATAGCTGCCAAGTATCATTGGTACCTAGTCGTGTCATTGAGTTTAAATCTGCAAAAACTGCTTACAAACTTTGGAGCCTTCCTTCTATCTCTATTGAGCTCTGGATCGCTCTTGCTCATCTCACTGATGAAGAAGTCCAAGCATGCAAGCTTGTTGCTTTGCACAAGAATCCTTCTTTTGATACTCCTATTGCCTTTGATACTGTTATCAAGATGAGTAGATTTGAACCTTCAAGATGTCCTTCTGAGCAAACCTGGGCTAGAACTAGAGGTTATTTTGACACCGACTTTAAGAGAATGAACCTTCATCAAGCTAGAATCTGAAACTGGAAAAGACCCTTCTTTAAGTGCAGATGCGGTGATAACTGCAAAAACAATTCTTCCATCATATGGTTTGATCACTCTATCTGGTATATAATGAATCATCTTTTCATTTTCTTTCCTGGTGCGTCTTTGCAAAATCAGCTTAATGCCTTCTTCCTTTGGTTGCATAAACCTGCTAGAGAGGTTGTCAAGTCCCACATTGTCTTTCTGTATATCCGACAATACATGATTGATGCTGCCATTGAACTTTCCATAAACCCTACTGATAAACTCCTTGCACACCTTGGCGATGTTGAAAACGTTCGAGAAATTGAACGTCTTTTGAAAAAACCTAGCTTCTCTACCTTGCCAGACAAATACTTCCAGAATACTAGCAAAAAAACGGGTTCCTTCAATCTGAACAATCCAAGCTCAGTCATATCAGGCATTGGCAATAACATGAAAATAAAGTATTTTCAAAACAAAGGCAAAGAGGGGCAAAGCAGTGGTGGAAAGGATGATCTTCCTATCAGAAAGCTGAACTTTTACCGTGATTGATCCATGTGCAGGAGGACTTAGAAGAAACAAGGATATTGGAGGTCAGCAATACTGGTAGACGACGACTTGTGGTTAAAAGAGACAGAGGGAAGTTTTTTTTTGTATTTATATTATTACAACAGATGCTTTGAGAGGATTGATGTTAAACAATTATATGCTGAAACCTTACTTCAGATTTTTGGTCATATTGATGAGACTTTTGAGCTTATCGTGTCTGGTTGGTCTTACTTTCCATATTTGAAGCATGAATGGTATAAACCCTTTTAAATTTTCTGTGATTTTGATGTTGACAACATTCCACCTTGTACTTGCGCTTACAATAAATGTTTTAAAGAGTTCATTTCGGAAATTTTTTAGCATGTTGTCACGATGAATACTGGAATTATTAGAAGCAAAGTTTTAAAGAATGAATTGAACAAAAGACTTAATCACATCCCATTGCGTCAGTCTAATATAAATGAGGTAGCTTTAGAACTTTATCGTGGATGGTTTGAATTGGCAAGTTTTTTAACCTATTTATCAAAATATTGATCATGAGATTGTTACGGAACATGCTCTGATTTGCAAAGTTGCTATAACAAACTTTTTGAAAAATACTAAGTGGCTACATGGAAAAAGTATTATGTATAAAAAACTTACAAATGTTATTGATGAGTGTAATTGGATTACCACCAATCTATATGTGAATGGTGTGGATAAGGCTCAACATGACCCATGTTTTATGTGCATCTATTTTGTAAGAAATTTGGCTTTAGTGAGATTGTCGAGTCCAGATTTTGTCCCGTTTCCAAACGAAAATGATAATACACTAGACATGACTATGATCGAGATCCGAGATACTTTTACTACTAAAATACCTGATTTTAGAAGAATTACCTTTCTTACTTTTTGTGCTTTCAAGGCACATAAAAATACGTTCAGATCGATTACAAACGCACATGACTGTTATTTTTCTGAAGTGGCCACATTTATTTCCGGAGCTCTTGGTATGCTGACTCCGCTCCTTATGGAGAGAGCAGGCCTTAAGGCAACTTCATACTGGAGTATCCTAAATGTGGATACCAACCTATTCTGACAGTGCGATTCATCTACTGAATTTTATCTTAATGTGTCTAACAAAATCACTTCGATGTGGTCTACTAACATTGCGAAATGCTATGAAAATATTTCGCTTAATGGTCTTGATGGGCTAAAATTAATAATACGGAAAATGATAGAGTATGCATTCAAGTCTTGTAAAACAAAAAACTTGCCTACCAATGGAAATCGAACCTTATGGGCTCTGTTACGTATATATATCACTTTATTCGCTTCACAAATCTCTGCGGAATGTAAACGTCGCATACTAATCTTATTTGCTAGCGGTGGCAAAAAAATGCATTATGGACAGTCAATCTAACGGTGAGTAGCGTTTTGCACTTAGTAAACCTAAGTGTGCTCTGGTTCTATAAAGAGGGAATTCACACAACCCTATTTACTTTTCCTCATGCTGTCTTGCTCTCTCTCTCTCTCTCTCTCTCTCTCTCTCTATCTCTCTCTCATTCTTGCTTTCCTGGTGCTCTACCCCACGGTGATTGTGATTGAAGAGAACGTTCGTGGATGCTATTGGAAGAACAATCGTATTGCAAACAAAGGTGAGAGCGTTTTGAATGGTAGCTCGCTGATAAGAAAGCATGCATACTAAAGATGAATGCTCACAAGATGTTGTGATTACCGTTCTGTAATAGCAAGGTTCAACTAGCATATTGGAATTGGATAATACTACAAGCAATCGCTGTCCCAATGGGCAAACATGGGCAACTTTTAAGGTATTTTTTCAACCTTTGTGGCTTATGAAAAGCGTTGGACAACAAACCAGTTGTTGAGTATATTTATCAACGTTGTTGAAAAGTGGTTGATCGCTGGTCAGCGACCTCTATGAAGCGGATCTGGCCGCTGGCCAGTGCTGGTTTTTTGTGTATTAACGCTTAAACTACAACAATCTACCTGCTGCTCGTTGTATGAGCAATGTTGCTTGCATTTTTCAATATGTAATGCATTCAAAAATGCGATGGACTGCTATCTTTCCAGTTGGTTTCTAGAATTACCAGAAACTATTGCATGAATATGGTTGATAAAAATGCTCTTACTATACTCGATTGGCTATAATCTCTACGTAGTATTGCTACATACTATTGCTCTGTAGGTTTGATAAAGAGGATGATGGGATTTGTCTATGATAAACTAGTATTATGATGGATATGATTACGGATAATGAAGTAGTAAAAAAGGTGGTGGGATGTGCTAGTATGCTCGTGAGTAATAATGATTGCCATTACTAATAATTTGTATATGGTATGAAATGCTCTTGAAAGAATGAAAAGCTATACGATGAATCTACGTAGCTAGCTATTGATAATGATTTTGTTAGGCTTCAAGAATATTCTATACTTAAATCAATACTTTCGGTGTGAATGCCTTAGCACGTGGGTGATTCATTGAAGCAGCTGAAGATGGATAGTTCACAAGAGATGACTTCAACTCTCATTCAAGTATGACGCTTTACAGGATATCACCAATATGGTGGGTGACCTAACTTGGTACCATGATTTTACTTACGTATTTATGATGATTTACAAACCTTGCGCGTAAGGTTTTTTTTAAGTAATAAAAAAGTATACGCTGATCCTGCATGCGCAGTAGATAACATAGACATGAGTTAAATTTTTTTTTTTTTACATCCAGTGTCCAGTTAATATAAGTAAAGTCAAGTAATTATATAGAGCTTGACCATGGTACACTTGAATGGCATGGATTTGCCCAAGTTGTTCGACGCTTGGACTCCCGATAAACTGATACGGTGGGGGCTAGTATAGCACGGTGGTGCTCTAGTACCTAGCGCTGTGACCATCGCCCAGTCTCTGTCCATCTGTGTAATGAAAGATAGCTGCTTACGTGAAGAATGTATATGTGAAATTAATACATTCTTTTTGCCCCTTTACTGATCAGTACGGCGTCTGCCTTGATACGGCTTCGTTAAAAGGGCAGAACGTATTGCTAAGCTATGAAATGAATGATTGGAAAGATTGGACGTACTTGTTTTTAATGGAAGCTAGCTGATAAAGTAGTGAATCTTGTTTGAACATGAATAACATCTGATGCTTAACTATGACACCTGTCTTCCTCACGCGACTAACTTGTGCGGTTTTGTTGTGTGGGATGGTGGCAGGTAATAGCTGGGTGTCTTAAAACTTGCTTTGCTTTATGGTACTCTGTATTGTTAAACAGCTGTATTTTTACCTGTTATGCTATAAATTGAAGGGTTCAAAAGGTTTGGTCTTGACTTGTCAAGAAGGACTATGTGAAATCTTGTTACTCTCTCTCTCTCTCATGTTAGTGAGAGGAACTGACATGATTATATTTCTTTTTGCTGGATCATATGGAGATCACTAACATTTCTATGATGAACACTTGCTTGAGTATAGCGATTTTAATGGGTCTATAGAACATTTCTTTGGATACAATTAGTTTCTCACTTCATAATAATGGGACATTCTTGTCATGCATACATTTCTACTAGACTCAAGCATGAAGACTTGATGGTAATTCAACAATTGAAGCTAGAAGAAAAATCAAAATCCGATGACCTGAACATGTTTGATGTTACCAAATTGAGCTAGTAACTATACATTTCCATCTTGCGAAGCTTAGTGAGAAAATAGTAGGGACATGCAAAGCAACTTTATTGGCTTTATTGGTGGTAGGATGCAATGTAGGAAGTCTTGGTAAATTCTAGAAAACAAAATGATGAGACTGAAAGACCTTCAAGACTATTGATAGAATGATATAGCCTTTGTGTATGATACTATTCAATGCTAAAAGAAACACCCTCCAGAGAAATGTTTTGGTCTCCATATTCAACATAGACCTACCCCTCTCCCTTCCAGCTATGACAACTTTTTCCTAAGCTAGCCTTACAATGGCCACCTTACATCATCAACTACAAATCTACTTCCAACAAGTTTCTACTCCAATATTTTCTTGGAAAATTAACTTCTTTAGAAGATCATTAAGGCAATAGCAACAAACCACTTCCCAATTCCCAACTTAAACTCCACTTGCAAAATGACGTTTATGAAGAGCTTCATACATAATATGATCTAACTAGAACATGCCACCTCATACTTCTAAATTGTCAAGATTCTATTCTTTTGTCTTGCAATATTGTCATCCTTGATAGCTTGGTGTCTTGGTGCCCTCTTTGCAAGGGTTTCACTTGGGTTCCAGTAACACCAACAGTTGAAGCTATTCTTTGAACTTTATTGTGGATCTCACTTACTATTTGGTTTTGTAAAGAATGTACACTTACCAAAGTTTTAGTAAAGGTTGTTGGATTTATTCCTCTGCTCTCCTAAATCCCATGTTAATCTAGTTCCATTCACATTGCTGTAGTTTTACATGCATTGTCGCACAGTCTACAAAAATGCTCTATTATCAAAAACATGTATCAGAGTGGTAACCGACTTGTCAAGGAAGTCTAACCTGTAGACTTAACCGACTATCGGGCCATCAAGATTAATCAACTTCATCAACCTCATCGACTATCAGCAGCAACATGCTTGACTCCGAATAGTTAAAGGCTTCTCACGCCCACTTCATGTACTATGCAACCACTTGGACAATGACAGTAACCGCCACGATCTACCCAAGATGGCACAACAACTCTATTCTCTTTTTGTACATACATCTACACTAATGAAAATTGTATATGGATGATGATCATTGTAACAACACATATATATACATGAGAGAATTATCAGAGACATATACTGTAGATGCTTTTCACACATCGTTTCTTGTTTTCAAATTGATTGTCAGAAATAAGCTTATAGATTTTACAGAGCGGAGTTAGCTTCTTGAGCACACGGTTTTGCTCGCAATTGTCTTGTGCTCATAGCATCTACCTGACTTGTATTTTCATACATTAATCTGAATCAACTACTGTCTTATTATTGCGTTCAGATCTTTGTCAACGTTGGATGCTTCTGCTATTTCGTTTTATGTGTGACTCTCTGACTGTTTTGTCTTGCTCTTCTCGCTTCCGCAAAGCACAAACAAATTTTTCTTTATGTTCGTTTGTGTGATCCATTGTGATCCGCGCAGTGCACGCACCGAGGAGATTACTTTCCACCACCCATCTCCCAGCAAAGGTAGATACACTATTTGTGGAGCAACAAGAGTACCCTTTTATAGTTTGAATTTTGGAGCAACAAGAGTACCCTTTTATAGTGTGGATTTTGGCAAAGCCTTTGAAAAAGTTTTTTCTGTGTACTCTATCAAGGATCTTTTGAAAATCTCGTAAAAATTGTTTAAACCTTCTATGTTGGAGCCACACCTAGTATTCCCATCAACCAAATATCTGAAGAAAGCCCAACTAGCTGGATAAATAACACCCTACAAGACAGGAAGCTTCAATGAGTTATTGTGGAGTTATTCTGTAGATAATATGGTGATAGATAGTAAATTATAGCAAGGATCGATTGACATCCTCTTGAAAGCCATTCAATCTCATCGTAGAGTTTCAAGATTGATTCTTAGTCTAGAGTAATCCAAATCATAACTCTAACAAAACAAAAGTGCCTTCTACATGCATGAGAATTACAACGTGGAGTTATTTCAGCATGGAGTGATCACCATCAATCTTGGCATTTAGATAGAAGTATTGATCTCCCATGTAGACAAAGTGAATTGGCTATTATAGAATTTGAAGTTATGATCATGGATTTAGATAAGGAAATGATAAGATCATAAATAAATTTCAAGATGTTTTTTCAAGATGCTTACCACCTTCTAGGTCAATAGATCACATAATTGAGCTAACTCTAGGTAGTCATCCTATCTACACAATTGTATCGATTTTTTTTTAGAAAGAAGAGGTAGAGATTACTAATCAGATTGAAAATTATCTTCAGATGAGATATTAAAGACTCAACAAATAACCATGGGGTGCTCTTGTTCTTCTGAAAGCAAAAAAGATGGAGGCTTCTAGATGTGTGTGAATAATAAAAAGTTAAATAAGGTGACTATTAAAAACATCGTTGCCTAGAATTGATGGTTTGGTTGATCATTTTGGTGGAACTAAATTCTTCACTGAAATGGATCTTAGAACTGAATACAAACAGATTAGAATTCAAAGTGATGTGTTGAAAATTGGTTTTTGGACAAGATTCGAATATTATGAATTCGTAGTGCTACCCCAGATAAGTTGAAATCGCACCCACCATGGATCGATCGACACATGGCTTAACTATTGACAACTTATTTTTTAATACAAAAGGATGTCTTAAACATGGCTTAACATACATAGCCCTACCTAGAATATGTGATATTGAAAGCTTATAAGTCACATCACCGCTCCAAAATCAGCATTTCAAAATTGACACATACACGAAATGGAATGTTTACAAACAACTACAAACAAAATGGCAACCCCAAATTTGTAATATGAACACTTACAAAAACCTTCTTCTTATTCAATCTTTAAACACAATACAAAATTATGAGTTTGATATTTTCACGGATTTTAGCCTCATGAGTTCAAACACACTTTGCTTACAAGAAACTCGAAACCACAACTACACAACCAACTTCAATAAAAAATTTAATGCAATTCAAAATTACCATTTTTTTTTTGAGGAATGATAGCCAAACAATAAAATGAATACAACATACACAATATTGAAAATGCAAAAGTTATTAGAGCATCTTTCAATAGAAACAAAGCTCATTGCATGACCATACTTGCAATAAATTGAAAACCAAACTCCAACATAGACAACTTCTTGGACACCTTAATTTGTATTCTGAAAATGTCGCAGACAGACACACCATTTCAACATGGATACACTCTCTTCAAACAACAAGTAATCTAATAATATTCATGAATCAACATAACCTCAACATTGTACGAAAGCCAAGTAGATCATATTTGGACAAATGCTTACAGCCCAAGATGTTTTCATGGAGTAACTTAGTGTTATGGTAATGATCATTCTCCAATGCATTATATACATACACCTAACAAGGGTACCTTCACACCAAAAGGGCCAATGTTAAAGTGGGCTCAACCAATGCGAAGAGAGTAGTTAGTCCTACCTAAAAACATCCCAGGTCCTTGACTACATAAGTAGACTAATCATTTTCCAATATACTACTGGCATGCACTATAACAAAGTTACCTTCCACCCTAGGTCCTCGACTATGGGTGATAATTTTTTTTTTTATAAAAAAACAAGGTTCTTAATATATGAAGTGATATCTTAGGGAGAGTGTATGCCATACCACCACTGCCACAGCAATGGTGGTGGCCCACAGATCTAAGGTTGGGCAATGATGCATTGTTTAAAAAAAAGAATGCTATCATTGCCCATCTCCACTAGATGGGCACTGCACCACCATTGCCATGGCAGTGGTGGTGCAAAATACGCAGCTCCAACATCTTAGAACCTTCGTACTCGTGGTGTTAGTTGCTCAATAAAAAAACGTAACGATTGCATTAAAAAAAATTTAAACTCAAAAACACGCAAATTTCATGCTAAGGCGGCCTTTGTGGCTTGCCACTATTTCGTGTTTGCTTTGTTAACGTATGGTCCTTGTATGTGTGGCGCATTGGAGAGTCGAACCCCTGAGCTCGAAGAAAGGAAGTCCTTAACTAGCTCACTACTTACCAGATAACCTTTTTCTTTGTTCCTCGTTTCATCTCTCTCTCTCTCTCTCTCTCTCTCTCTCTCTCTCTCTCTCTCTCTCTCTCTCTCTCTCTCTCTCTCTCTCTCTCTCTCTCTCAAAAGCTTTTCGTGCTAGCATATCATTATTTAGTTGGATTTGTCCTAATTCAGAGTGTATTTTGCAGTACAACATCATGTACAGCAGGCTCTTTGCCAAACCTAAAGAACAGCCTTCAACTCTTTCTACTCTTGACAAGCTCAATGCGGTGCGCAACTCTCGCACTTATGTTCTTTTGAGTTTCTTTCAGCTTCTCATATGTCTTCGTAAAATTCGTAACCGCTTCAGAAGTGGTTTTTAACTGTTATTCTAGGTTGAAAATCTCGTTTAATTGATGATCTTATGATGTTTTTTTGCTTGAGAAGAGCAACGGCCGTTCATGTAGCTGGATCGATATGGAAAGCACCTCAAAGTATAGTATCTAAAAGGTTCCAGGAGTCTGCATAGCCCGTCATTGGCTCCTTGGCAGCCCTGTACATGAGACCAGGATTTGCAGTTCCTTTCGAATATTTTACCACCCTCTTAGCATCTTGTCAATCATACTCTCGGGGATTAATGACAGATTGGCTAAGCTTGGTGACAACAACTCCTAAGTACGGCCTAGTGCATAACACCGCATACGTTCTAGTGTAAGCATATTCCATGAAGAAGGCATTTATTTTTTGATACCACATCTTAGAAGATTGTTTCGCACCATATAGCTCTTTTTGAGTGCACATACCTTATTGGAACTGTCATTAGATCCATGTGGTTACCTCATGAATAGCTCTTGCTCTAGGTCACCATTCAGGAATGCGGTCTTCACATTTATCTGTTCGATTACAACAATTTCAACATTGATCTACCTTCCAATCAATATTTAACATCAAATTCTAGCAAAAAATTGCCAAAATTGCACTTTTCTAGCTATTCTTCTGATATTTTCTACTTGATAAAAGGCTAGGAATAAACCAAGGAAAAAAAAAAAAATCCCTAAAAACGTTTCACCGTTTCTCTCCCGACAGAGCCGATTCTTTCTTGTTTCAAACACATTGCGAAAAGGCTTTTCGAAAAGGTCCACGAAACATTGGTCATCACTTAGACATATTTGGACCTTCACAATGGTTTTATCCTTTTCCTCGAACCCCATATACTTGGATTTGTATGTAGGATCTTGGTGAATTTCAATTCTCCAAAACTTTGAAATTGGATGAAAATATACCAAGGAAGCTATTGTCTAGGAGTCCATTCCTCTTTCAATTGTGAAATTCCTTGATAAAAGGCCCACTCCTCTCACCAGCACCAGTAGAGAAATCATGGGATGATACTTATAAAGAGTGTTGACACTAAAGTTTAAACCAAGGCACAGTGACACCGATCTCCCTTTTATCTACTTTTGCTTTCCACTACTTGCATCTAGATTACTCCCATACAACTCTTACAGATCTCTTTCAAGCCATAACTAAGCAATTATCCTCAAAGCCCATACTTCTGGACGGTGCTTGTCAAACATGTGGTGCTGCTTGGATGGGCGTACAACCTCTTCTAGATTTCACAAACGTGTTCAAATTTTATTGCGATTGAAATGGATCAAATTTTCCCATGTAAGGAAATGGTAGTGACTGCATTATTGACCACCAAAATATCTCAATGAGCTATGCACAAAGAACATTGTGATTAAAGTTCTAACCAATCCTATACATGTACAATACACTGCCAGCTTTATAGTTGCCCATTGTATCGCAACATTCATAGGGCAATGTCTCTATAAAGACTTGAGATTACTACATAGTGAGGGCTTATGGATTGTCTTTACCTTAGATAGTTCCCATGGCCCCCTGCTCCATTGTCTGCAATTCTCAAACCCAGTGGTAGGTCTCGAATCAGCCTTTATGCTAGCAACTCACACAGAATTACTGAGTAACTGAAACTCTGTCTGAATTACGCTTCCGATTTCATTTTCACAAGCTTATTGATTGAGCATTTCAAGCTGCAGATGCTTGTCCCTTAATATGATCCCTTTTCCCCTAAGAATGTTTTGAATCAGTGCCTTCAGGCAATGAATCTATCAACTGATGTGCATCTTCCAGAATAGATTTATCATCTTGCCCGGAGTAGTTGTACTTGGACGCGATAATGTGGTAGTGAAGTATGCTACATGGGAAGTTCATTGCCTCATATCTTGTGGGTGGGTGCGTGGTTCTAGATGATTTGTGGATCAAATTCTTGTTCTCTTTTTATTTCTTGTAGTTATGGTTTCTGGAGGTGAGTTCCTGTAGAAGTTTTGGTTTTGGCACTTGATGCCTAGGTTGTTTGGAGGTTACTGCTGGACGTTGTAGGATACTGTATCAGTGATAAAGTTATGATCCTTGTTCTACAGACACTTGAAATGCTGGAAAAGAAAGAGAAGGTGGTGCAGAAGAAAATTGCCATAGAATTTGAAAAAGCGAAAGACTACACACGTTTAAAAAAGAAGAGAGGTATGCCATGTTTCAGTTGTTATTCTCGGGACCTGAATTGATGTTTGAACTAGATTTCCTGATTATGCGTTTTTAAATACACAAAAGTATGCTACTTGTTTAACCAAGTTTGGATGGAAAAGCCAATTTTTGGAAGTAGCAATCACCAACTTTCAAAATCAGGATTCAGATCCCTGGCTGTGTTTTTCCAGACACGTAGACCTTCACTTCAGGCCCTACATCCCTCTTCATTAACCAATAATGAGGTCTTGTCTTGGCTTCACATCTTTCAATCACCAGACTTTGGTTCCCTCCGAAGAACAATCAAGAACGTGGTTATTCTGTAGTACCCATCAATCATCATAGTACCTTTCAAGATGATTGAAATTTGAATCTCGTCCCCACCATCTCTGCTGATTTTAGTTCTGTCCACAGTCCTAGCCATCCAATTCCAGGATCAACCTTATGTTCACTTTACACTCCATGCATATGCAATCTGGATAAATTTAAACAGTAACGTCTTTTGATAATTTGATCAATGTTGAAAAGACTCTTTTGTTCTGTAGGCAATGAGACCCAATGTTCAAGGGATTCAAAGGTGCTGACTGCAGTTTGCTTAGACCCAGTGCCCCAAATGCTGTTGCTGCTTCTCTTTGATACGTAGAGCAAAGCATATATATGTCCAACAGCACATTTGTATGGATGGAGGATGTACTTTTGGCCTCAAAATCTGATAAAAAAAAGCCAAACTTGCATATAAATTGAAAAAAGAAGGTACTACCTTTTTTTGTTATCAAGGCTCGTTTCAAAATGGGCAACTATGCTTATATGTTCTATGACGTCATGCCACTAATACTTCTCCACTATCATGAGAGTAACATTTTTTAGAGACACTCTTTTTGAGCTAGCCTACTAGCTGAATCATAACATTGGTACCGTAGATGTCCATTTCTAACACTCCCTATATTAGTCAAGGCAATACACTCTCTATTATGAATTCAATCACAAATATTGGTATTAAATGAATCATAAGACAGCAAAAGGCATTCACACAAGCAATCTCCAACTAAGAAGATCAACAATTGCTCCTGATAGCCTAAGAAGGTCATCAACTAAGAACTCCCCTACAAGAAGCTCAGGACTCCAAACTCATAATCTTGGAAATGGTAGATACCTGGACCTATTCATATTGAAATGGAAAGAATCTAGAAGTTTCCATATTAGGCATTTAGCCTTATCTATTGAAATAATCTTATCTAAATCAAGGGGGTTAAAAAAATAGCAAATTAGGTCTGTAAAAACAATTGAGAACCTAGTAAGTTGCAGGTACTCATATGGCCATAACAGGGAAAATCGGACTATGCAATGTATGCCCATAACACTCTCAACATCTGAACTCTTAGTTGAATGTGTCGTGCTTCTGCTCTACCAGCTCAAGTAGCATAAGCTAAGGATCGCACACGTCATCATTAAAAGAAACATGTGGGGAGTCATGAAGAATATGAATATCAAGCTCCGAATCATCCTCATCAGCGTCAAATGTGAGGAGCAGCCATAGCATTAAATGTTGCTTACAATCCTTAGCTGGATGATCTGGTCGCTTATACTTGGAACGTGAAATTTCTGGCCAGATTGAACCATCAGCTGTGTAGCTCCAACTGTTCTGAATTGATTCGTATGTTTGCTTATGTAATTTGTTTCACATTTGTTTATCCATCAGGTGTTATACGAATTAAGGTCTTGTTGATACATATAATGTCATACAAAATACAATATATCCCTAATCAATTTGGGACTTTCTGGCATTCTGACTTAAATTGTGTAAATTCTAGTCAATTCTAATTTTCTGGGATCAGGTGTAAATCCATATGCAGCCTATGGACCTTCATTCATTTAAATCTTCTAGCATTCTAATTTACCTATTGATTTGAAATTTCTTGCACCCTAACGTACAAATGCTAACCTAAGTCAATTTCAATTCTGGGATTTTAGTTTAAAGTCATATGCAGTAAAACTGAAGTATGAACCATAGTTGGTTGATTCTTTTCGAGTTCAATGCTAATATGTATTTTCTATTATTAGTATCATGACTGCTCTACATTACCATATAGTAAGTCTAAGCGTAAATTTCAATCATCAAGGGTTAAAGATCCCAAAACCTGAATTTTCCTGCTTGAATCGTCAAGTAGATCATTGTGATCTTCCCACAAAAAAATGAATTCAGATCGCATTCTTTAACTGAGAAATATGCTCAGCTGGAGCATATCGCTGAAAGAACTTTGGTTTAGAAGTAGCAGGAGGTCAACCAACAATAAAAAGGGATAATAGTAGCATACCATGGTCCTGAAGGCCGAGTAGCATGCTTAGGTGATTAAGAAGCAACAATCTTAGATCCACTTCTCCTCCAAGGTGGATGTGAGGAAGTATTAATAATATGAGGTCTATATAGACCTCTATAAAAGGAAATTATGTTGAAGTCAAGAAATTGAGTTCATGTTTGAGGTTTGAGAACGTATTTTTATATGGCTCCATAATACTTAGGACTAGGCGGGCACTTTACAACTTGGTCTCTGAATGTTGTCATACTTGAAGATCTTAGATCTCAGACATTTATAGATCAAGATTCCAGGTGTCTATTGCTATGAAAGTGTCAATAGACACCTGGAATCTTGAAGATTTTTACAGCTAGAGAAAACTAATCTGTACCCAGGAATTTGGACGAACTTGTGTTTACATACTGAATCTTAGTTGCCCGTTCCGGAACGGAACGCGTTCTGGTTCCAGAACGCGTTCCGTTTCGGAACGTGGGCAAAAAAATTAAAAAAAAAAAACGTAAATGTTTACAAGGGGTCCGTTCCGACCCAGCTTTGAGCAAATTACGGTGGAGCATCTAACGTAAATATGTTTCGGAGCTACATTTCTGTCCGTGTTCTTGTTAGTACATGCTTAGGAAAAGGAAAAAAATTGGTCATTCAGCATTTTACGTGTGCTCTGCTGAGTTATGGATGTGCCTGAAAGATGCTGTCCTGTATGATGTTTTTATCTATAAACTTCCTAAAATATCAACACGTCCTTGCATACAGATGAGACTGCAAGAGCATATAACGGTTCCGACCCAGCTTTGAGAAATGTATGTATCCGCAGCAATACAGCGACAAAACGATCAGCTGTTGTGAAATTAGTTGGCCGTTAATTATGAACACACACTTGCAAGCTTGCTGTCAACTGCAAAACGATTAGTTGCCCGTTAACGATCAGCCGTTCGCGGGCCAGCATCTGTGAAATGCAGGATGCGCAGGCCAGCAGGGTCGTATCATCTGTGAAATGCAGAATGCGCGGGCCAGCAGGGTCGTTTATCATTTTTTTTTTTAACTTGCACTAACTCGTTTCGAGCCAGTACGTTCCAGAACGTAGGAACGGGGGGAACGAACGTTCCGACCCATTTTGCTCAGAATGGGCTTCTAAGTACTGAATCAATCAGAATTCAGTGTTGCTATATTTATGAGTGGCCATCGTGCTATTCTGTGTCCATTCTTCATCTCTGATCACAATCTTTTAGTATTGATAACCATTTCAAGTAAATTTTTTTTACATGTTGAATAATTTTGCAATCTTACAAAATTGTATCAAATGTAGCTGAGGTCCAGTTTACAACCTGTTTGTGCAGCTGCAATTGCCTGTCTAAAGAGGAAGAAGCTTTATGAAGTTCAGGTTCAGCAGCTTGGGAATTATCAACTTCGTGTCCATGATCAGGTAGGCAGAGTAAGAGTATGAAAACTGATGGTAAAAGACACAATATCAAGGATTTGTCATTCAAAAGTGTATGACCTTTTGTACAGTTTTCAACTTCTGGGTAGTGTCTATAGCAAACACTAGTAAAATATAATGACGTCTTCTGAAGGGAGTTTTTCAAGTATGTTAAAAGGTTATTCATATTGCATATATGGTAAATGCTAACATAAATTTGTATCTGTAGATCTGCATAGTATTAAGTTGGGCTAAGTTGTGTAGCTCTTTTGCCTCTTAAGTTCAAGGTTTTGTGACCCTACTAGAGGAAACACTTATTTAGTTGTTCAATTTGTGGCAATCTTACAACTTGAGACTTGTCTAATTCAGCTATTTGATGAAACTGGGTGTTTAGTTGATCTCTTGATCCTGCCAATCTTCGAAGATTCTGTCTCGAATATGGTTTGTGCTTGCAAGTAATGGTTGCATGAAGTGTACCTTGCAACCAAGTTTTAGCAAACGTTGATCACCCAGCCCAATCACAGGCCTAGTCTGCAGATTGTTTATAGTTGATAGGTCCTTACAACATCTTTTACTCATACACGATGCTACTCATAAATAACATTCATAGTGAATCCATAACTAACAATCAAAATGCTAAGTTGGTCTTCCAGCTTTCATTCTGATCTTCTTAATTTTTTTTAATTGTAAATGGTTTTCAGATGATCATGCTAGAGGGAGCCAAGGTGACAACAGAAACTGTGGATGCTTTAAGAAGTGGAGCAACTGCTATGAAGGCCATTCAGAAAGCCACGTAGGGCACCTTTTATCAGTTCCACACAAGTTGTAAGATAATACTAGAGGGTTGTTAACCTTTGTTATTCTTTATATAGTTTTCATTTTTGAGTTTTCAAGCATTCTCTTTTTCCATATTCATATGTAAAAACTGATGCAGGAATATAGATGATGTAGATAAGACAATGGATGAAATCAACGAGCAGACTGAAAACGTGAAGCAGATTCAGGAAGCACTGTCAGCACCTATTGGGGCTGCTGCAGACTTTGATGATGTATGTATTGCTAAGTTAAAACCCAATATATTGGTGACAACAGTCTTCTGGCTATTTGGTGAAAGCTTTTGTAGCTGTAAAGTTACAGTTTTATTTGCATTATCATTCCTTTAAGATGTTGTTACTGTGTCTTTTACATCCTTGTCAATTTTTGTGATTGCCCACGATGTTTCTATCAAACTTATCCTTCTGTATCTTGTTCATTTGTGTCCTTCACTGGTTTGGTTCTATAAATGGTTTCGAATTTTGCTGGCATTAGGATGAACTCGAGGCTGAATTAGAAGAGCTAGAAGGAGCAGAGTTGGAAGAGCAGTTGCTACAACCTGCAAGCACTTCTCCCGCTAAAGAGGGTCCACCTACATCTGCTCAGAAAGTGGCATCTCAGAAGACTGAATCAGATGACGAACTGGCAGGATTGCAGGCAGAAATGGCAATGTAGAGGTGTAATGCAACATTGAATCAGAAATCCTCAATGACCATGCATTTTCACATTTGCGTTTGTTTAAAAGGGTTCCGTAGACCCAAGTTATAACTCGGTTTTGCTTCGGTTGATCTAATTGACTGGTCTCATGCGACAGTGTGCATTCCAAGCATGACAATATCAGGAGCTTGGAGTAGATTCAGTTTCTATATTAGCTCAAATCCAGTGGGGAACTTTATAAATTTCTTTGTTATGGTCGCAGATTGACCATTTTAGGTTATTCTACTGGTGATAGTAGCATACAGACATGCACAGCATAAAAAGTCAACAACCAGATCTTTTGTGAATAGATATTTCAAAATCGTATCTTTGGTACTATTACGTATCTCAGTCAAGTGTATGTGAACTTATAAAATACATTGAATACGACCATATACAACAACCTTGAAGAGAGGCCAGTTTCTCGAGAACGAGAAAGGTTGCACTTCGAGGTGGTGAATGTACTGGAGATTCTGCTCCCAACTTGTATGCGATGTAAGTGAGCTTTTGTCTTATGGTAGAAAGCACAAATTTTTTGCATATGTCATTGTCAAGTAAGGTGAACATATATGTTATATCTTGCAACTGCTTTCCATATAAATGCATGACTTTTATCATTTCCATCATGCTGATTTTTTAAAATTTATCTCTGGCTGCAGCATTCTTTATCAGACGTTTTGAATAATGATCTCCTAGAAACAAATTGGTGGTTGCATTAATGATCGGAGCACTTAGAAGAAATAGTTCAGTTGCTTGGGTCTGAATCTCCATGCATAAGCTGTTTTCTGTTATTGTATTTGCAGTTCATTCGATCCACTTTAGACTCCTAGTCTAAAATTGATGAATGCGGGGTGAGTCTGATCAAAACATTGAATAATAGGTGCAGAACTCAGAGTAGTTTCTTTGACTTTTTCAGAAGTTGCAACTTTTTTAAGGCTTATACCCTTACCTTCTAGCAGCTCAATTCTGAGGGAAACACTATCAATTGGCAACTCTGAGAACTTCTACTCCAGCCAATTCCAAATTGGTCTTGGTTGAAGGTAGCTCTAGTTCAGCTAGGGTTATGATCTTCTATTGAATAACCTCCTGACTCTTAACCCTCCGATTTCTTTATTGGGCTGTGTAGGTTATCTCTGTGTAAGACAGTAATGTGCTTGTTTATTTTTGCAAAACGTTCTAGGGTGAAGTGGCGAACTGAGAAAAATTGAAATACGGATTTAGTGTTGGCTGATATGGAGTGTTGAATCAATGGGTATGATGGGTAATTGTAGAACAATTAGGAGAATTTTGTTTGTGTGGTATAATTTATTGTATATTTTACTTGTTTGTTGGACATCAATACCCCAAACGACACATGATGATCCATGTGGTCCATTTCCCATATATATTCTCTTTTATTGATCATTTTCCACATTTTTTGCAACATTATGGAACAAAAAGTGTGAGAGAATTATGGGAAAAAAACATATATGAAATGATTTTGTGAATGCAAGTCGATAATTTTTCCTTATCAATGTGGTAAAGCTTTTTGTCCACACGTACCTTATCATTTAAAATATTAATCTTAATATTGACCATAGATGCACCGAATCGCGATTCGCTAGGTCTGCGATTCGCGAATCGCGATTCTGAATCCAAAATTGCAATTTTTTTTTTTTTTTTTTTTTGGGGAAAAATAGCTTATGGCTGAATTTTTTTTAAGGGATCAATGGTCAAACCAGCGTTTTGCCTCTCAGAAGTGCAGTAGATGAGTGTAGCGCAGACATCCCAAAGGGAGCCGGGAACCACGACTTAGCTTCCCAGCCTTCAACTTTGTCATCCAAACCCACTTGACATACAAGCAGCTAACGCGCCAACAAAGATCAGACTTAACCAACTTGAAGTTCCGAAACCAACATTGAGATCCAACTTGGCGCCATGCCAGATCGGGGGTCCCGATGTGGGTGACTTCCCTCCGCGCCAGCCGCCCGACATACATCAAACTTAATCTACTCGAAGCTTCGTTACAAACGAGTAACATCCATTCCAAGCAAGCGATTTGACTTACATCAGACTTAACCAACTGAAAGCTTCATCACGAGCGCTGGAAGCCAACCTGGCGCCACGCCAGACTGGACAACCATAAACAGGTAACTTCCATCCAAGCAAGCCATCCAACTCAGCCGACAGGTTAGAGCCCGTTCCCCAAGAGCTTAACCCATTCATGTTCATGCAAGGAACACTCAGAACCACAAGCTGCGACATATATGGAGACAACCAGTTCCTGGACCAAATGGTCCCGACAGCATACCGCTGGCGCAACGGACCGAATGGTCCCGACGACATACCGCTGGCATCCCGGGATACGACCCTCAACTATGTGCCAAATTAAAAAGTTTGAAACGGCCTTACAACTGGCGCTTTTACCGAACACTGAAACCCAGAAGGTAATCAGAGTCAGTTTGAGGAAAATCCCACTTTATTGATAAATCTGAGAATGTTACATTTCAAGTGTGTGACCGACCCTAGTCTCCGGGGCGCTGGCATGCCAAGGCGAGTGCCAGGACAACATTCCAGCAAGGGAGGCTGAGACTTGGTTGGAGCTCGTCCTGAGTCGCAACCCGCACTCTCCTATAGTATTGGTGGGATTCGCCACCTCCCCTCATACCAAGTACTCTACCCAGGCTGGTAAGGCATGTTTTCTCTCTCTAGAAAGTCATTTTCTCTCTCTAGAATTTAGTGATCCCCAGGCTTCCTTTAATCATGCCTAGATCGTGTGAGGTGATTGCACATCGATTTGAGCTCTCTGGACTTCGCTAGAACCGATCAAAGATTTTTAGCCATAGGAACTTGGCGCCGGCTGGATTCTGGTCACAGTGGCGCCGGGAGCAGCAGGGGCGCTGCTGGCGCCGGGGACAATGCTGGCGCCAGTGGTGCCGGAAGTAAAGCTTGTAAAGGTAGCTTTAGAACATCCACCCCACCTTTATAAAATCTGATGTCCTCATCAGATGTCAGGTTTAAAGTAAAGGTGTCTCCCAATTAAAATAACTATACATTTAAGCTACTTGGCACAATACTCAATTTACTTGCCACTTTTTATTAACATTGAAGCTGGCACACCACAAGTCAGAGGCTCAGCTCTTTGTACTGAAAAATTACATAACTTGAAAATATCTCTTTGTCTTGGAAAAAGCGTAGATTTTATATCGCTTAATGTAAAACCCAAGAACCTTATGAACTGGTGACAGAGGCCTTTCTGTGAAATGTTCGCCCCTGTCGCTTCTGACTTTTTGACTTTTGGAACTCCTTTGAGCTCCTGATTTGTCCTTGATGCACTTTGTGTTGAGCTCCCTGAGCTCCAGATTTGATCAGTTCCGCACAGGTATCAAGGCTCCCTGAGCCAAAGGATTTATCGTTTGATTGCCCACTTTATGGTCCACTCCGTGCCTTGTTGCTTTCACGTCTGGATTTCTCTCCTTGTCCCAGTTTGATCTTAATACTTTTCCTTCTTGGCTCTTTAAGGTAGGCAGGAGAGCCAAAGGGTCGCACCAGTTTGATCCGCATATGAACTATCTCTTCGCGTTTGTTTGAAGCACCATGTCCGTCTCGCAAAACTTGACTTTCACAATTCCATCACTGGTCAGTTGCCTCACAGTCAAAACAAGAAGTGTACATCGAGCTTGGCTTCAAGTAGCTCTCTTTGAATCAGACACATGCACCCAGAGTTTGCACTAGTCCGATCTCAACACGAACTGTCCCTTAGCGTTCGTTTGAAGTACCAAGTCTCTCATGCAAGACTCAACTTTCACAGTTCCTTCATTGATCAGCTACCTTACACGTAACACAAGCCAGCGTACTCATATGTTTCCTCATCATTGTTGGTCAAGAGAAAGCCTATAACAAACTTTCCATTCCGCAACAAAAACTTGTCAACTTATTAGGTCCAAAGTTCGCTAGTCTCCTCCTGTGAGTACGGCTAGGTCACCTTGAATTTGCCCCCGTTTTGATCAACTTTCATTCAAAATTTGCCCCAAGAGAGAGGTGTGTGTGATAGTTCCCCTCTTGCTTATAATATCAGCTGACCGGACTTAGAGTAGAGTTCATCAGACAAAAAGCCTTTCCAACACTTTGCTTCCCATCTGCTAGGATTATGGCTCGATCCAACTTGTTGCCAATCTTTGAAGAGGATCCTAGTCTTTCCCCTTTGAAGAAAAACCCAACTAATACTGGATATCACCCATGCTCAGTGAGTTTCAGTTCCGAAGGTGGCCGTCCCAAATGAAGACCAACTGCTCCATAAAAGATCTCCCCTGAAATTGCCCTTTCCAACTTTTGACTTCCTGCTTGCGTCTGGTGGGCGTTGTCGCAAATGAAACTAACCCAAGAAACAGGCTAGCCATCCATCCTTTGCAAACATTGAGTCGTTTCGTTGCCGTTCACATGCGAGTACTTGAACTGCAAATTCGCCCCACAGATTCTGTAGTCCTCTTTGTTTGATGATATCAGCCTTCAAAAGAAAGGTTCTTTCTCGAGCCATAAGCTCCTTGTATCACAAGCAATCATGCAAACCAGGCAAAGCACGAGTACTAAGACTCACCACAAATACATGCAAGCAAGACACTCAGGCAAGTTTACTAACAAGTAATAAAGACAAGGTCCCCCTTTGAGATGGTCCTGCCAACGGACCTTTGCCTGGCCGCGCCCATACAAATCGATCACAGAATCAGCCCACATAGGACACCTCTCCAACTATCCGTGCTTTCACCATTAAGCAACACATTGCCTCAGTCACGCCCCACCACTTTTTGGTCGATAGCCCTTATAGCTAAACGATCGGCAACTATCCCGCACTGGCAGCTAACCACCTGTGCTTTACACCCGAATTCGAGCAGCATCTCTGTATCAATGGTTAACCCGTACAGTTCGAATATGTCGCTTCGCACTCCACAAGGCACAGACCGTGCTTACACCAACCTAATGGCAACACACTGCCTAATCTGTCCTACGTGCAGACAGCGCCAGACCCGAACTGCGAGAACTGACCGTGCTTACACCTCAAGGGCAGCACCTTGACTCATCAAGTCCCCCGTTCTGCCGACTACCCCAACCGTGGACGCACCCGCGCTTACACTGTGGGCAACACCTTGCACAACAGTTGTCTTGATGAACCCCAAACAGTGGCCATTTCCGTGAGATCCGCATAGCTGACTGGCCAGTCGGCTCTGATACCACATGTAGCGCAGACATCCCAAAGGGAGCCGGGAACCACGACTTAGCTTCCCAATCTTCAACTCTTGTCACCCACTTGACATACAAGCAGCCAACTCACCAACAAAGATCAGACTTAACCAACTTGAAGTTTCGAAACCAACATTGAGATCCAACCTGGTGCCATGCCAGATCGGGGGTCCCGGTGTGAGTGACTTCCCTCCACGCCAGCCGCCCGACATACATCAAACTTAACCAACTCCAAGCTTTGTTACAAATGAGTAACATCCATTCCAAGCAAGTGGTCTGACTTACATCAGACTTAACCAACTAAAAGCTTCGTCACGAGCGCTGGAAGCCAACTTGGCGCCACGTCAGACTGGACAACCATAAATAGGTAACTTCCACCCAAGCAAGCCATCCAACTCAGCTGACAGGTTAGAGCCCGTTCCCCAAGAGCTTAACCCATTCACGTTCATGCAAGGAACACTCAGAACCACAAGCCGCGACATATATGGAGACAACCAGTTCCTGGACCAAATGGTCCCGATAGCATACTGCTGGCGCTACGGACCGAATGGTCCCGACGGCATACCGTTGGTGTCCTGGGATACGACCCTCAGCTATGTGCCAAATTAAAAAGTTTGAAGCGGCCTTACAACTGGCGCTTTTACCGAACACTGAAATCCAGAAGGTAATCAGAGTCAGTTTGAGGAAAATCCCACTTTATTGATAAGAAGGTTACATTTCAAGTGTGTGACCGACCCTAGTCTCCGGGGCGTTGGCATGCCAAGGTGAGTGCTAGGACAACATTCCAGCAAGGGAGGCTGAGACTTGGTTGGAGCTCGCCCTGAGTCGCAACCCGCACTCCCCTATAGTATTGGTGGGATTCACCACCTCCCCTCATACCAAGTACTCTACCCAGGCTGGTAAAAAACATTTTCTCTCTCTAAAATTTATTGATCCCCAGGCTTCCTTTAATCATGCCTAGATCGTGTGAGGTGATTGCACATCGATTTGAGCTCTCTGGACTTCGCTAGAACCGATAAAAAATTTTCAGCCATAGGAACTTGGCGCTGGCTGGATTCTGGTCACAGTGGCGCTGGGAGCAGCAGGGGCACTGCTGGTGCCAGAGACAATGCTGGTGCCAGTGGCGCCGGAAGTAAAGCTTGTAAAGGTAGCTTTACAACAATGAGGCACAAACAGATCTTATTTTCAGTAGCTATCTGGTTGTCATTTGCTCTGGTTTTCAGTAAATGTTAATCCTACAGTTTGGGCTATCAGCTGTATGGATGATGTTCACTTTTGCAATCGTTTCACTGGAGATGTGAGTGCAATGTGCATACAGTTGGGGGCATAAATATTGGGCCCTTCTCGGTGCGCATATGGACCCCATTTTTATCAATGGGGGGGCAGTAGCATTTTTATCTACAGTGTCTATATAGCAAGAAGCTCTAGGGGGTTCGGGGGGCAGTAGCCCCCCGAGAAACAAGGGGTTTGGGGAGTGGTAGCCCCCTGGTGGGGGGTTTGGGGGGCAACGCCCCCCAACGGCGGGCTCCGGGGGCCCGACGGTAAGGCCTCTTCATGATTTGGCCTTCCAACTCCCTGAGTGAAAACACACTTTTGATGTTTCGCACCCGAAACAGTTGGCAAACTACACAGTCATAATGCTCTCAATCAGAGCTTTCATCTGATACCCATATTGCCTAAAAAAGTTAAAAAAAAAAAACAATTCTGCGCGATTCTGGAAAAATCCCGAAACGCGATTCAGAGTCATGATTCTAATTGCGATTCAGAACGTGATTCAGAATCGTGGTGCATCTATGATATTGACTATTGCATGAACTCCATTGGCCAACTTAAACACATAATATTGCCTTTTGCAAGGCACTGCCAAAAGAAGGGTGTTCACTTTATGGAAGCCCACCAGTCATTCCAAGAAGATTTTCATTGTTTACATGCCTAAGCAAGATTGCTACAAACAAAAATTTTGACTAGGAGAACACCCTTTGTCACCAAAAGAATGGAGTGCCAATCTGCATGCTTGTTTTTGTGTGTTTTTGAGGTCTCTCTCTTCAATGAAGTCGCCTCCTACATTGGACTACACGTCGACAACATCAATGTGCTTATAATGAGCAAAATTGTAACAAGTATGGCTTTGGGCTCTTGGATGTCTTTGCTCAAATTGTCAAGCATATTGGGTTACTTGTAATTGCTTAGGGAAAAAGAGGTTTGCCATTTTTTTTGCAATAAATTCAAATTGACTTGTACTCATTTTAGCAATCATGCAATTTTACCAAGTAACTAAACCTTACGCATCTAGTTCTGACCTTTTTATAGCTTTCCAATAATAGTTAAAAAGTATATTGGTTAGCCATTCAATCATGTTTGTAAAGGCAAATCGATAAATTGGAGAAACCAGTAGTAGGGCGCTGCTCAATATTTGTTATCATACCTGTAGCAATAGCAAGAAAAAAGTGTAATCCTTCCATAAGCATTGTCAAATCTCCTTCACGTAGTTGAAGCTAGTTGTAGTGAGAGAGAAAAGAGAGAGCAAATAGAGGAGAAGACAAGAAGCCACAATGGGAAGGATGGAACAAAAAGGTCTTCCTATCCTTCTCTTATAGATTTTTGAGGTAAACTTAGAGCACTTAGCCATAAACGTTGCCAAACACGTGTGAAAATCTCCACCATGTAATAGAGACTTGTGAAGCAAGTTATTACAAAGTTCGAAAAGGCCCTTATTAAAATTAGTAAGGCGAGTCAAAAGCCATCATGGTTACTTAGGGTCCCCATATAGTATTGCTTACGAGTAGGAAGCTCACTTGTCTAGGCTTCTTAAGGCCCATTCCCAAATACCTAAATAGCAGCTTCTAATATAACTTTGCCACTAAAATAAGAAATAGTTTTGTATCAATAGTATTTAGATAAAATTTTTGGACAAGACCTACTTACTATTATATGTCCCAATAACATTAGACATCTTGTCTTAAAACATCGTGTGTAAAAAAAAGTCTACTTGTTATACTTTAAAAATTGGCTTATGTTGAGGTGTATGACAACATTGCTATTTCACGGGCATTTGTCCAATATGGAAAATTAGTAGATGGTTTATTTTGGTTTAGTGCGAGGTTCTTAGAAAGTATTATACTGTCAAAAGTGCATGATCATTATCTATCAAACTACAAACTAAAAAGAATGCTCATACATCAAGGACATGTTGCTTGATGTTTTATTTGTAGGGTCTATTCAAACTTCATAACTCTCATTAAAGTTTAAGTGGAATTACATAAAGTCCTGTATATGGATTTGTATGAGATTTTCTAACTACAAAAATAATACTTGAAAATGTGTACAAGTTAAATCTAAGGTCTGTGGAATCAAATATCATCATTCATATTGCATTTCACTGCATGTTAGATTTTACAAAGCTTATTTTTGTTTTCAAGGGCAAGTTCACTATGACTATAATTTTATGTACAAAAAAAAATTATGTGAATAGCTTTACATGCTAGGCGGCTCACAATATATGTACCTTAAATATAACTTAAAAAGTAAGTAAAATAATATCTCAATTGTAGAATTTCAAGAGGAGAGTATCAATGTCAATAGGAAGCACAATAGAGACAAATGAAACTGAGATAGACTCTCATACATATTAGCAATTGTACTAGCTTAGAACAGTAGTGCCCATGGATTGGCATATTCTACACAAGTTATCTCAATTAATGTTTTCTTTTTCTTTAGGATCTATAATATGATCAAATGTATGATCTTTTTTGAAGTCTGAACTAGCTTTCAAATTCACAATTTCAAAAAAATAATTGCAATTTCAAAATAGATAGCTGTGTTGATAGTGTTGCACATTTATCGTTGTTCAACATGATATCAAAGCTATGTTACAAAATTTAGATCAAACCCTAGTTTGAAGAAGAGTATTATTGTCATTTTATTTAATCTCTATCAAAATAGTATTGTATATATTTACTCAAAATACCCCTTGTACACATGTTAGTAGGTGATTAGGCCAAAAGCAGCTTTGACTTAGCTTGAGGTAGTCTAGGTCTGATGATATAGGGCTAGTGACATGTCTTTTGGTGTTGTAATGTTGTCATGTGACCAATAGAGAGAGAGAGAGAGAGAGAGAGAGAGAGAGAGAGAGAGAGAGAGAGAGAGAGAGAGAGAGAGAGAGAGAGAGAGAGAGAGAGAGAGAGAGAGAGTGAGAGATGCACAAAAATGGTTCAATCATATGTAAGGAGTGACAACCCAATGGACCAACCATTTAGAGGTGCTATGTAAGAGATCCAATCATATTACATGATGACATCTCCTCTTGGAACTTGAGCTACTGTTAGAGAGTGAAAGAGAGCTCATTTGCAATTATTTTTTTGAAGAGATTTTCTACACCTAGTTTTGTCTCCATCTTCTCCCTCTGTTTGAGTGCCTCATGTACATTCTCTCTCTACCCAAGAGCAAGCTAATTCCATACTTAGTTTTTTCTCATGGTAAATGAAACTTTTCAACGAAGAGTTGTGCAAGTTCTGAAGCTTTGACAATAATTTTTGTTGGAATAAATTGTGCCATCTTGGTAAGCCTGTCGACTACTACCCAAATGGCATCGTGCCCCTTCCCAGACTTGGGTAGTCTGACCACAAAATCCATGGAAATACTTTTCCACTTCTTGCTGGGAATTTCCAATGGATGCAACAGACCAGCTGCTTTGAGTCTTTCTACTTTATATACTTGGCACTTTTCACACTTTTGAACATATGCCTCGACATGACCTTTCATTTTTGGCCAATAAAATTCTCTCTTAACAAGGTCAAGTGTCCTCTATATACCAGGGTGTGCCGCGCTGGGGCTATCATGGCACTCATGTAGGATCCGGGCCCTATTGTCCGTGATATCGGGCACACAAAATTTTTCTCTACGGAGAAGTAAACCATTCTGAATGGAATAATCATCAAGTATCTTCTCTTCACGAGATTTCTTGGAATTCTGCTTTTCAAGATTATTACTCACAATAGAGCTTCCTGCCAGGACTTCTTGCCAAATACAACCAAAAACTCATTGGTCCGACAAAGATCTCGCAGAGAAAGATACAACTCGGATTGGAACTCAGCAAAGCATAACTAATTAACCTCTCCAATCTGGCCCAAACATCAGCGACACAATTCGACATACCCTGACGATACTTAACGTTGAATTCAAACTCTTGAATGAGTTCCGACCAACGGGCCTTACAACCCCTAAGGTCCGAGGCATCACAAATATACTTAAGAGACTCATGATCTATCATAACCATGAATTTAGATCCGTACGAATAATGTCTCCAGACCTTTAACGCATGGATGACATCAAAAAGTTCCTTCTCATATGTAGAATATCTACTTTGAGCTGGGTCCAACTTCTTGCTTTTGAAAGCCACAAGTCTACCATCCTGGTAAAGGATTGCACCCACTGCATAGTCACTAGCATTCGTTTCCACTAGGGAATGTGTGCACCTTGTAAAAGTAATCACCAAGAGTAGCCAAAGTGTGATCACCAACTCGTTCTTCATCTTTCACATGTTCCACACATAGTTCATCCGATGCAAGCTCGCTACCATGCCCAATGGCTTCCAATAAGCACGAGCACGTACTTCTATCGCCGTGACTGCCAAATGTGTTTACCTCCAAGCTAGTCCCAATGTCTTCCTTGAACGAGAAATTTCCAAGTTGCAAATGCATATGTCAGTGCAGCTATCACCTGACTCGACACTGCCATTATCGAGCTTGTTTGTGAGAGCGTTCCTCCAAATGTCACCCAACATTGGTCAGTTCTAACTCCAAAAGTTGAATCTGATCATGAGATTTTTTTCACTTGTAACTAGCATACCATGCCTACCTCTCACTTGTGATTGCCTGCCCTCTCAAAACTATCTCCAATAATGAGTAGTCATGATGTCAAATTGCACTTCCGTCGCCAACACTAGTTTTCTCCACCACATTTCACTCCCATTCGTCTCCATACCACATTTACCACTTCAAAACACCCAGTTACCTTGTCAGAAGTAAGCAAACATGATTTTGAAGTGATAATGCCTAATTGTACCACCTTGTAGCAGGTTTCACTAGCCAAAAATTGCTCCAAGGTATTAGAGCTCGACTAAGATGCGATCTTGGATAGGATGGAGACAAGTTCTACATTGGATTGAAATTTGTAAGCGCTTGGATTTACATGCCCCATGGAGTCATAATTTCTGAAGAGAATTTTGGATTTGGATTCACGAATTCCGGTTTGAAGCATACCTGTTTAGATTTCATGGTAGAATGCTCTTCTACTTGTAAGATCATGATAAGGATGCTGAGAATTAGTAAAGAATTCATTCTTAAATTTCTTGTGCCTTGTGAGAGATTTCATTTGATGTAGAATGTTCTGCATGTTGTAATCCCCTTGGTTGTTTGGCTATCTAAATCTGCTTGGTTGAGATTTGAAATGAGTCCATAATGTTATTGGTAATTAGGTTCTTGTATAGCTTCCGAAGGTTTGTTGAAAGATTGGTTGGGAATTGGTCTTTCTGAAATAAACTAATTGAGACTGTAAAGCTTGAATTTAAATGGTTGCATGCATGTGGAGGATTCGATGCTGCAACAACTACCATACTATGGAACTAGTACCAAATTAGTGTGGGAGGCATGTTGGCCATGTACAATATATGCCCAACACACGAGACATAATACGAAGGGCTTTGTTAGGGGGTGTTTTGGCCGCCCAACTACCTGCTACTAATTATAGCTAATTACTTGTACACCAGCCTATTCTAGTACAAACAGCAGTTACGAAACCATAGCACTACAACCCCACAGATTACAAACTACTTACGATCATTTGCAATATGTAATAAAACTAATTAGCGCATTCACATTTCATATCCCATTGCTACAGTACATAACAACAAACTAGCAAAACATCATCATTACAGAACCCAGAAATATACATCACAAAAAGGTGCATACACGTTATAATTGCTTAAAAGGTCTTAGGAAAGAAATTCTTCTTGCTGTCTGCAGTTCAACATGGAATATGAAGTATTGAACATATAAGTGCTCGACTCTCACCCTTATGATGCCTGATCATGCTTGATCATACTACTACTAAATAGTGTAAAATCAAGAGTGTTTCACTTTGGCTACAAGTTCCCTATTTATACTCCTGTCAAAGTACCGCAACTTGGTATCACAAGACTTCGCAACGACCGCAATGGTTCGTATGCGGTAATCTTCCAGTCGGTTCAACTTCTCGTGAAGACCGCAATCGACGACTTTGCGGTTGCTTATGGTCCGTTCAACTTCCTGTTAAATATGACTTTACATTAACAAACCTACCTAATCTACCTTCGTAACAAACCTACCTACTCTACCTTTGTAATTCTCAATCATTTTACAACGACTTATCCTAACTTATTCACCTAACTATGTAAATACATTTTTCAATAAAACCGTAATTTTACATTTTTCACAATTATACTTTAGTAAAACTTATATTTTACAATTATATTGCAATGGCCAAAGTTGGCTTAACACATATCCCCCGGTGGAATGAAATGAGTTCCACCGAGTTTCAAACTTGATTCCTCTTCATCCTCTTCTTGCGCTTGACCTCCTTGCTATCATGATCGCTGTCACTTTTGTTAGATGTATGTACTCTCGAGAAAGTGCTCATAGACTCACCCTTGCACTGTCATCAATTGTAAGCATCTTGTACTTCTTGAGAACTCCCTTCAGTCTCGGCATCTCTACCGACGCTGTTGCAGCCATAGTTGTTGGTGACAATAACTGGTCTCTTGGTCTCAGCACTGGAGTGGTCAGTCCATGTCGAATGGGTTTGAGCAAGAGTTTCTAATTACATCACACTAGATACCAATTGCGGTGTGGTTTTCGTTAGCCATTCCGTCATTATTAATGTATACTTTTTGTTAAGGAACACCTCCTACGTCTGGTTCATGGCGATCGCGATAAAATATAGAATTCTAAAGCATCGTAAGTATGGAAATTGTGGGTGCCTTTGTCAATTTTTCTTTTATTTATACCCTCCTTCATTTGTTTCACTCTCTGTTGGAAACCCTCTTCTCATTGGCAATATAGCTGCCATAATGATGGATATGTTAAATCCACATGCTTCGCCCTTGCCTCACTACCTTCCCTTTCTCTCTATGCCAAGTAACGTTTTGAAAATTTGTCATTGATGGCTCCTCCACCATCACAACTTGTATAAGAGCTTGCTATTCTAGAACATGCCCCCCCCCCCTCCCCAATTCGGCTATTGGTTTGTGTCTAGATTTTGATCATTAAAGCGATTATTGATCCAAGGTGGGGGTATACCAAGTTTTAAATTTCCAACGCATTGATGGTGATACATCACACAATTGAAATATTGGTGTCCCATTTGATTATAGAAACTGCATACGTCGTCTGGTCTTGATGATAACGTATTTGCTGCTGGAACGACCGTTGTGGCATCTGGCCTTGCATCATTTGCGGTCCCTGCTGATAAGGTATTTGTCATTGTTGCATCTGCAGCTTTGCCAGCTATTATAGTAGTCATGTTTTAAGATCACCCCAAACATATGTCATGTAACATCATGCCTCAACAAAGAATAATGTTACCACTCTTGATTATAGTACTTAATTCATAGCATTAACTACTAATTGACAATAGCTAAACCATAAGCACATCATTACTATCACAACATCATAAAAAGTGGACAAAAAAGATGAGTTGAACTTAATTAATAGACAATCATTGTCTAATACTTTAGAAATCATAAATTTTTACATGGACCGCAAATCAGATTGTGTGTCTAATGGTCAAAATTAATGTTTTATGTTGGAGGCTACTACTACGACAATTGGGTTATTTATAATAAAACTACTAGTACTTTGTAAAAGTCCACTAACTACTAGTCTATATGAGGACATTTTGATCACGGTACTAATCCAAGATTAATATTTGAAAAATCAAAATATAATATGCTACAACAACCATAAAAGACTTTATTAGATATTGGATAAACTTACATTTGAGTAGTTTTAGCCGTAACTTTATGATGTTGTCCCATGTTTTTTGTAATATTTTGATTTAAGTCACATTGATCATCTCAATCAATAGCTTTTGAACCAAGTACACTTTTGTTTTTATGTGTGTGGAGAATGTAGATCTTTGTACACAAATATGTTTCAAAGCCCTAAAGTTCGTACCATATAAGTCCTTGACTAGCATATATTACTCATATAACCATCAAGTTTTTTTGTTCAATATACTTTAAAAAAGAGACAATTTCTTAAACTTATCATGCATTATTTACCTTGATTACTTAAGTCATATCTATGAGGATGTAGTATCATTCTTTCTTAACAATCACAAGACCATATATGCTAATAATGATCATTCTCTCTTAACAATCACAAGACCATATATGCTAATAATGATCATTGCTATTCCTAGCTCATTGCTTTATAATGAATAAAAAATTCTATATTTAAATTATCGTCTTTAGAAAGTCATTTTGTCAAATCCAAGGAAAAATGCCTTTTACTTTATTCCACATGACATGATAATTTTGATGGGCAAAACCAACTCACTAAAGGACACATTGTTTCCTCTCATCAAAACATACAAATCAAACAATATACAACGCGTGACAAGCAGCTCCAATATTCTTTGAAAAGTATTAACACTTCATCATCATTATTGCACTTGGTAAGATGCAAAGCTTATGGAACTTATATTGATAGCAATGAGTGTACTAGAGTATATATTTTTTTGTCCTCCTACAAGAATGATCACGGAGAATCAATACTGAGAGTAATTTTGATTGTGTAATGATATTTAGTGCTTCCGCAAAAACCAAAAGTAAAACTCTTGCAAAGTGGTATTTTGTGTACAAAAAATAGTATGTAGTTGCAAGAGCTTGTAACAAAGTATAATGTAAGAAATCGACAATGTCCATCACAAAGGATGTATTAAATTTTGTTGGTATTCTTAATGATCAAAATATATATTGTCCAAGAAATTCAATGACATGATGGTCCAATATTGCACATGGTTAGGTCTTATTGGAAGAATTTAGGAGATCTCAATAACTTTTTATATAAAGTCAATTTTTTCCCTTCTTGTTTAGATTAAAGGGGGTTAGACACTTCGTAGTACTTGAAACGACACGACTGACATTGTAAATACGTATATTGTAAAGGTATTGTTTGAACTTCTTGGACTAGTTGATATTACAAATGGAAAATTTCAATTGGGAGTGGGAAGACATGATGACCTTGTACTTGCACACATGCTGGATTATCTTGTACCACTAGCACTAGAGTTATAATGAAGACTTTCAATAACATTTTTTTAGAGTGTGGGCTCCACAAGTAACAATTTTGGAAGGATTTAAGACTTTTTATCTTATTGTGGCATAAACAATTACATAGGATGCACAATCAATAATTTAAAATATTGAAAATGAATGCCTATGATTTAAACATAATTGTTTATAGATATGTAAATATAACATTTCCTTTATGACTACTATGATTTTGTGCTAAACATTGATGTCTTATCTTTTGAGATGAAATGTATCTATTACCATATAGCTTCCTATGCTGCACTACACATTGCCTTATACTAAGCTTTTGTGGTGGATAGAGCAATTGTACTTTGCTTCTTACTAGACCAGGAAAAGCAACTACCACAAAACTGGATACATACCCTGTGGTGGATCTACGATCATCATAGTCACCTCCCCAATCCACATCCACATAGTCACACAACTTAGGTAAACTATCATGCTTCCTGTAAATCAAGCCATAATTTGAAGTGCCTTTCACATAACACAAAATACGTTTAGCTACCTTCCAATGCATTTCCGTAGGAGCTGCCATAAATTGACTTACAATGCCAACAACATGGCATATATCTAGTCTAGTCATGGTAAGGTAAATCAAGCTCCTTACTAACTGCCTATGCAGCGTAGCATCAAATGACTGTGACTCATCAAGCTTAGAAAGCATTTTACCTGGTTCCATAGGATTATTCACTGGTTTGCAATCTTGCAACCTAAACCTTTGCAGCAACTCTTTGACATACTTCACCTGTGTTAAACCCACTTCGTGTCCTTTTTTCCACACCTCTACTCCAAGGCAATAATGCATCAGGCTGAGATTTGTCATCTCGAATTGTTCCATGAGGTCTTTCTTGATCATATCTATCATCTCTTGATTATTTCCTGTAATAATCAAGTCATCAACATAAAGAGCAATCAAAGCAACCGTACCATCAAAGCGTAAGACATATAGATCTGGATCAGAATGTGTTCTCACCATCCCCTTTGAACGAAAGTAGGCATCAATCCTGCTATACCACGCACGTGGTGCCTGTTTAAGAGCGTAAAGCGCTTTTTTCAAGCGACGTACTTTATTTTCCTGTCCCTTTGCTACAAAGCCATGAACACCTCTTCTTCTAACTCACTATTTAGAAAAGCAGATTTCACAACCATCTGATGCAAACACCAAGCAAAATGTGAAGCTAAAGCAACAAGTAGCCGTAGAGTATTCCACTTACATACTGGCGCAAAGGTTTTCTCATAGTCGATGCCTTTACTTTGTGCATACCCTTTGATCACCAATCTTGCCTTGTGCTTTGCTATACTTCCATCTGCATGGTACTTAGTCCTGTATACCCATTTGCAACCAATGGGTTTCTTGCCAACTGGTGGTTCTACTAAGTCCCATGTGCTATGCTTAGCAATTGACTCTATTTCCTCTCCCATGGCCTTGACCCAAATTTCATCATCCTTCACTTCACCATAAGTCGAAGGTTCTTTGCTTTGAATAATGCTAGATAAGAGAGCATAATTTGCTTCATACCTTTCAGGTTGTGTCTTCTCTCTTGTTGATCTTCGTAGCTCTCCCTGGCTAGATGATCCTGGAAAGTCATCCATGTCACGGCTCTCCAACAATCTCTCAAACCACTTAGGGAGCTTCCTGTCAGGTGATTGGCTTCCTGGTGAAAATGTATCCCACGGTACATCCTTCTCCTTGCGTTTGTCACCTGCAACTTCAATCTTTCTTGCACCAAAATGTTTGTCTCTACCTCTCCAACCTGTCTCTTGAGGTTGAGCAGTAGTATCTTGAGATGTATCCTCATGTTCATCACTTGGAAGGTCAATGAATGGATCATCATCAAGAGGTATTCTCACTATACCATCTTTTCCATTGGATGTATCTATCTTCTCATCATCCTCATCTTCATACATCTTGGATTCATCAAAGATAACATCACGACTTATATGGATTTTGTTTTCCACTGGATCAAAACATCTGTGGCCCTTCACACATTCATCATATCCTAGGAATATACACTTGATAGCTTTCACATCAAGTTTATGTCTCTCTTCCTTAGGAATGCGTACAAAGGACTTACATCCAAAGATTCGCAAGTGGTTCACCTTTGGATTCTTCTTCGTGAATGTTTCCTCAGGTGTTATCTTTGGTATGGCAATGGTAGGACTTCTATTTTGAAGATAGACTGCTGTACTACATGCTTCTGACCAAAATTTTTTTGGTAGTTTCATCTAAGCTAGCATAGATCTGGCACTTTCCACAATCGTACGATTCTTGCACTCAGCTACACCATTGAGAGCAGGAGTATGAGCTTGCGTAAATTGTCTTTTAATCCCACTTTGATCACAAAGATCATTGAAGTCATTAGACTTGTACTCACCTCCACTATCTGATCTTAGGACTTTGCTCTTGAAATTGTTAAATGCATCTGATTTTTTCTTCAAGAAGTAGATCCACGTCTTATGTGACATACCATCAATAAAGGTCATGAAATAGAAGGCTTTACCTACGAACATGGTCCTCATAGGCCCGCATAAATCTGTGTGGATTAAATCCAAGATGTTCTTTGCTCTTGCAACACCACCTTTATTGAACTTCTCTCAATGCTGCTTCCCATATACACATGATTCGCACATCGATTTCAAGTGGTCTTATATAGTAGGCAATCCTATTACCATCTCCAATTTTCTCATCAAACTGAGGCTTCCCAAGTTCAAGTGACCAAGCCTCTTATGCCACAACTCAGTTTGCGATGGAATGGACGATACGAGTCCATGTTGCCCCTTGATTGTAGCATTCAACCTGTACAAATTTGTATTGGGCTCCCTTACTCCATTCGCAATAACTTTGAACTTTTGGTTCACATTCTTCACAAAGCAACGATCATGGGCGAATTCTACTTTCAATTTTTGATCAGTAATGACTCCAACAGAATGTAGATTTCTCTTCAAACCTGGTACGTAAAGTACCTCCTTGATCATCCTGCTTTTGCGCTTCATTTGCGGCCTTCTCTCATCACCTGTGATGACTTTCCACACGTCTTTCTCCATCAGTATGTTTTTCATTTTGAATTTCCACACTGCATAGTTGAAAATCCTGTCCAATTTGCTACTTTCACTCAAAATGGACTCTCCCATATTTGCCATCGCCAAACTGCTTGCCACTTCTGCCGTAGGCTAAAAATAGTATGCCGAGTCCAACTGTGATGTCAAAAGTTGATGCACTTTTTCCCTTACCAGGCCACTCGTCGCTTTTCCACCAATTTGAAAGCCAAATCGGCGTCACCTTCCGAAATGCACTCAATCGTCAACTCCCAACTACGTGCCCAATGGAATGGTGAAATCGCTTTTGGTGCACTCCGAACACTTTCTCCGCCGCAATCTCTCTGTTTTACTGTATCATACTTGTAGGTACAGTCTGGGTGCCCTTCTTTTGGAGGTTATAGCCTTTCGTTTGGGTCAAAATGGGCAAAGGACCCAAAAATAGGGATTTTCCTTGTTTTTGAACTGTTTCTTCACTTTGAAGAAACTTCACTCTTCACTTGTGAAGGGACCCAACTCAACTTTCACTTTGAAAATCTTAGCCTTCTTCAAGGACCCTTCAGAGTATATCTAACGGCCAATTTTGATCTGACGGCTTCACTTTCCAGCTCGCGATCTAGAATGTTGATTCTGTTGGAGACTCATCGGATGGTCATGATTCAAAATGTGCACCAACAATGGACACTTCCAGCTGCTACACACTTGGAGACGCTGCCTTTCCACTCACGATGGTTGCGCACGAGTCTCCCGTGGCTCCTCCTTCTCTTCTCTCAAAAGTTTGGGTATGGCTGCTTCCTAGTGTGAAAGATTCAACTAGTTTCATCGCATTTTGCAATATTTCCATATTTGGCATATTGAGGCCAAAACTTGTTTTAGACTTAGAGGTTGACTTTTCAAAGTTCATTAGTCTAAATTTCATTTGAATAAACACTTTTTGAAAGTGTGGGAAAGATAGAATGCGATTTTGAGTAGATTCAATTTGAATAAGTTGGGTACATTGAATCTAGACCCAAAATTGGTAGGGTTAGCATTTTGGTGGGAAAGCCAAGTGGCCAAATAGGGTTTGGACCTGCTATAAAAGGATGTAACTCGTGGAGAGAGTCATCTTCTCTCTTCTCTATCTCATTTCATGCTTATACATGGTTCTCTTGGGTTCTACTATCCATTGGTGCACTATCTTGGTGATTGCTTGCAATTCTATGTGTAGAATGATCTATATTTGTTATTTTTGGATCCACACGTGTGAAATACAGTAGCTTGCTGGTTTTGTACAGAAAGCAACAGTACATAATCATTTCATTCAAGTTTGATCAAGTTCTATTAGTGTTTGCATCTCAAATTGTGTGTAGATGCTGATTTTTCTACATTGGTGAAATTGGTAGTGTATTTCTCTTTCTAACCAAAGATCATTCAAGTAGATTGGATCTTAAGGATCTGAAATCTTTCACATGGTATCAGAGCTTGTGTTTCAAGTTATGAAGGAGGAAATCAGATCTATCAATGATTTGGTAAAGATATCAAGTCTAGAGCATGCTAGAGAGGATTCTACACCAAAATCGGATTTTTTGCTTTTGTAGATTGGATCTTTTGTAGATCAAAACACTAAATAGGTCAATATACTTGTTCAATTCCATTTTTTGAATTCACATGCTGGATTTGGCCGATTTTTGGATCATTGGTTCAGCCTAAGTGGTGGCTTATAGATTGCATATCAAATTTTCAGTATTTGCATGTAGATTTGGAATAGTCAAATTTTTGTGATTTTGTCAAAACCCTAATTTTGATTGGATATCTAGATAGTGAGGTTGCTGGACTTCATTTGAGTGTGTTTCAATCTTAGGAAGTGGCAAAAGTCATTAGATTGAGGATAGATCATAGGTTGATCAAGATTCCATGATTCTATGTGTTGATTTGCTTGGATAAGTGCTAGAAGAGAATTTGTGAGATAGTTTCAAATATTGGTGATTTCTTTTGAAAGCATTTGTTGTTGTTCAAAGGAGTGCTTTGTGCATTGAAAAAGGTTGAAAGAGAAGATCAGGTCATTGCTACATGGCAACCTCAATTGGAGTCATGTTAGAAGCCAATGATAGGCTTACCTTAAGTAACTATTCATTATGGAAAGTGAGGATGGAGTCACTTCTTGAGATGAATGATGTTTTGAATATTGTTGTAGGTTTGGAGGAGAGACCAGCAACACAACAAGATCAATTGAGGTATGACAAGAGGGCCAAGAAGGCTCTACACATGATAAAGATGAATGTTACCAATGAACTTCTCAAGGAAGTTGGTAAGTGCACATCATCTTTGGAAGCTTGGAATTCATTGAAGAAGCTTTATGAATCCAAGTCTACTTCTAGAGTGTTGACTCTAAGAAGGCAAATCTTTTCTTGTTTGCAAAAGAATGAAGAAAGTCCAAGTACTTTTGTTTTGAGAATGAAAGCATTGAATGATGAGTTAGCTTGCATAGATGAAAGCATTAAGGAAGGAGAGCTTATTCAAGTGATTCTTAATGGCGTGTTGGATGCTCATGCTAACATTGTTCAAAGTATTGCTATTCAAAAGACTTTGCCAAGTTTGATGGATCTTCAAGAGATCTTGATCAATGAGGAATATAGGCTTCAAGCAAGAGGTGGATCTACATCGACACTTCAAGAGGATGCTATGTTCACAAAGGGCAAATTCAAGGGCAAAACCAAAAGCAAGTGGTCTAAAAGGAAGATCAAGTGGATGCTTCTTCAAGTGGCAAAAAGAAGGATAGATCAAAGCTCAAGTGCTTCTATTGTGGCATCAAAGGACACTTTGCAAGTGAGTGCTACAAGAAGAAGAGAGATCAAGGAGACAAGCAAGGTGATCTTACTCTTGATGAGGATGGTTTGGATGTGCAAGATGCAAATGATGATGCTTTTGTGATGTCTTCATGTATGCTTGCTAATGATGTAGATCTAGATCCTTGGTGGATTGATAGTGGAGCAAGTTCACACATGACCTTTCACAAAGAGTACTTCACTTCTTTGTTGGCATATGGAGATGACAAGAGGGTGATCTACATGGCCAATGATGGTGAGTGTGCAATCAAAGGGATTGGCACAATTCCTATTTCTCTCTCTACAAATAGGAATGTTCATTTGGAGGGTGTCTTGTTTATTCCATCTATTACCAAGAATTTTCTTAGTGTGAGTCAAATGCTAAGTAAGGGCCTCAAGGTGGAGTTTGATGGAGATGCTTGTTTGATCAAAAGGAAAAATGTCTTGATTGGAAAAGGTAAAAGGCAAGGGAAGTTGTTCAAACTTGATGCTTGTGTTATTGCTAACCAAGTTGGATGTGTTGCAAGGGAGCAAATTTCTAATCAAGAGGTTTGGCACAAAAGGATGGGACACCTCAACTTCAAGTCATTGGAGGTAATGGCAAGGAAGAAGGTTGTGATTGGTCTTCCAAGTTCCTTAAGTAATGACAAGCATGCTTGTGAGTCTTGTGCTTTGTCTAAGTCACATAGACTACCTTATACTAGATCTATTTCTAGATCTACAAAGCCTTTTCAACTTGTACATTCGGATATTCATGGATTTACTACAATTAGCAATAGTGGAGCTAAGATGTATGTAACATTCATTGATGATTTTAGTAGATTTTGTTGGATCTATCTACTAAAGAACAAGGAGGAATTGTATGTGTCTTTGTCAAGTTCAAGAATGCAAGGGAGAACCAATTCTCCACAAAGATCAAGTGCTTGAGAGGTGACAATGGTGGTGAGTACATATCTAACAAGTTCAAGGCCTTTTGTGATGAGCATGGGATCAAGAGGGAGTATACAACATCAAGGACCCCACAACAAAATGGAGTGGCTGAAAGGAAGAATAGAACTTTATGTGAAAGTGCTAAAGCTATGAGGTTAAGTGCTAATCTTGACAAACCATTTTGGAATCAAGCTTTGTTGTGTGCCAATTTCTTGTGCAATAGGTGGCCGAGTGCTATTTTGGATGGAAGGACACCTTTTGAGATGCTATTCAAGAGGAGGCCGAGTGTCAACTTTCTAAGAACTTTTGGATGCACATGCTATGTCAACATTACTCTTGATGATAGGACCAAGGAGGATCCATCTTCAAGAAGAGGTATTTTTGTTGGATATAGTGAGGTGAGTAAAGCCTACAAGGTTTACATTCCTTCTACTAACAAAGTGATTGTTGGTAGAGATGTCATTTTTGATGAGAGAAACATTCCAAAGGTGTCTTCAAGCATGATTGATGGTAAAGTAGATGGATCTAACATTCTTGATGTTGATGAGAAGGATTCTACTTTGGATGGTGGTGATGATGGACCTTCATCAAGTCAAAAGCCAAGGAGAACATCAAGAGAAAGACAAGTACCTTCAAGGCTCACATATGATCAAAAGGGTAAGCAAGTAGTTTCTGAAAATTATGTTGCTTTCCTAACCTCTTTGGATGATCCTACAAGTGTAGATCAAGCAAGGAAAGAAGAGGAGTGGATCATGAAGAGTGGAACATCTTTTGGAAGATCTTCTTGTGTACATGGGGAGCTATGCAAGTGGATGGATGTTATATTACTGTAAAATCAAGTAATGGATCTGGAAAACAAAGTTTGTTCAATGACTTTGATGATCAAGTTGAAGATCAAGAAGTTGATCTCGAAGCGCTTCAACTACTCAAAAGGGAAGTTGGCAATTTGGAGCTAGTCAAGAGCATCAAAGGAGAGGTAATTGGCAAGGGTGTTATGGATCTGTTTTTGCAGCATATTGAAGACTCGAGTAAGGTCAAAGGAGCAACAAGGAAGTGCTGTTCAAGTTTACTTTACTTGTTCTATCTCATGTTTGAGCAATTTCATGTGGATGTGTGCAAATTGTCAAGATATGGTAAAACTAGCTACATTGGTAAGCATTGTTTTGATGTTGGATTTGTACTAGCATTCTTGGCTGATTTTGCTGATGGAAATGAAGCTATTGGAGGTTCATTATGTCACTCATCCATGGCTAAGTTCTCAAGTGTTGAGCTACTTGGTGCCAATACTTGGAGATTGTCAATTTTTGGTGAATTCATGGTCATTTTCTTGTGTCAAGTAGACCTTGAAGATGGAATAGTGCAAACTACTTGGTTTATGGAGTCATGTGGTGCTGGATTTGCATCAATAATGTACTCACCTACTCATGGATTTCCAAGGTTTGATGTTTTCTTGTGGCAAGATGAAGATGGAAGCTCATTCATGGAGTATCATGGTGGATACAAGGCAACAAAGGACAAAGGAGGAGGAGACATGCAAGCAAAAGTTGATCACTCACATTTATTGTTTGTTTGCTGTATTTTTCTAGAGAGTTCAGAGTTGGAAGCATGGTGGAATCATTTCATTTATATTCAATTTGATTCTTCATGTTCTAGTCACATTTTTACATGTAAAATTGATGTAAGAAATAGTGAACATCCCAAGTGGACACTATTTTCTATATCAATTATGGTTGTTTCTATTTTGAGAATTACATGATCATTGAAAGGAGATCTATTCTTAGGAAGAATATCATTCTTATGATGGATCAAAGTTCTATTGGCAAAAACTATGCTAGGAGCATTGGAAGCTAGGAAAGCGAGTTTTGAGGTACATCATTGGAACTCGAGATTTTGGCATATTGTATGAGGGATCATCACCTAGTCTTTTTGGATTCTCAGATTTGGACTATGCTGGAGATGTAATGGATAGGAAATCCATTAGTTCTTATTTTATTCTCATAGGTGATGGAGCTATATCATGGATGTCAAAGAAACAAGCCACTATCTCATTGTCATCTAGTGAGGCCGAGTACAAAGCTCTTACACATTGCACAAAGGAGATGGTATGGATCAAGAGGATGATCAAGGATCTTCACTTGCTGGATTTTTCAGAGAGCCCAATCATCTTTTGTGACAATCAATCAGCCCAAAGAATGGCATCCAATCCTATCTTTCATGCTAGGAGCAAGCATATTGAGATACAATATCATTTTGTTGGGGAGCGAGTCATTGCAAAGGAGGTGGAGCTTCAACATGTGTCTTCAAGGGAATGTGTAGCTGATATCTTCACCAAAGCATTGGGAAAAGACTTGTTCATGAAGCATAGGACTTCACTTGGAGTATTATCAAAGTCTATGCTAAAACTAGTTGAAGAGGGAGTGTGAAAGATTCAACTAGTTTCACCACATTTTGCAATATTTCCATATTTGGCATATTGAGGCCAAAACTTGTTTTAGACTTAGAGGTTGACTTTTCAAAGTTCATTAGTCTAAATTTCATTTGAATAAACACTTTTTGAAAGTGTGGGAAAGAAAGAATGCGAGTTTGAGTAGATTCAATCTGAATAAGTTGGGTACATTGAATCTAGACCCAAAATTGGTAAGGTTAGCATTTTGGTGGGAAAGCCAAGTGGCCAAATAGGGTTTGGACCAGCTATAAAAGGATGTAACTCGTGGAGAGAGTCATCTTCTCTCTTCTGTATCTCATTTCATGCTTATACATGGTTCTCTTGGGTTCTACTATCCATTGGTGCACTATCTTGGTGATTGCTTGCAATTCTATGTGTAGAATGACCTATATTTGCTATTTTTGGATCCACATGTGTGAAATACAATAGCTTGCTGATTTTGTACGGACAGCAATAGTACATAATCATTTCATTCAAGTTTGATCAAGTTCTATTAGTGTTTGCATCTCAAATTGTGTGTAGATGCTGATTTTTCTACATTGGTGAAATTGGTAGTGTATTTATCTTTCGAACCAAAGATCATTCAAGTAGATTGGATCTTAAGGATCTGAGATCTTTCACACCTAGCACTTCCATGGCTAGACACGGCCAACTTAGATCTGATTGAACTGATCAGGGTGACCTTCTTCCTGCTTTTACAGCAACAAAAACAATTGAATACAGAGAGAAATCCACAATTTTGAGCTTCCAGACCCTAGGCCATGGTTTTTCTCAGAAAATTGATCTTGGCTTCTTGTTCACAGTTCTTTGACAGGCCAATCCTCTTCCTCTGAGGTCGCCCTATTGCTAGGAGTCTGCTGCTTCAAACCGTTCTCAAAACGGTGTCCGTTTGAATGCACATCGACTGCAAATGCCAAGTAGCCTGCTTCGGAATTTCAAGTTTTCGTTTGCTGAGGTTCTGATTCAGCCGACAGCCCTTGTCTCTAAATCCTCACACAGTCTCAAGCTCACCAAGCTTCTGTGTGCTAAAGTCTCTGCACCAGTGTTTCTCCTTCCGTCTTCGACCCGATGTAGACCTCGAACTCTCAGAAGACAGTTCTCCCGTAGCTCTCTTCAACGGCGATGTTGTACTGTGTACACTCCCTGTACAGTTTTGATACCAACTTAGAATTTGCTTTGAATAGGAACATAGATCATGCTACACAGCAACACAGATAGAAAACACTCTCCACAACAAGCTCACATAGCAACTGTATTTCTCAAAATGAAATTACACTGTACATATAGTTGTTCACTCAAGCAACCCATGCATGACCCAGGTTGCCGTTGGCGGGACACGTGTCTCGTCGGCTTGCCTCGTGGTGAGGCCAACTGATCCTTATCAACTGATCGGACCCACAATACAGTCCGCCAAATGAAGCAGACATCAAAGTGTTCGACAAAAAGATGAGGAAAGCTTTGACCTTCATTAACTTGTCAGTGAAGGATCACATCATTACCCGCATTTATGATGCTATTACACCCAGACAGGCATGGGATGTGATAAAGGAGCAGTTCAAGATGTCAAATCCGTCAAGAATCATGTTTCTGAAGTCAAAGTTGAATAGTGCCCGCATGGAGCAAGGAGAGCACATTCAGATGTACATGACCAGAATCAAGACAATGAGAGATGAACTGCATTCTATTGGAGAGCGCATACATGATGTGGAGCTGGTGCATAATGCATTATGCAGTATTGCAGAACCCTATCAGATGTTTGTGAGCGGAATAGCATCAAGAGAAAGGTTGCCAACCTTTGACGAGCTCACAGGAATCTTGATGCAGGAAGAGCAACGACGAGAAATGGTGAAAGCTAGACGTCAAAATACTGACGATCAGGCACTTGTGACACGCCAAAAACAAGGCAAGGGCAAGGGCAAGAAGAAGTCTAAGCAGCAATTTGCCAAGTTTCAGGAGGATGAGGGATCTTCTAGCAAAACTAAGAAGAAAGACAAGTGCTTCCATTGTGGTAAAAAGGGCCATTGGAAGAGTGAATGTCGCAAATTCCTGGCGGAACAAGGCAAGGGGAAACTAAAACAAGCAGGTAACCTTGTCGATGAGGGTGAGATTGACGACTCTAGCATCTTCATATCTGCATTGTCATCTAATCAAGATGATCAAGAGCCACAAGACACATGGCAAGTAGCAAGAATTGGTTCAGTAGTTTGAAGGTGTTGGATAATGGAACATCTGTTTCACAAGCAAATGGTGAGGTGTGCATGATCAAGGGGATAGGCACAGTTTCAATCCAACTGCCTAATGGCAAAAGCAGGATGATCAGGGAGGTACTTTATGTACCAGGTTTGAAGAAAAATCTACTTACTGTTGGAGTCATTACTGATCAAAAATTGAAAGTAGAATTTGTCCATGATCGTTGCTTTGTGAAGGATGGTAACCAAAAGTTCAAAGTTATTGCGAATGGAATAAGAGAGACCAATACAAAATTGTACAGGTTGAATGCTACAATCAAGGGGCAACATGGACTTGTATCGTCCGTTCCTTCACAAACTGAGTTGTGGCACAAGAGGCTTGGTCACTTGAACTTGGGAAGCCTCAGTTTGATGAAAAAATTGGAGATGGTAACAGGACTGCCTACCATAGAAGATCACTTGAAATCGATGTGCGAATCTTGTGTATATGGGAAGCATCATCGAGAGAAGTTCAATAAAGGGGGTGTTGCAAGAGCAAAGAACATCCTAGATTTAATCCACACAGATTTATGCACCTATGAGGACCATTTCCTTAGGAAAAGCCTTCTATTTCATGACCTTTATTGATGATATGTCATGAAAGACGTGGATCTACTTCTTGAAGAAGAAATTAGATGCATTTGATAACTTCAAGAACTTCAAAAAACTTGGTCGAAAATCAGACAGGAAGGAAGATCAAAGTCCTAAGATTAGATAGTGGAGGTGAGTATAAGTCTAATGGCTTCAATGATCTTTGTGATCAATGTGGGATTAAAAGACAATTTACACAAGCTCATACTCCTGCTCTCAATGGTGTAGTTGAGTGCAAAAATCGTATGATTGTGGAAAGTGCCAGATCTATGCTAGCTGAGATGAAACTACCAAAAGATTTTTGGTCAGAAGCATGCAGTACAACAGTCTATCTTCAAAATAGAAGTCCTACCATTGCCATACCAAAGATAACACCTAAGAAAGCATTCACGAAGAAGAAGCCAAAGGTGAACCACTTGCGAATCTTTGGATGTAAGGCCTTTGTACGCATTCCTAAGGAAGAGAGACGTAAACTTGATGTGAAAGCTATCAAGTGTATATTCCTAGGATATGATGAATGTGTGAAGGGCCACAGATGTTTTGATCCAGTGGAAAACAAAATCCATATAAGTCGTGATGTTATCTTTGATGAATCCAAGATGTATGAAGATGAGGATGATGAGAAGATAGATACATCCAATGGAAAAGATGGTATAGTGAGGATACCTCCTGATGATGATCCATTCATTGACCTTCCAAGTGATGAACATGAGGATACATCTCAAGATACTACTGCTCAACCTCAAGAGACAGGTTGGAGAGGTAGAGACAAACATTTTGGTACAAGATTGAAGTTGCAGGTGACAAACACAAGGAGAAGGATGTACCGTGGGATACATTCTCACCAGGAAGCCAATCACCTGACAGGAAGCTCCCTAAGTGGTTTGAGATATTGATGGAGGGCCGCGACATAGATGACTTTCTAGGATCATCTAACCAGGGAGAGCTACAAAGATCAACAAGAGAGAAGATACTACCTAAAAGATATGAAGTGAATTATGCTCTTTTATCTAACATTATTCAAAGCAAAGAACCTTCGACTTATGGTGAAGCAAAGAATGATGACATTTGGGTCAAGGCCATGGGAGAGGAGATGGAGTCAATTGCTAAGCATAGCACATGGGACTTAGTAGAACCACCAGTTGGCAAGAAACCCATTGGTTGCAAATGGGTATACAGGACTAAGTACCATGCAGATGGAAGTATAGCAAAGCACAAAGCAAGATTGGTGATCAAAGGGTACGCACAAAATAAAGGCATTGACTATGAGGAGACCTTTGTGCCGGTTTGTAAGTGGAATACTCTACGTCTACTTATTGCTTTAGCTTCACATTTTGGTTGGCCTTTGCATCAGATGGATGTGAAATCCGCTTTTCTAAATGGTGAGATAGAAGAAGAAGTGTTCATGGATCAACCTGAAGGCTTTGTAACAGAAGGACAGGAAAATAAAGTATGTGGCTTGAAGAAAGCGCTTTATGGTCTTAAACAAGCACCACGTGCGTGGTATAGCAGGATTGATGCCTACTTTCGTTCAAAGGAGATGGTGAGAACACATTATGATCCAAATCTATATGTCTTATGGTTTGATGGTATGGTTGCTTTGATTGCTCTTTATGTTGATGACTTGATTACTACGGGAAATAATCAAGAGATGATAGACATGATCAAGAAAGACCTCATGGAACAATTTGAGATGACAGATTTCAGTCTGATGCATTACTGTCTTGGAGTAGAAGTGTGGCAAAAAGGACATGAAGTGGGTTTAACATAGGTGAAGTATGTCAAAGAATTGCTACACAGGTTTAGGTTGCAGGATTGCAAACCAGTAAACACTCCTATTGAACCAGGTAAAAAGCTTTCTAAGCTTGATGAGTCACAGTCATTTGATGCTACGCTATATAGACAGTTAGTAGGGAGCTTGATTTACCTTACCACAACTAGACCAGATATATTCTATGTTGTTGGCATTGTAAGTCAGTTTATGGCAGCACCTATGGAAATGCATTGGAAAGCAGCTAAACGCATTTTGCGTTACGTGAAAGGCACTTCAGATTATGGCTTGATTTACAAGAAGCATGATGGTTTACCTGAGTTGTGTGGCTATGTGGATGCGGACTGGGGAGGTGACTATGATGATCATAGATCCGCCATAGGATATATATTCCAGTTTTGTGGTAATTGCTTTTCCTGGTCTAGTAAGAAGCAAAGTACAATTGCTCTTTCCACCACAGAAGCAGAGTATAAGGCAATGTGTAGTGCTACACAAGAAGATATATGGTTGAGACAAATCTTGAAAGAAATTGGCATGAAGCAGAAAAATCCCACGACTTTACATAGCGACAGTCAGAGTGGCATTCAGCTAGCAAAGAATCTCGTGTTCCATGCGAGAACTAAACACATTGAGATTCAATATCACTTCATACATGAGAGGCTGCTGAGTCGTGAAATTTATGTTGTTCATTGTAGCACAGAAGAACAACTAGCTGATATTTTCACTAAGCCACTTACTGGAGAAAAGTTTGATAAGTTTAGATCAAAGCTTTCTGTACTTAAAGTTTGTTGACTTTAAAGCTATGTATATGACTGTATAAAAAGTGACTCTACTTTAAGGGAGAGAGTTAAAATTAAAGTTAGAATCACTGTGTTACTGTACTATGGGTCCTATCAGTGGATAAGGATCAGTTGGCCTCGCCACGAGGCAAGTCGACGGGACACGCGTCCCGCCAATGGCAACCTGGGTCATGCAAGGGTTGCCTGAGTGAACAACAATATGTACAGTGTAATTTCATTTTGAGAAACACAGTTGCTATGTGAGCTTGCTGAAGAGAGTGATTTTCTGTCTGTGTTACTGTGTAGCATGATCTGTGTTCCTGTGCAAAGCAAATTCTAAGTGAAACATCAAGCTCAAAGGGCAAGAAGGACAAATCAAAGTTCAAATGTTTTTTCTGTGGCAAGAAAGGGCATTTTGCATTAGAATGTCTCAAGAAGAAGAAGGCACAAGAGGACAAACAAAGCAATGTTGCACATCAAGAGGAGGAGGATGAAGAAGAATTATCCTTGATGGTTTCCAACACATCACCATCATCCAAGTGCAACACCAATGATTCTTGGTGGACTGATAGTGGGGCTAGCTCCCACATGACTTTTCGAAAGGACTGTTTCTCAACTTTACTCTCTTATAATGATGTAAAAATATCCATCTTTATAGCTAGTGATCAAGAGTGTAGAATAAGTGGTATTGGAACTATTCCATTGTAAGTTGGATCACCAAAAGGATGATTATTGAAAATGTCCTTTTTGTATCTAAGTTAACCAAGAATTTGTTAAGTGTTGGCCAATTAATGGATAATGGCCTAGATGTACAATTTAAGCATGGAGTTTGTTCCATCGTTAAGAATGATGAATGCATAGCAAAGGGTTTTAGATTGTTTAATCAAGATGCTAATGTTGCAATGGAGAGTGTGAATTTGGCAAAGGTGGAGATTTCAAGTTTGGAGCTATGGCACAAAAGGTTGGGCCACCTCAACTTTAAAGCTATGTAATCCATGTGTGCAAATGAGCTTGCACTCGGCCTCCCCAAGCAATTGTCAAAGTGTGGAAAAGCATTGTGAGGCTTGTAGCCTCTCAAAGGCTCATAAGATATCTTTCTGTAAATCTACATCAAGATATGACACTCCTCTAGGACTTGCAATCATCCATTCGGATGTTCATAGTCTCTCTCAAGAATCTAATGGTAGTGCCAAGTACTATGTAATCTTCATTGATGATCATTCTATATATGGTTGGATTTATCTCTTGTCTTGTAAATCTATGGTGTTTGATTCGTTTGTAAAGCTCAAAACCCTTGTAGAAAATCAACTTAGTACCAAGATCAAGGTATTAAGAAGTGATAATGGAGGTGAATATATCTCCAATAAGTTGATAGAGTTTTGTAATTCTAATGGCATTAAGAGGGAGCTATCATGTCCATATATCACTCGACAAAATGGAGTGGTCGAGAGGAGAAATAGATTTCTTTGTGAGTGTGCTAAAGCCTTAAGGCTAGATGCTTCTCTACCCAAACCATTTTGGGGTGAGGCAATCACATGTGCTAATTTCTTATGCAATAGATTGCTCAACCAAGCCATTGGAGGAATCACACCATATGAAGCTCTATTTGAAGAGAAGCCAAATCTCAAGGATCTAAAGATTTTTGGATCCACTTGCTATGTACACCAATCCTTGGATACAAGGAAGAAGGATGATGCAACTTCCATCAAAGGCATCTTTGTGGGATATGGTGAGAATATCAAAGGTTATAGAGTCTTCAATCCCATCACTAAGAAAGTAATTTTGAGTAGGGATGTTTATTTTTATGAAGGACATGCTTGTAAAATGAATGACAATTCTACTAATCATCTTGATGCCAAAGACCATGCTAGGATGGAGGAGGAGCTTCAAAGTAATGAAGAGTTTGAGGATCCACCTCAAGATCCAAGGACCCCAAGAAGATCCACTAGAGCAAGGGCCGAGCCTAAGTACTTGCCTTGTAATTAAGGGTAAGACCTTTAAAAGAAAAGACATTGCCTTGGATAACCTTTACTAGGTCGTCTACATGAAACGACTAGATATGAAAAGACATGTTAAACTAGAGTAATCTTAACTCTTAGTAAAATATACCTCTTATGGTATAATTGAATGTATACTTAGTCTAATTGTTAACTAGACCCTTTCACGGGAGCGACACATATGTTGTTTTAGAGGTGTGTTTGTTCACCCCGTAGAACATATATTGATCTCATACTTCAGTCTCGAGCATCGAGAGAGAAGAGTTTATGCATATGTAAGAGGTTGAAGAAGTGAATAGAGTGCTGAGAGTTATTCTCCCTTATCTCTATTCTCCGCATTGTTGAGTGTGAGTGATATTGAGTCTACTAGCAATCTCTAACGCATTACATGAATTACTCTCTGATCAAACAGACTCTCTAGCGCATTTTAGTCGTTTGCTGTGTATCCATAAAACATGCTCTAAAGAACTGTCTTAAAACCATCTTATTCGTCTGTCGAGAATACTTTCTTTTTGGCACACGAATAACAACTATCTTTGGTGCAGTCTAGCACGTTCATTGAATAAAGCTGTATGTATACATTTGAGATGATAGTCCCTGTCTGAAGAATTGAGTCTTTGATTTGTGTTCCTGATTGTAATTGACATAAGTTTCTAATGTGCTCTAAAACTATTCGTGTTTTCTAACCATTAAATTGGACTTAAGTTGTTGAGGACTTTTGTCTAGAAACGAACAATTCGCGAATGCGATTAATTACTTGTCTGCACAGTTGTGAATACATCAAACATTTCTCAATTCTCTGTTGACACCTTAATCAGCCAGAGTGTAGCACTGTTGTACTACTCTGATAACATCTCATCTGTAGAACGTGTTTCATTCGATTTGATAGAGGCCAGATTGTTATGAAATTATTAACATAACATTCCCTAAACACAAGTAATACTGGTTACTTTTTAATGTCTATCAACAACCAGAATAACACTCGAAACCACTTATCATAAATTGTACCAAAAACAAAACTTTCTAACGTTGTCCTTAGTGGGAACGATACTATTTACTTCAAAATCTATATTAACCTTGTTGGTATAGTACGACATGATTACTTGGATATTGTCAAAGGTTGAGTGATATTGGAATGCATAGCATATCTTGTCTTAATCAACAATTACAGTTTGCTAATCAACAATTGCAAAGTGCAAATCAACAATTGCTTCATTATGTGCAACACACTAGTGCTGAAAACAATGCACTCAAGAATGCTATGTCAAAGTTGAATGCTACTATCACTACTCTTCGGGGATCAAATCAAGAAATGTTAGAATCCATGGAAAAGTTGCGATCTGAGAGTTTAAAATCTGCTGTTGATATAAAAATTATCAATAAGGCAATGATGAAGAGAAAAAGAAAGAGAGTATCGATGAAGAATATTGATGACTTATCTACACATAGCGGCAATCAGAAAAAAAGAATTCGAGCATTCAAGTATGTTGTCATATAAATTGTTTATTTGATTTGTATATGTCATTTAAGTTTGATTTGCACTTGATAACATGGATTATTTATTTATTAAACATAATTTGAGTTTCATATTTTTGTTGTAAATCATGTTTGGTGGCAAAGAATTATTTAATAGATCGTTCATGCATTGGATCATCTTTAAGTCATGTTTTACCAAAAAAGTCAGCAAAGGAAATGATAAAAAATGCTCGGTTTGAAAAAATGAAAAATGAAATTGTAGAGATTGTTTTGATTAAGGTTCAATCATACTTGGATGCGAATGTGATACAAGGTGCATGTGATGTATCTGCAGTTAGCAGAAATGCTTATTCTACTTTTTTTAGAATAGTTAAAGAAGCTTTTTCCCAAGTGATGGTGAAGAAAATTTATCTTTCGCGTCCATATCGGGTAAGATTAGCTAGAAATTTTTATAATGACGGAATGTTCAAAGTAGTTGGCCAACCACTTCATATAACTGAATTATACAAATCAGAATATGATGAGCTCAATTACAACGATTGCGATAATATTTTTATTGATATTGAAAATGTTCTAAAATACATTATTCGATTCTATAAACTAGACGAACATCAAGTAAATGGAAAGATCATTATTGTAGTAAAATTGGATGAATCTGAAATCATCAAGGGTCAGAAGTTGGAACGAGTGAGTGTCACTTTGATGAACAAAATTTTAGATACAAATGATCGAACATTTAGTGTTCAATCAAAAAATCACATATGGTGGTTGGCGGCATTCCAGATATAGATTTCTATTTTCATTTAGAATATCTTTATTAACAATTCATACCTTGCCAGTTTTTATTGACATGTCATGCATTACTTGTTTCTTTACAGGTCTTGAAAGAGGACCATAAAATACTGTCATGGATATTTTCAAGAACAAATTATGGTGAGATTATAAGGAGACATTTGGAGGGTGAGAAATTTACAGTCGAAAACCATGGAAGTTTTCAAATTCAATGGCACCTTGCAAGGAATTTGAAAACATTAAAATGTATGTATAATGTCTCTCATGGGGCAACATCAAAGCATCCATGTCTTTATTACATGAAGGATTGCTACAATATGAATTTGGGACGATCAACAAACACTGGCCCAACACGAGAAGCTGAAGATCCAAATATGAAAAGTGTTCTCCCAATTCCATTAAAATATGTTCACATATGCACATTGCATGCTGAGGTTAACTTATTTACCTACATATTCTACTAGCATGGAATCATAAACCGAAGTCTGTGGCTAAAGCAGCAATTAGGAGATTGGAAATAGTTCTGTCAAATGCAGGACTACATAAAGGGAATGTCACGATTGAAAAAAGTGACAAACTCTCCGGGAAAAAAGGAAACATTCCTAATAAGCCATCAATTGGAGGTGCTAAAGCAAGAAGATTCTTATCCAATCACACATGCAAAGAATCAAGTGTCAGATACAAAATTTGGAGAGAAATTGTTCAAGCCACACGAACACTGGAAGGAAGTAATCGAGTGGAAAAGGGACAAGCGTGGACCAACTTAGACAAACTCATAGGTGTTATCAGGAAAGAAAACCTATCATCGGAAGATATGAGGACTTTGCAAAATCATTATACCACATTTGTAAAATCTATACATGATTGTTGGGGAAAAGACAACGTTACTCATTACATGGTGCTAATCTATATCATTATGTGATACTTTTTTCATTCAGGCTTATATTTTTTTCTACTGATGTAACTAATCAAAACTATTGTTTGGAGCACATCCTTCTTCATCATGCAACTTATTTTGCAAAGGAATATGAGAGCTTAAGTATCTGGTCATCACCAGGCATGGATGTTGAATTTCACACGTGTGGACTGTCCACTACATGTACTTGTGATCTCCTAAGGTGTGTAGATGCACCAAGATCAAGACTAGAGTGAGATTCAAGATCTATCTTTGGTTCTATGGCAAAAACACACTACTACATGCATTCAATCACTTCCAACTCTCACTCACATGTGTGGGAAGTGTTCCAAAAGTAATCTAAGTAAAAACAAGCTGCTCTCCTCGGGTAGAGAGAGAAAATCATCAATAGCTCTCGAGTAGAGAGAGAAAGCTAGAAAATCACTTACACTCAAAATCCACTCAATCTCAAAATCAATTAGATCCAAAATGAGGAGTACAATGATATTAGTAGATTCATGAGCTACCACTATGCTTAACTATGATTGGATCACACTTTGCCACCTCTTAATCCTATTGGACCATTGATCCATGCACCTCTAAATTCTATTGGACTATATTCAAGCACACCTCAAATTCCTATTGGACCACACATGGTTCCACCTCTAAATCCTATTGGACCTCTTAAACTTCATCAAACAAAAGCATTACACTTGTCTACACTCTAATTGGCACAAGTTTGGCCTCCTACTCTATTTTGGCTCAATAGTGGCATTACAAGTGGAAATGGATAATTTGCCATCTATGCCAAATTTGACCCTATCAACATCCTACACCTGAATGCTTGACTATGAAATTCTATGAGAACCCTATATCAAACATTTTGATTTACTTTACAATTCTCCACACGTGGGAACATCCTCCACACATGTGAGATTCACTTACAAACTTCTATCATAAAAAATACCAAGCTAGATTTTTGCCAATTTCTCACAATGGAAACATGAGTAGGTCGACTTTCATGCAAAAGAAACATCGAGTGATTCCCAAGGTAGGGTGAACTTTTTAATGCAAGATACAAGATCAAGCCAACTTTTTCATGCAAGATCCAAGAGTAGGCCAACTTTTCATGCAAGATCCAAGACTAGTAGATCAAGTTTCATGCGAGGGACTGGCTAGGATACAAGAGTAGGTCAACTTCCATGCAAAATCTAAGAGCAGGCTGATCATTTTCATGCAAGAGAATCCAAGATCAAGAGTAGGTTTTGTCCTATGAAAGCCTTTTAAGAGTAGGCCAAGTTTTCATGCAAGATCCAAGAGTACACCATGATTCATGAGAGAGAGAGAGAGAGAGAGAGAGAGAGAGAGAGAGAGAGAGAGAGAGAGAGAGAGAGAGAGAGAGAGGAGATGCAAAACTTGGAGTGTCTCATAGTCTAGCAAAGTGTCTTGTTGAAAATAAACCTTGAAAATGTCAATTTGCATGTAAGAGGTGTGGCAAGAGTAGAAAACAAAAAGTTTTTATGAATCTGATCAAAAGATTAGAATATAGATAAGCCTGCATCTTATGCTCATATAGAGAAGGGGTCTAAATGTGAGGTCAATGGGCATATGATTGGTCTTTGAATGCACTATTAAAGTCCTCACAATTCAGCACAAAACCATGTCTAGGTTGATTTGATTGCACAAGAACATTGCATGTCATTTGTTGAATCCAAGACAGAGAGCATTGTACATTTGGAAAGTTGACCTTTCAACCTATTGGAAAAATTTTGTGGAAAATATTGAAATGTCATCCTTTGGCCCTTTGAAAATGACAAATTTTGTATATAACTATAATATTAGCTCACAAGATAAATAATAAAATCACATCATATCCTAGGAGTACATATTAATGTTCTCCAAGTCTAGCATGTTGGTTGGCACCTCCTTGTTTAAATTCCACTAGATGCATATGGACATGCAAGGTAAGAAATTCAACAATACATTTTGCTTTTGACTTAGTAATCCCATCCGTGTGACTCAAGAATGCATACGATGCGTCTATCTTTTGGCTACAATCCGTAAAACATTACACTAATGGCTCATCAATGTTTATAGAGGTTCAACTGAGATGTTTCACAAGACAATCTATTTTCCGAAGTTCCATAGATCTATGTCACAGGATGTTAGAAAATCCGCGGGATTTTGTTCCATCTTACATAGTATGCCCACCATGGCATTATCTTTCGACGACTCACTCAATTCTGTCGGCAGCCTCGGTTCCTCGAATCGGCAATGTTCTTCTTGAGTCTGTTTCTTCCCTACAAGCCCATCAACTATACTCCACTCTGTTACGTCAACTTCATGAAGGATTGAGTAATACTGATCGTGATGTAGGCTGCTTATAAAATGTTCATGATCATCGACGCTGCTAGTCTCAAATTCCAAGGTTTGAGCACTGCTGATCAATCCGTTGATGTCATTAGCAAGTGAGTATTGTGCGCTACATGAAACAGCGGCACATTCAAAGCTATTTTTAGGACTCTCAAGCTGAGGTAATTTAGAAAAATTTTGATCACGGCTTTTGCAGAATTCAAGCTGGATCTCTTGCTTGCACGTTGATGCACACTCGCCGTAGTGTCCGTTTTGCAGTAAAATCTGTATTGTTGACTCTAGTTCAGGTGACATGGCTGTTTCTTCTTCATAACAACTGGGTGTCTCAAATTGGACCGGTCCTTTTCTAGTATTGCGCTTCTTAAAAACACGGCACACGGCCCATCCATCCTCCTAAACACATCACAAATCTTTGTCTATGAGCAGAAGCATGCAAATTAGAGATCATAAAGTTTTATTGTTAGACATCTACAAAGGCCAAGTCAGAGTAAATGCAACACGGAGCGATCAGAAGCTAGTTTAGAACGCTCACGTTTATGTTGTTCACATCGCCTAACCGATGTTCATGCATAATCCATTCAGTTTTCTGGCCGTTTGGCGCTCGGCCTCGGTAGTAAACGAGTGTTTTCCTCATGCCACTTACACCGTTGTTGGCGTATATGAATTTGTCTCTCCCAGTTGCCTTCCAGAAACCGGAAGTGGTAGCTCTGTTGGTCCTCGTGCCTGTTGGATACTTCTTGTGCTTGTGGCTGAAAAAGTACCATTCATTTTGCTCTACCGAGCTTATTCTGCACTTTTCTGAAGCACGGAATAGTATGGATCTGATCATCAGTACGTGGAGTTTGTAGAGTTTGTAGCTAAGCTAGTTATGAGCTATATATAATGAGTACCCTTGCTAAGGCTCATGTAATGAAAACGATGAAAATATATATCAGATAATTACCTTCTAGATCCCATGGTTCGATTTTGTAGAGGTCTATCTCTGGAATAACATCGACGGTATCCATGTCTTCGCAGGATACCTTTTTGAACAAATAATACCCTACAAGCTCCTCATCGGTGGGATGAAATCTGAAACCAGGGGGCATGACGCTGTACTTTCTTGTTAGAAGGCCCAACATTCCTCCGAGGCTTTTGTCCGACAATCGTCCGGGATTATCGCACCAATTGTTCCTTACAGCCAGCCTACTCAACGATCTTAGCTAGGCATTCTTTATCCATAATAATCAACATGAACATCTCCTCAAAGCAGACCTAGTATTACCAAAAACAACATGTCAACGTTAGATTAAGCTTCCTGACTAAAGTTCTGATATTATTGAGCCATTCCCAAGATTTTTGGATTACTTGTGACAGTGAAACAATTTTACTAGATAATTATTGAAGGACAAAAGCTTCAGCGTGCTTGCAGAAGAAAAAGTCTATTGAAAAGTTGTTTAAAATCAGATAGGCGTTTCCGGTGCTGTTCGTCTCGACTCTCTACTAGCAGAGAGTGATAATTAGTAGCTGGACACCTGATGCACTGAACATTTTATCAGCTTACCAAAACTGGTGAAATATCAGATCAGTTTACCGAAACTGTTGATAAGATATACCAAGCTAAACTACAAGTGTAGTCTGCCTAGGATGAGAAAGAATCATATCCAATTACACGCTCACTTTCGCTATTATATAAAAGATTCAGTACCATAAGGAAATTGTTACTATCTGGAGATATATGATAACTCTGAAACAAAAAATAATAGTAGAATTCTTTAAGCCATTTTGTTCCGGAATTACAGACATTTTCATGACAATGCCTTTCTTTATCGCTTTTGACGATAAATAAAAAGGTTATAGCTACATTGATAAAGCCAATCTCCTCTTTAAAGCATTAAATTCCAACCAATTTGAGATGAAAGAAACAATTGTCGTGTACCATCCGTATTTGACTGTTGACATCATCCTCTACAGTCTCCATGTCTTGAAGAACCCGGCCGGTTGTCGAAAGGAGTTATATTCTAGGAAGTCAATAGAGTTTGCAAACATGGTAAATGCGTAAGAAAAACACGAGCTCCCTAAATGTCTAGCTTGGCGACCTTGTTATAAGGCTTAGATATCTTTTTAATTAATGGAAAATTTTAGACGATCGATTATCAGAATCTCATGCGTTGTCGATCCAGGCACTATTGTAGGCTTATCGATCAATTCTTTTTTCTTTCCAGATTTAAGCGCACAAGCTACTGAGCTCTCAACTCACATACAGCTGTGATAAATCGAGATCTGCTTAAGCACATTTCGCGAATTACTGTTTTCTGTAGCAATGTGTAGACTCTAATTAAGCGTTGCAATAATTGTATTTTCAATTAAACCTGAATATCTGATGTACCCATGGAATCGGAACACATCTGCATGATGTAATGACTTTTACAGTCATTTTAAATTGAAGAATAGGATTATCATCTTACATATGAATTATGAAATTTGAATCTGTTCTTAGTGCAGTACTAGTTTAGTCATCATCATTCTTTCTACATGTCTTGTCTGCTTCACAAGCCGAAGAGTTCAGACGGGTCTTTCATATAAGGCAGAGGAACTAGGAGAGACAGTGAGCTACAGTAGGAATCGTAAGGTGCATTGAATGATTGATATACAGATTAGAAACTTACAATTGAAGGATTAACATCTTCGGGCATAAACGCAAAGGGTTTGATAGAGAAAGACAGAGAGTCAGTCGATGCTACCTGTAGCAATCGTCTGAAGTAGCTTCTCAGTGCTTCGTCCCCGCAGCGTGAGAGCTGGTGTTAAATAAATTGTCTCGATTGGCAGATAGCATGTCCTGCCCTCGGACAAAAGCTGTAGGCATCAAAGGACTGATTTCAGAGACATGATTCATAATATCAATATTAGTCACACTCATCGAAGCTATTAGATTATCTGAGATCATAAACAAAGCGACGAATTAGATTCTATTCTACAAGCTAGATCGCTTCTTTTATTGACAGATTTAAGAGCAACCACGGGCTTGCTCTTCTTCACGCTACTTCACTGTTTTCTAATTGCGAACTTATATGCAATGGAAACTGAATAGTGAATTATGAAAGCCGCAATGGTTTCAGATCGTTACTAACAGTCGATTTTCAGAAATTTCTCTTACATTAAAAGGTATTTGTTTCTCGGTAACAGCCTGAATATAATTGCAATGACAGTATCGTCCATAGTGAAGGTGGAAACAAGGTTATGCCAACAGGTGCAAATGTAAGGAGCGTTAAGCAATTTGACGACTCAGAGTCTAGAGAATCATTGAGTAACGTTACTCGTTTGTATACTTCTAGATATGCTCTTATAACATAAAATTTGGTGTTTTATGGAGCTGTTATTATAGTCACAGTAGCTCGAACCTCGACGTAGTTGGAGCTAGAACTGACACGAACGTCCACACAACTATGAGTAAGTGCTCTGGACACACAAGAGAAAAAACACTATGCGTGCCTGATGAGGGAGAGAGAGAGGGGGGAGAGAGAGAGAGAGAGAGAGAGAGAGAGAGAGAGAGAGAGAGAGAGAGAGAGAGAGAACGTGTCTCTCGATCGTACACTGGAGGCACTAGCTGCAATGTCTGACGAGAGAATGCTCTCGCTACTGGAGAGCGAGAAAAATAGTAAGTAGCTTAAAAAAGATTGGAAAAGCAGCCAGATCGATCAAGGTCTCATGATGGAAGGGAAGATCGATGTCAAACATTGTACATAATGTCAAATGACTTACGGTTGATCGTACTGATACGCTCCCGAATAAGTGCACTTGTCAACAATCACAAAATGTAAATTTAACAATTTTTCTCACTCCAATCATAAAATCTTAGCAATTATTGCAAGTAGAGATCAAGTCGCAAGCTGGTCTAAGATAGATGATCACACAGACAGACAGATAATTACACCTAAATATGTAGACATCCAAGAAAACATCGCCAATTTTTTCAGGTCTCTTCGCTTGAATACGCTTTATAATATAGTTGTTCACAAAATTTGGAAGGCTGTCAGAGACATCATAGGCATTGAGATGCAATTCTCAAGAAATCATCCGCAGTTCTGCCCACCATTCGGACACCAATCGTAATGTCATACGACGTTGAGAGAGCTTGTGCGCGCAAGAGACAGAGAGAAGCTGGAAATAGCGCTCGAGACTGACGAGTGTGCTTGGGCGTGCTGTATATCTTATAGTAAAATATAATTTTGCAATGTTCCTGTGCTGCTATCGCCATGTGCAGGTGTGATTTACTTGAAACTTCTAGTCATCATTTGGACGGTTTATGGAGGCCCGCCATAGACACTCCCCTTCGCTTCACTCCTCTTCGACTGCTCAACCTTTTTCGTTCTTTCTTTGATGAGTGACGTAACGATCCTAGTGCTCCCTTTTGTTTATTCATTGTTTTATTATTTTGATGGTGTTTGTGTGTATCTGCCAATGATCATGCAATATTAGATTCTCAAGCAGGCACCTCTTCTCTTACTAGGAGGGATCAGATTAGGCCGACATGGCCCAAGTGATATGCCCATGTCCAAAGATTTCAGGCTCTCACAAATGATCCATCTCCCACTAGCACGATCAGATTATTTTCTCACGGACCGCTGTGCAAGCATTACCCAGCCTTCGTGCCAAGTAAGCTACTTAGAGCAGGGCATACGGAGACATGATGAACCTCCCTAATAGACCTATGTGTCCATTTCAAACCTTGAAACTCCTCTTTCTCTAGGGTCTAGTGCTCCCCAAAAAAATCAGCAAAGTAAAGGAATGGAAATGGCATTATTTTTCAAAAATCAGCATCATGAAAATTTAGACGATTTTCGGCATTGCCTTGCAAAAGGGGGCACTGTGTTCAAGCTCGTCAATGGTTTTGAAAAAGTCAACCTTAAAGTACATGACTTAAATCTTAAGGGTATGTGTGCACAAAATTTTTGCCTCATTGCTAAGAGCTTTACTGCAGCAGAGTTTGGTCCTTCAAATGCACCTCTATATGCAAGTTGTAAATAGCAAAAGATTCATGTCTCTCTCTTTTTCTTGAATGCATGCCCACACTTTAGTTGCACCTTTTTATGCAGTCATAAATAGCAAAAAGTTCACATCCCTATCTTTTTCTTGCATTCTTCTGTAAGCTCTCAACCAATGATGGCCAAGTTTATAGGTGCCCCACTCTTATCAACGTGGGTACAAAGAGCAAACGTGACAAGTATATGATTCTTTAAAACTAGGGTCAATACCCAAATAGGGGTGGTTTTTGCCCAGTCAAATGTAGATACCCAAAGTAGAGGCAAAAGGATCAAATTTGCCATGGTATCAATATAGTATCCATTTTTTCTTGATATATAAAATTTTACATATGTAATAAACTTAATTTGTAGTGCTCCAAATACATTGGTGGGCATCAACAAAGTATTGGCCTTTCAAAACATATGCGTATTGCATTTAAAAAGGTCATGCTTTCATTAAATGCCTGCTACTCTTGAAAGACAATGATTTCAAATTTTATTCATATATTTATCCCCAGGTTTATACTCGGCTGGCATCACCCTTGCAATAACCAAGCTCGTTGATACTAGGCATCAATTTCTAAACATGCTTATATTCATACCCATAAGGTATCAAATTTTTCTATAAGTGTAATACCAGGACCCGACTAGTATTAAAAAATTTCAATACCTGCCCAACAATACTACTCTCAACCTACATGACACACCAACATCATCAACAACACCAATAAATCGATAAAAATAATTTATTTGCATTTACAAAATCAATTCATATATGGTTTTTATTTTTCTCATATCTAAAGAACTTTGAATCAAAGTTAAATCCTTAAGAAAATAAAATGTTATCCATTATGCCACAGTTCCAAGACAGCTTGAATTTTTTTGCATACATGTTAAGCAACTAGTAGTCGTCATATACAACATATAGAACTTGGCAATGCCATTTACGGAGCTAAGCTCCTTAGATGTCACTACACAGTGGTCGGGATTCAAGCATGCACCTTTTTGATGGCAGTCAACAACTCTACCTATACACCCCATTGTGATGGACAACAACTTAAATTTGAAATTAGCTTATTACCTTGCATTCAATCTTATACAATCACATTTTTGTTCAAGAGATTGTGACAATGCATTTGTGGTATACCACAACGTTCTTGCTCATATGGGCATATGGACCCTTTTATGAGTAATATGTGAAAGTATTGTACTTTTGGACCATCAATGGATCTACAAAAGATCCACAAGAACGATTGGATGCTTGCTTAACAATCTATAAAAAAACTAGACACAAAAAAGTTGATCTAGATTGGCAATTTGACAACAACAAGCAAGAACAATCAAAAGCATTGATCATAGATGAAATCCGAGTCCACACTTGTGAACCATAGCCTGCTATATGGCCTGTAGACAGAGAATAAGGCTAAATCACTTTGGTTGCATTTGGATCACAAAATCACAATACAAATGTGGAGTAGCTCAAGATTGCCAATTAGCTCCAAAAAATAATCTCTTCTCACCATGGGAGGATGGAATACATAGTGAAAGTCACTTCTTTTATAAAGTTAGGTGAATTTCTAGCACGTAATAAGGAAGTTAACTTGGCTTTCTTGCCCTGAGTTGCAACCCTAGACTCTTTCCTAAAGTCATCCCAAGTAGCTAGTTGGTCAAATTCTCATCATAAATCTAGGTCTAGGTCTTATAATGTAGGAATCACTACCAAATAGACATGACCAACTTTTTAGACTCAATCTAACCTACACTAGGATAGGTTTCCCACGTGGCATCTTGGCCTCACACGTGTGGGACCCACTTATGCACATAGTTCACATTTATCTACATGGCTAGATTTGCCAACATTGGCAATTTTTCACACTCCTCAAATCTAGCCTTGAAAATTATGATATTTTTATCAATTACTCCAATTGAAGATCTTAGCTTAACAAATGAATCCTTAGGCAAGGATTTAGTGAATAGATCAGCTAAGCAATTCGATGAAGACACATGTTAAGCTTGATCTCTTTGGCTTGCAATGCTAATTGGTTGTCACAATAGATGATAAGAACCTCCTCCTCAATGACATGAAGCTCCACCAATAGCCTCTTGAGCCATAAGACCTCTTTGCATGTTGATCTCAAGGCCTTATACTCAGATTCTATGGAAGATAAGGAAATTGTATCTTGTCTTTTGGAAAGCCATGATACTATTCCATCACATAAGAAGGTGGCAAATGAACTTGTTGACTTTGATTAATTTTGTTACCTAGAAAATCAGAGTCACTATAGGCTCTTAAGCCAAGATTAGTCCCACTATACGATATGCCAAAATTCTTAGTTGATGAGATGTATCTAAGAACTCTTTTGGCCATCTTCCAATGTGATATCAAAGGACTTTGCATGAATTGGCTTAATTTTCCAGCACTATAACTAAGATCAAGTCTAGTTATAGTCAAATATATCAAGGAGCCTATAAGCCTTCTATATAAAGTGACGTCCTCAAAGGATGCTTCATCAACGTCAATAGATGCTTTTACATGTTGCTTTGGAGTCTCAATGCCTTTACAATTCTTCATTCCAAATCTATTTAGGATAGACGCAGTGTGAAAGATTCAACTAGTTTGATTATATTTGCTATATTTCCATATTTGAAAAAGGACAACTTTGTTTTTAGACTTAGAGATTGACTTTCCAACGTTCATTAGTCTAAATTTCATTTGAATAAACACTTTTTGAAATTGCATGCAAATCTATGTGTAGAAGAATGATCTATATTTGTTATTTTTGGATCCACACGTGTGAAATATAGTAGCTTGCTGGTTTTGTACAGACAACAATAGTACTTTATCATTTGATTCATGTTTGATCAAGTTCTATTAGAGTTTGCATCTCATTTTGTGTGTAGATGCTGAATTTTTCTACATTGGTGAAATTGGTAGAGTATCTTCTCAGTGTAACCAAAGATTAGGGACATGGATTGGCTCATAAATGATCTAAAATCCTTCACATGGTATCAGAGCTTGCGTTTCAGGTTATGAAAGAGTAAATCATGTCTATCAATGATTTGGTAAAGATATCAAGGCTAGACCATGCTAGAGAGGATTCTACACCAAAATTGAGTTTTTTTGCTTTTGTAGATTGGATCTTTTGTAGATCAAATCCCTATATAGGTCTGTAAACTTGATCAATTCTAATTTGTGATTTAACATACTAGATTTGGCCAATTTTTGGATCATTGGATTAGCCTAAATGGTGGCTAATAGATTGCATATCAAATTTTCATCATTTTCATGTAGATTTGGAATAGTCAATTTTTTGTGATTTTGTAAACACCCTAATTTTGATTGGATCTCTAGATAGTGAAGTTGCTAGACTTCATTTGAGTGTGTTTCAATCTTAGGAAGTGGCAAAAGTCATTAGATTGAGGATAGATCATAGGTTGATCAAGATTCCATGATTCTATTTGTTGATGTGCTTGGTATAAGTTCTAGAAGATAATTGTTGAGATAGTTTCAAATCTGTGTGATTTCTTTTGAAAACATTTGTTGTTGTTCAAAGGAGTGCTTTGTGCATTGAAACAGGTTGAAAGAGAAGATCGGGTCATTACTACATGGCAACCTCAATTGGAGTCATGTTGGAAGCCAATGATAGGCTTACCTCAAGTAATTACTCATTGTGGAAAGTAATTATTCATTGTTGGAAGCCAATGATAGGCTTACCTCAAGTAATTACTTCTTGAGATGAATGATGTTTTGGATATTGTTGTAGGTTCTGACGAGAGACCAGCAACACAACAAGATCAATTGAGGTATGACAAGAGGGCCCAGAAAGGCTCTACACATGATGAAGATGAATGTTACCAATGAGCTTCTCAAGGAAGTTGGTAAGTGCACATCATCTTTGGAAGCTTGGGATTCTGAAGGAAGAGAAATAAATTGGGTTGTCGCGAAACTCTCACAAAACTGTCGCGAAAGCGAAGCAACCGCGATTCTCTTCCGATTCAGATGAAGTTCAGATGTGGTCACTGGACACTGCTAGCTAAGTCACTCCTATAGTCCTCCAGAATGTAGTCAGACACTGCTGATCTACATTTATAAATTAATGCAGCATTCAACAAATTCAACCAATGTGGGAAATTGAAAGGAGTGATAGAATCAGACACATGAATAACAGCATACACATTTGCATTTGAGATCATACAACATAAAAGAAGACATGTGCTCAATGGCTACAAGATCGTCTATTGATTTTCTTTGATTCTTCAAGCACTGCATGTAGATCCACGCAGTGCATTGGTGTGAGAGAAATACAGTTCTCTCACAAGTGGATGTCTCGCTTACTAGCGGACTTGTGGATCTCTATGGATCTTGAACACAGAACTCGTCTCGTTCGCATGCAGAATTCTTATCTGTATTTCGTCTTGATTGCTTGCTTGTATGTATCAAGTATCATCCGGCAAGTATATAGTCGTTCTATGTAACCTTTAAGATTAGAGTGACTAAACATCTAATTAGAAAATTACAAGAGTGGCAGATCAGCCACGACCTAAAGCGTATCTGCTGACGTCATGCCATCAGGTCAGATATCTGTACTTCTGGGTACTTGCATGATCTTTGTTGGTACTCTTTGGAGCATGAGGGCAAAAAGTCTTTCGCGACGTTTTTTGTGTTGCATCGTTGGTTTCGTTTCCGTCGCCTGACTTTCTCATGCTCGACCGCAAAAGATTCTCATTCGCAAATATTTTGTATTCGTGTCTTCTTGTCAAGTGTTTGTGAAACCTTCATGTTCGTGTCTTCTCCTGACTTTCGTGTTCATGAACATCTTCGTCAAGAAGAGGGCTGAAAGCTAGCAACGCTTTGTAATTGGAAACGTTTTGTTTCTTCAGCTCCCTCTCAAAGCATGATAGCTTTACGATCCCAAGACTACTCCTATGTCTCTCAAAGAGTCCTTTCTCTAGGGCTTTGGTGAAGATATCAACAACCATGTCCTTCGTTCCGATGAAGGTGGTCTGTAGCATCTTCTTTTCAATTAGATCCCTGATCAAGTGATACTTGATCGCAATGTGTCTAGTTCTGGAATGGAACACGAGACCTTTCGTCAGGTGTATTGCAGAGGTGTTGTCCATCTGCAAGACCAGGGGCTCGTTTCTTGTTTCGCCCAATCCAGGAACAGCCTAATCCAGATTATCTCGTTGGCCAATTTTGTTGCTGCAACGTACTCTACTTCGCAGGATGACTGGGCCGCAATGGTCTGCTTCTTGCTGACCCAAAGAACTACTGCTCCTAATGCGATTGTGCATCCTCCTGAGACGCTTTTACAATCGTCCTTGAGAGATGCCCAGCTAGCATCATTGTAGGAAAGTATCTTGAAACTTGCATCACGACAATAACATAAGCCATAATCCCTCGTTAATTGAAGATATTGCAAAATTCGTTTTGCAATCTTCCAATGTGTCGAGCCTGGATTCGTGCAGAATTTGCTCATCCTGAATACTGCATAAGCAATATCAGGACGTGTGTTGTCCGCAAGGTACATCAGTGATCCTATCAATTTCCTATAAGACATGAGCTGCATTTGTTTTTTCTCTTCCTTAGTCTTCGGACAGTCATCATTTGTCAGCACCGTCCCTACAAGCATTGGAGTATTCGCTCCTTTGCAGTTCAGCATCCCAAAGTCCTATAGGATCTTCTAGGTGTATTTGGACTGGTGAAGGTGTAGCTTACCTCCCTCATAGTCCCTTTCAATTTGTAAGCCTAGGTAACACTTGGCTGGTGCTTGTTTAAGACCATAAAGTGCTTTCCTCAAGCGACATACTTTATTTTCTTGTCCCTTCACTACAAACCTTCAGGTTGATCCATGAACGTCTCTTCTTCTAACTCACCATTTAAAAAAGCAGATTTCACATCCATCTGATGCAAAGGCCAACCAAAATGTGAAGCTAAAGCAACAAGTAGTCGTAGAGTATTCCACTTATATACTGGTACAAAGGTCTCCTCATAGTCAATGCCTTTACTTTGAGCATACCCTTTGATCACCAATCTTGCCTTGTGCTTTGCTATACTTCCATTTGCATGGTACTTAGTCCTGTATACCCATTTGCAACCAATGGGTTTCTTGCCAACTGGTGGTTCTACTAAGTCCCATGTGCTATGCTTAGCAATTGACTCCATCTCCTCTCCCATGACCTTGACCCAAATGTCATCATCCTTCGCTTCACCATAAGTCGAAGGTTCTTTGCTTTGAATAATGCTAGATAAGAGAGCATAATTTGCTTCATACCTTTCAGGTTGTGTTTTCTCTCTTGTTGATCTTCATAGCTCTTCCTGGCTAGATGATCCTGGAAAGTCATCCATGTTGCGGCTCTCCAACAATCTCTCAAACCATTTAGGGAGCTTCTTGTCAGGTGATCGACTTCCTGGTGAAAATGTATCCCGCAGTACATCCTTCTCCTTGCGTTTGTCACCTGTAACTTCAATCCTTCTTGCACCAAAAGGTTTATCTCTACCTCTCCAACCTGTTTCTTGGTGTTGAGTAGTTGTATCTTGAGATGTATCCTCATGCTCATCACTTGGAAGGTCAATGAATGGATTATCATCAGGAGGTATCCTCACTATATCATCTTTCCCACTAGATGTATCTATCTTCTCAGCATCCTCGTCTTCATACATCTTGGATTCATCAAAGATAACATCACGCTTACATGGATTTTGTTTTCCACTGGATCAAAACATCTATAGCCCTTCACACGTTCATCATATCCTAGGAATATACATTTGCTAGCTTTCACATCAAGTTTACATCTCTCTTCCTTAGGAATGTGTACAAAGGCCTTACATCCAAAGATTCGCAAGTGGTTCACCTTTGACTTCTTCTTCGTGAATGCTTTCTCAGGTGTTATCTTTGGTATGGCAATGGTAGGACTTCTATTTTGAAGATAGACTGATGTACTGCATGCTTCTGACCAAAAATCTTTTGGTAGTTTCATCTTAGCTAGCATAGATCTGGCACTTTTCACAATCGTACGATTCTTGCGCTCAGCTACACCATTGAGAGCAGGAGTATGAGCTTGCATAAATTGTCTTTTAATCCCACATTGATCACAAAGATCATTGAAGTCATTAGACTTGTACTCACCTCCACTATCTAATCTTAGGACTTTGATCTTCCTACCTGACTGATTTTTGACCAATGCTTTGAAGCTCTTGAAATTGTTAAATGCATCTGATTTTTTCTTCAAGAAGTAGATCCACGTCTTATGTGACATACCATCAATAAAGGTCATGAAATAGAAGGCTTTACCTACGGACATGGTCCTCATAGGCCCGCATAAATCTGTGTGGATTAAATCCAGGATGTTCTTTGCTCTTGCAACACCACCTTTATTGAACTTCTCTCGATGCTACTTCCCATATACACATGATTCGCACATCGATTAAAAGTGGTCTTCTATAGTAGGCAATCATGTTACCATCTCCAATTTTCCCATCAAACTGAGGATTCCCAAGTTCAAGTGACCAAGCCTCTTATGCCACAATTCAGTTTGCAATGGAATGGACGATATGAGTCCATGTTGCCCCTTAATTGTAGCATTCAACCTGTACAATTTAGTATTGGGCTACCTTACTCCATCCGCAATAACCTTTGTATTTTTGGTTCACATCCTTCACAAAGCAACGATCATGGGTGAATTCTACTTTCAACTTTTGATCAGTAATGACTCCAACAGAAAGTAGATTTTTCTTCAAACCTGGTACATAAAGTACCTCCCTGATCATCCTGCTTTTGCCATCAAGTAGTTGGATTGAAACAGTGCCTATTCCCTTGATCTTGCACAACCGACCATCGCCATTTGCTTGTGAAAATGGACGTTCCATACCAACACTTTCAAGCTACTGAACAATTCTTGTTACCACTGTCAGTATCTTGTGACTCCCGAGTCAATATTACCACGCCTTGATCATCTTGATTAGATACAATGCAGATATAAGATGCTAGATTCTTCAATCTCATCCTCATCGACAAGGTTACCTGCGTGCTTGGTTTTTCCCTTGTCTTTTTCTGCTAGGATTTGCGACATTCACTCCTTCAATGGCCCTTTTACCACAATGGAAGCACTTGCCTTTCTTCTTGGTCTTACTGGAAAGATCCCTCATCCTCCTGAGACTTGGCAAATTGCTGCTTAGGACTGCCTTCTTGCCCTTTGTTGCCCTTAGCCTTGTTTTTGGCGTGTCCGGCAAGTGCCTGACGTCTGTATTTTGACGCTAAGCTTTTCAACCTTTCTCGTCGTTGCTCTTCGCTGCATCAAGATTCCTTGATCTCGTCAAAAGGTTGGCAAACCTTTCTCTTGATGCTATTCCGCTCACAAACATCTGATAGGGTTCTGCAATACTGCATAATGCATTATGCACCAGCTCCACATCACGTATGCGCTCTCCAATAGAATGCAGTTCATCTCTCATTGTCTTGATTCTGGTCATGTACATCTGAATGTGCTCATCCTTGCTCCATTCGGGCACTATTCAGCTTTGACTTCAGAAACATGATTTTTGACGGATTTGACATCTCGAACTACTCCTTTAGCACATCCCCATGCCTGTCTGGGTGTAACAGCATCACAAATGTGGGTAATGATGTGATCCTTCACTGACAAGTTAATGAAGATCAAAATTTTTCTCATCTTCTTGTCGAACACTTTGATATCCGCTTCATTTGGCGGCTTGCTCTCATCACCTGTGATGACTTCCCACACATCTTTCTCCATCAGTATGTTTTTCATTTTGAATTTCCACACTGCATAGTTGGAAATCCCGTCCAATTTGCTACTTTCACTCAAAATGGGCTCTCCCATGTTTGCCATCGCAAAACTGCATAAAACTTCTGTCGTAGGCTAAAAGCAGTATGTCGAGGCCAACTGTGATGTCAGAGATTGAAATAATGACCTTGTACTTTTTCCTTACCAGGCCACTCGCCGCTTTTCCACCAATTTGAAAGCCAAATCGGCGTCGCCTTCTGAAATGCACTCAGTCGTCAACTCCCAACTACGTGTCCAATGGAATGGTGAGATCACTTTTCGTGCACTTCGAAAACTTTCTCCATTGCAGTCACTCTGTTTTGTTGTACCGTACTTGCAGGTATAGTTCGGGGGCCCTTTGTTTGGAGGTTATAGCCTTTCGTTTGGGTCAAAAAGGGCAAAGGACCCAAAAATAGGGATTTTCTTTGTTTTTGAACTGTTTCTTCACCTTGAAGAAACTTCACTCTTCACTTGTGAAGAGACCCAACTCGACTTTCAGTATGAAAATTTTTAATGAAGTTGAAGGTCATAATGCACTTCAAGACCCTTCGAGACCTTTTCCACTTTATCCAATGGTCCACTACGATCTTGTGGTCCAGATTGTTCCCTGAGCAATCTATCACGGCCGTTGATCCAATAGGAGTCCAATCTATGGTCACATTCACTCATGTGTGCCGAAACCCCTTCTTGGGACCGCTATAAACTTTTTAACGCTAAGCTGCTGCCCCCATTCGTCGCGTGTGAACTCCACGCTCCTCTCTGTCTACGGCCACGCCTCCCCCAAACTGATTTTTGCTTGACCAATTTTGTCTTTGGATCGATTTGAGCACAATCTGAGGCCTGGAGCAGGGTCACCCTACTGATACCAAGTCTATAGAGTGTTCAATCATGAAATTCCGTGGAGAAACGGTGATTTTAGCTCAGCTTGACAAAGTTGCTTTTTTCACCTTTTACCGCAAATCTGCTAAGTTAATTGTCTCCATGGATGGTTGACAATGTAATTAGGTTCCTTCCTGTCCTTACAACATCCAAAATGGTGGACAAACAACGAAGAAATCACCAGTTATGTGTAGAAAACCGTAACCCCAAATCCAGTTTCCTTTCAACTAGCTTCAAAATTGTCAATTTTTCACCAAATTTTTTCCTGTCAGTAGCACAATGATTCTACATTAATTCTAACTGTTCCACCATGTCTTCCACACACACTTCTCAGTCACCTCATTATACAATCCATCGTAATATCCCGTCTGCAACGGACATCATGATACTTCCTAGCACAAGCATGGTCAGTCACCTTGTGAAGCCTCTGCTCACTGCAATGGGTATTTATGAGCGGGCCTTCTCGGGACGAATTAACATGGATTTCATCACTCTTGCCTTTAGTACCTGGAAGGAGGAAAAATCCAAAGTTTATATTCCCTTTCAAGGAGCCACACACAAGGTGCGCGTAACTGAAGCCGTCCTTGTTGCCATAGGATTTCATCCGGCACTCAAGCCTCACTGAATCATAAACAAGCAAAACAATCTATTAAGCTTTATATTGATATCACAAATGACTTGTATTGGACAAATGACGACTATCTCTTAGGGGCCATTACTGATCTTGCCATCCATGTTGTTACCCAACTCCTCAATAATTTTCTGATGGTTGGAAACCTCAAGAAAAATCGTACCTCTTCCCAGATTCTACATAGGATAGTTGAATCCCAAGCCAAGATAGCTAAAGCCCCATTGGAACCATATAACTGGTTCAAGACTGTCTTTGGAGAGCTCAAACGAGCTATCAAGAGTAATACCAAACAACAGTTTGTTGCTGGCCAGTTGTTATCCCTCCTTGCAGCCTCCCATCTTGACAATAAAATCCATGGCTTCAATATGGATTTTGTGCTCTCCCTATATGAAGAAGCACTAGCTGAATCATCACATCAAACATCGACTTCACATAGTCGTCATCATATACGTAGCGAGATTGTCGTTCCTGACTCACCTTCTACGTCACGTCGTCGTACTAGGCAACCAATTACCCCCACTACGCTTCCACCTCCTACTGCAATCCACACTGAGCTACTCGTCCCTCAATCCACTGATGCATCGCTTGCCTCCACTTCCTCACAGGGTCAGTCTATGACAATTGGATCTACCATTCCAATCACAGTTGTCCAAGCCACCTCTCCCTCACAGATCTGAGTCATTTTCCCAAACACACGTCAAATCCCTATTTCAACTTTGGAATGTATTTTCACTATTTGGGATTGATGCTTCAATGATTTATATGGGCACCTACAAATTTTATATTTCAAAACGAGAGTCAATTTTTGAGGTCAATCAGGTCAACTATTCAAAACCACTCTTTTGCTTTTTCTTGAGTAGCCACTGTATTATCAAGTGGCATCTCTTCTACAATTTTCTCGACTACAGTTACTACATTGTAATCTTGAACCAAGACATCAGCAAATTCTCTATGTCACCTACTTTTTCGCTAGCAGGAGGCTGAGGTTCCTTGGACAAGGGAATTATTGTATCCTCGCTGTCCAAACTCTTTCCCACCTTAGGTAATTCATTTGGCAAAATTGAAAGAGATTTCATTCTCATTTTTACAAAATCAACTAAATTAATATCTAAATCTACTGCAACAACATGTCTGCCTTTCTGAACAGCACATGCACTCGTAGTGCCGCTCCCGCTAAATAAATCTAAAACCCAATCAGTTGGGTGAGAAAAAATATCAATTAAATGATTAATTAATTGTTGTGGCTTTTGGTAGGGACAAGCCACGAAACTCGTCATTGAATTTTTTAATTTCTTTGTCACAGTTGGAAACTGGAACAAGTTTCCAAAACTTGTCAGTCCGGAAGTGTTATAATACAGCATCAAGCGTTTGTCATCCAAAGAATAATAACCGATGGTTATCTATTCTACTTCATTACAAAGTCGAGCTCCTCCCGAGTTCCTGACATTGGGCTTGTACCTGACATGGAACATTACAAGTAAAATCAATTTAAAATTTTAATTTTAAATAAAATATTTAAGATAAAATTATAAATTAAAATACGAATTGATAATTCAGGAACTTAAGAACTTACCACACAGCATTCTCAATTCCTGCATTATAGAAAGTTAGTAGAGCATGTTGATTGTCAAGAAGAATGAAAAATAACAACTCTTCAAATTGGAGAAGTTGTGACTTCAAGAAAGCCCTACATAAAACTATGGATTTCAGTGAATTTGAAAGGAGTAATCATTTAATGATTCCTTCATCTGAAATCCATATGGTATATCGGTGATGCAGAGTGTATAAGGTCTTTTTCTTAAATCTTTTGAAATTTCTCTACAATCGCCCTCCTCAACAGAGTAAAAGCATGGTTGATCATCGACACTTTTGGGAAGGTAGGTCTCTAATGGATCCTCCTCCGCAATGGTCTCACCCCGTGCCAATATCTCCATGTCCATTTTTTCTGCTTTTGCCTTCAGATTATGTCTCTTGAATTGCTCTGGAAGGACTTTGTTTTTTTTGTCTTCGGGAGACTGAAAAGGAAAAAGCTATGCTTAGCATGGGAGACAAAAAATATAAATAGAATAGGAGACTTAACTTATTAAAAAAAAATTAAATAAAAAAAAAACTATGCTTAGCATAGGAGACAGAGAATATAAAAATAATTAATTGATAAAGAATTTAACCAATATCAAAATTGAGTTCAAAATTTTAGTCTGATAAAAATAATTTAAAAAGATTATAACATATATTATGACCAGAGCATTCCAGAGACATAATTTGAAGGCAAAAGCAGAGACATCATTTTTTGGGATGAGGGACGACTACGGTTTCATCCTCAACATTTTCAGAGGCCGGCTTTGTGACCTGAGCAGTGGTAGAAGCGGGCTTGCGAGGTCCAATAGATACACCTTTTGAACTTTGTAATGAATAGACCAGATCTTTTCCCTCAACAATAGCAGCTAAAACCATTTTTAAGCATTGCTTCATGCTCTAGACAAAAACAACAATCAAGTTTAAAATATAATGACTAAAAGCTTAAATCTAAAAGTTTAAATGATTTTATATCTAATAACAACTATGCTAAGCATGAAACAAACATGATTAAAAATATATTTCATAATTACTCACCAAAATAACTAGAGCTTTATCAAAATAGGCTTTGATGGCCTCATCCTGACAAAGTCGGATCTTTATCATAGTCTTGTTCAGAATGAAAATAGAACGAGACTTATCTGTCTCCTTTACAAGTATATTCACAAAACCTTCTTCTTGATCCTCATTTGGTTGATCAACAAACAATCTTCCTTGAACTTTGAATTGCAAGTCTCCTCTGCCAGGCTTCTCAGCTAGATGAATAAAAAACTTCGAAAGCTTTGTGTTGTTGACCCCTTTGGTGAAATAGTACATGAATTTTTTCTTATCTTATAACGAAATATGTTGAGGTTTTTCCGAAATTTTAAAAGAAATTTTCAACATTTTGAAAATTATCAAAGACAATTGAAAAAAAAAAAGACTTTTTAGGAAAATTTAAAACGCTATCTTAATGAAAATGCTGAAAACTTTTATAAAACAAGCCATTTTTGTGAAAAAAAAAATTTTAAAAAAAAACTACAATTTCAACATATTTTCTTACTAAAACATCTCAAAAGGAACACTTTTCTGAGATAAAACGTTGTAAAACAAGAAAATACGAGTAGATCCTCCATCCTTTACCTCGGCCTCCTTGCCTTTGAACTTCTTGAAAGGATGAGTCTTCTTTTTACCTTTAGATGTGAAGTTTGCTTTCTCATCACCATTATGTAGTGACAAGTACCCCATTCTTGTTTTGAGGTGTAGAAGCCTACTCTCCTCGGCCACAAGAACATTATGCAATTTATCAATTGATGGAAGTTGGTCTTGAATAGTAAAATATTGAACTAGATTAGAGAACTCATCTCCTAATCCATTCAAAATTACTTGTACTAGTTCATTGTCTTGGATCTTCTCTCCCATACCTATGCTAAGCATAGGTTGTGGTCGATTCCTTACGAACAACTTATGCTTAGCATAGGACGGAGGCGAGATTCTTCAATTCTAACCTCCTTTCAACCTATGTTGAGCTAGCTTTCATCTCTGGTCCTGTTCCAACCTATGCTCAGCATAGATAAGCAAGCAAATTGCGAAGACATCCTATGCTCAGCATAGGTCGTTACTCACGCGCTCTTGAGCAATTTATGCTGAGCATAGGATGTCTTCACTATTTGCTTGCTAATCTATGCTAAGCATAGATTGGAAGAGGACTAGAGATGCAACCTATGCTCAGCATAGGTCGAACCGTGGTAAGAATAAAGAAATAACACCGGAATCCTATGCTGAGCATAGGATATTACTAAGGACCCGAGCATAACCTATGCTCAGCAGAGGTTAAAGGAGAGGACTGGTGCAGGCACCTATGCTGAGCATAGGTTACCCATGTTGCAAGAAGATGAATACAAATGAAAATATGAATATTTTCTAATGCAAGAATTTATTACCCATGCTAAACATAGAGCAAAGCTAAAAAATGACAATAATCTTACCGTCAAGAAATCTGGAAGTGAGAACGTATGCAAAATCTTATAGAAAGCCGTGACTCGGTTGTAGCAATTGCTTTGGCAGCATGTGGGCTTCTGAATTCGCAAATGAGGTGAGTTATGCTTGGACTATGGTCCTCCTCTTCAGATACAGGCTCGACACAACTAGAACATTGTTCTTTTAAACAAGTTGAATCATTGAGTGATGAGTCAAAAGCTTCAATTCACTCAGTTACTGATTCTAGTAAATCAACAGATCCATGTAAGTCTGTTGATCCGCGACGTTCAAGCTTTTCTCATGTTCGTAGGAGACCTTCTCAAAGTGATGTTCGTCGTGTTAAATCTAAAAGGGCTATATTCGTTGAAAATTTAGAGCCTTCTGAGGGTCCAGAACATCCTGGGGTTGGAGCCACCTAGTCATGAAATTCCAACACCTTCTCAACCAGTTCAAACTCCTACTAGTGTCACAGGTTCAATTTATAGATCAAACAATAAACAAAAAGAAAAATACAAGAGAGACTTGAGATCCTCACTTGATTTAACGAATCGTCATAAATAGTTGATTACAAAATCTGAGATTCGAAAGGTACGGAATATTATTTGCTGCTCATCCTGTTGTTTGCAAAAGCTGAGTATCAGAGAAATTGAAGAATTAATATCAAACTTCTTTTTACGAAGTAAGGATGAGAGAAATTACTATTTGTGTGCAACAGTGAGGCCTAACAAAAATTTATTTTCGTATTTTTTAAATGCTTTGGAGGTTTGTCGCAAAGCTTACAAAGCAGTTCATGCAATTGTAAACTCATGGCTTCAACAAATGCATGCACGGCTTCAGAAAGACCCAACATTACGGGGATCCTTACAGGGTCGAACTGTTTTTCCAGATGCTTTAAATGCAACTGCTTGGCTAAAGCATTTCATAAATGTGCATGGAGAAAAATTGCCTAATTCCTTATATTTTCACTTGCCGGATAATTTTACAAAATTAAAAATATTTTTGATGTACAAAGAGTTTGCAAAAACAAAAAATGTTCCCTATTTGAGTTACTCATATTTTCTTAAAATTTGGCAAGTTTTAAAAACTGCAAAACAACTTGCAAAGGCCAATGACAAGAAAGGTAAATATTAATCAAATTTGTCATTCATTTTAATACTTTTTATGTTTTGAAAAAATTTATGTTGCAGTCTTTTTGAACACCATTATGCTGTAGTCTTTTTTAACACCATTATGGTATGATCTTTATTTTATTAAATAAGTGAATCATTGTATTTTCAGTGGATGCTACAAAAGCTCTTCAATTACACAGAGATCAACAAACTGTTGAAAGACAAAAGTTGGCCAAGCATCGAAAGAAATGTTTGGAATGTCCACAAAAATATCTTGGACTTGTTATTGATGGCATGGATCAGAAGAAAACAATGTTGTCTCATTTTGTCAGAGTGCCCAAAAATTTGAACGAGACAGATTTTATTCAGATTCATCTTGTTGGAGCACTTGTGTTTAATGGCACTTTAGAGTCCAAGGTCCTTTTTAATTATCCCAATGTTTGAAATGATCCAAATTTGACGATCACCATTGTACATAAGATAATTTGCGAATTTGGTGAAAATCTTTCAGAAATACTTTATTTGCAGCTTGACAACACTGCTAGGGAAAATAAAAATCAAACTGTTCTGGCATTACTTGTCTATGCTAGTGGAGAAAAAAAATTTCAAAAAAGGCAAAATAGGATTTTTGTTGGTAGGACATACCCACGATCAAATTGATCAAATGTTTAGTTGCTTTTCTAAGAGGTTGAGACACAAGAAAACATTTTCATTACCATTGCTTCAAAGCATTGTTGAGGAATCGTATGTGCCAAAGCCAAACGTGTCATTAGTCAGACACACATATGATTTTTGTGATTATGTTAAGACATCCAACGAAATAGGGCGATGCACAGCTAATATTAATGATATTAGCTTTCAGCACCAGTTTAAAATCAAATGTAACGAATCAAACATTATATTATTATGGGGCAAACTATTTTCAAATTCAGTTTTGTGGCTACCTCTTGAAGGAGTTCGATTTTTGCTTAACATTCCATCGACTCAAATCAAGCTTGTTGTGTTGTCTCCCTTGAAGTCCTTGCTAGAAGAACAAAAGGCGCAATGAGAACATTGTGAGATTGATCCATTTTCCTCATTAAATTTTTTGGAATCAAGTATTCAAGCAGCTTATCATTTTTTTCATGAGTTTGATCAGCATTGGTGGATGGACTTTTTCAAGGAACAAAAAATCAGTTTTCTCAATCTCAAACATACATCAACAACTGATGAATTTCATTGGCCTCATAAATTACGAACATCAACTACGACTGTCGAACCTTCAGGTCTTCCTTGAGATAATGATTTCCTGCAGCTTGTGCAAGGTGAGGAATGTGAAATTTATGTGGGCTCAAGGAAGAATAGGCAAAGTGTAAAAGCTGCAAAAATGAAATGGCGCGGTGATTTGAATGAAATCCAAATTGGAAGCCTTGTTGCATTTCTAGCTTCAAAAAAAATGAAGGACATCCATTTTGGATTGCCAAAGTACTTGGTTTTATTCAAAATAGCAATCAAACAAAAGTACTACGTGTCCATTGGTTGCGCACCACTTCAACGAATGCTTTTTTGGGAAGGTACGAACTCGAAATGTTGCAAGTAGATCCAAAGGGCAAGAGAAAGAGATTGCCAAAAAATCAACCAAGAGTCGACGATTTGAATCTACAGGATGTAGATGTTTTGGCATTTAGTTTTGAATTAACAATGACCAATCATCTACAAAAGTCCACAATACCTATATTGAAAGAACGACTTGGATTACTTGAAAAACCATCATTCTCCACTCGTCATCAACAGAGAAAAGCTGAAAGTTTTTACTCAATTGCCTCCAGAACCACGGCTGGCACGATGGAAGCGCGGAGGGGCGACAACGACATATTCTGCTTTTTAATATGTTCACAAATGGGCGGAATATGCACTCGGGTATCCATTACGTAGTTGTAGATCGTTGGCAGCTTCAACGAAGATTGATCATGTCTAAACGCCTGCCCATGTATCAATCACCTTGTCTTTAAGTTTGAAGGAAAACACTAGTTTAAGTTTGGCTCTCTCTCTCTCTCTCTCTCTCTCTCTCTCTCTCTCTCTCTCTCTCTCTCTCTCTCTCTCTCTCTCTCTCTCTCTCTCTCTCTCTCTCTCTCTCTCTCTCTCTCTCTCTCTCTCTCTCTCTCTCTCTCTCTCTCTCTCTCTCTCTCTCTCTCTCTCTCTCTCTCTCTTCCAGATTCATCCATTTCTCTCGTTCAAAATCTCCATCAGGTGAGTTTGTACACATAATCCTCTTTTCATTTTTTTGAGAGGCCCAAGTGTCATTCATGTGCTAGAGTGCTAGACTCTCAATTACCCATGAGTGCTACATGGAGCATGATGAGGATGGGAGAGAGCGAGATGATCGAGGACTTTTTCTAAATGCATGTCAAAAGAAAATAATTAGTGCCTTTCCTTCCACCCTACTCTAGCATAGCGCTAACGAAAGAGCTATAAATTATACATCAATCTTATGAGTGCATTCTGGAAGATGAATTCCATTGAAGAGACTTTTGGTGATTACCTTCCCCAAACTATTTGGTCCTAACCAAGGAAGAGAGAGAGAGAGAGAGAGAGAGAGAGAGAGAGAGAGAGAGAGAGAGAGAGAGAGAGAGAGAGAGAGAGAGAGAGAGAGAGAGAGAGAGAGAGAGAGAGAGAGAGAGAGAGAGAGAGAGAGAGAGATGTAGACTGATGAGAAAATCGGAAGCAATGGTGAAACCCCATTTGCAAAAATATGACATACTCTTATGATATTGTAGAGATCGATCAATGAGTCTACTTGGTGATAAAGTTCTCCTCCGGCTACGTAATTAGGGTAGGACCTGCGAGAAGCAAAATCCAGTGGCTGAATTTGATTGATCGAATATGGCTCAACTAATGGATTAAGCTTGATATTCATGCATGAGCGCTGCTTCTCCAGCTAATTTCTGCCATGCGAGTAGTATGAGAGAGAGATGGGTGCTAGAGAGATGGAAAGGAGAGTGAAGATTATGGAGAGTAGATGAAAAAATTGGACACTCATGATTACTAATTCTCTCTCTCCATTGATCGATCAAATGTGAATATCTCATCTCTCCGTCCAGACTCCAATTTTTTTTTATATATATATGAATATATATATATATATATATATATATATATATATATATATATATATATATATATATACCAGACTCCTGTTAATGTGCCCAGTGGATGCATTTATTTGAAATACACACCGTGGATTATTATTCTTTATTTCAAACTTTTTTCGCTATTTTTTTTTCGCATTTCTAGTGCAATTTTTTTTACATTTTTGTCATTTGGTGGATATACTCAATTTATGTAGTTGAGAGAGACATCTTCTATTATCCAATGAGAAATAACCATTTCCAATATTAAAGGCATAACCTATGGTTGATCTCCTATTCATGTGCCAAACTTCTCAATCAAAGGTAAACAAGAATGAGAAAAAGACATCCTTTATATCTATCTTAAAAAGAACAAAAGATAACAAATATGATGACTAATATAATGCACTCGCCAAATTCTAGCCAAGACTCTGGTGACAAACTGATGAAGTTCATAAGTAGTCAAACTCCTATTGTATTAATTGCATCTTTGTTTTTTGTCGGCATTAGACGCGGATTCTGAGGAAGACATGCCAGTTGACTCTGATGAAGAAGATGGGTCTTCCACTTCATCATTTGAAAATGAGTGTTGAGAATATGTCAAGTTTTGAATTGAGAGGTATCTGTGAAAATTCCTTAGAAAATGTACTTTAAAAAAAAAGAATGTGCAAATATAATTTAAGTTATTTTGTATTTCAATGGGATTTTGAATTTCAAAAATCATTTGTTCTCTTGAATTATTATTTCATTTGTGATTATGATGGTTTTATGAAGTTTGCAACAAAAAACTTGTAGTTCTTTATTTAAAATATGTATTTTTTGGCTTTTTTAAAAAACAAAATTTAGAGATTTATTAAAAAAATCCATGATTTTGGACTTAAACTAGGACCATTAAAAAACACCAAAAAAGATTACTCTTTTTCAGGTCAAACTCCCAAAACAAATGTCATCGTATTCTACGTGGAAAGTTAAGAAAGTTGCATGTATGGCTTGAAGCTCAAATAGCTCTTTATTAAGTTTAATTTGTTTTCTTTAGCATCTTTAGAAGGTTTCTCTCTAGAATATTCACTTAGCTCCATAATAATGGGTCCATGTCATATTAGACAACAATCAAAATGGAACATGTACAACACCGAAAGAGTAAAATGTTGGCCCAATTTATCAAGATACTTTGTAAAGATAAACATTATATGATAAAAGCACTTTTCATATACAACAATCAAAGTGGAAATTGTACAACACCTAAAGACTAAAATGTTTGCCCAATTTATCAAGATACTTTGCAAAGATAAACATTAAGTGATAAAAGCACTTTTCATATACAACAATCAAAGTGGAAATTGTACAACACCTAAAGACTAAAATGTTGACCCAATTTATCAAGATACTTTGTATAGATAAACATCAAAAAACAATACATCTTTGATGGAAAGTTATTATATGTGACAAAATATGTGAATATAGACAACAAAAGAAATACAATAATAAAGTATACCTCTTTTTGCAATATCTGTATCTCCCAAATCCATTTTCCATTTTAACAAGTGTGTAGATTTTGAACCTCTTATCAATAATAAATAGATTCAAACGATTTAATCCCTTTTTATGAAGCTTATATAAGTCAAAATAATAATATCATATACAAATTTTACATTGTGTATCCTTCTTTCTTTCTTTCTTTCTTTCTTTCTTTATTTTTTCACATGTGAAGGCTATAAGAAATGCTACTATATCCAATATAATTAAATATTGAGTCCTTTATTGATTAAATGTGTGTGTGTGTGTGTGTGTGTGTGTGCGCGCGCACGTGCGTGTGTGTGTGTGTGTGTACCTTGTCAAATTATAGTCATGTCTATTACATTGTGCTTGCTCACACTCACTTTTTTACACCTCCCTTTTCAATCAAGCTATCCAATGGAGAATTTGTTTGGGCCATGTGCAAAGCTTTTATGAAGAGCCATGAAGGGCCATACTTGTTATTCAAAATATGAAGATGGGAAAAGTTTAAGAAATGCACATAAATCCAAGTTGATAGTACTATACTGCCATTCATACTTTTATAAATTTTGACTAATGTTATACTCTAACTTATTTTTAGCAAATGCATTTGTTCGTGGTCAATAATTCACCATCAAAGGTCGATTTCAGAGAAATCATATAAAATTTAATGCTAATAAAATGTTGAAAACAATGGTAACTAGCAAAAAATTGTTGCTCATCTTTCAAATGATTTGTCGTAATTGAAGAATAAAGCTACTTCTTCCACAATAATGTGACCATACTGCAAGCCTCAATGCACTATCTTGCAGAATACAAATTGATTCTAAGAAAAAATTAGCTATCAATTCGTTTGATGATTTTGAGCTTTATATAGGCAATGAGTTTTGTGCCATTTGCAAATTGTAAATCAGCTATTGGAGGGTTTGTGGATCCCAAGGCAACCCTAACCCTAGTTAATAAGTGAGAGGGATTTGGCACCCTGCGTGTGTAAGTCCAACCCAATGATCACATAGTTATTTGATTAATTAGAATGTTAATAAAAGGACTTTAGGCCTTTTTGCGGGACTTTCAATGTCGCAGGGCCTAAATGTCAAGTTAGTGAATAAAAGTTGGGTTTCCCTCCAATTTTGATGGTTCCCACACTTTTTTAAATTTGAATAAAAAGAGAGACAAGACTGGACCAATAGGATTCAGAGGCCAGGATCCTCCTCTCTACTATAAAAAGGGACCAACTCGAGTTGTTCCTCATGTTCATTTCTCATTTCAATAAAGCAGATTGGTTCTCTTTAGAAATGGATTGATGAATGTCCTTGCTCTTCCTCTCTTTTCCTCCATTTCTCATGCTTTCTTTAGATTTTGCTAATTGTTGGATTTGATCATTATTGGGATTGCTATTTCTTATGCTTTTTGTGAGAGAGAAAGGGAGAGAGAGAAGAGTAAGTTTCTATCATTGTTGTGGATTTAGGGTTAATGGAAGTAGGGTTAATGGATGTAGTGTTAATGCTTAGTGTTAATGGATGTTAGTATTAGATCCTCCATTCATGTTGAAATCTGAACTATACTATCGCTCTCATGGGAACGAACCTTCGCGTGACAACTAACTCCGTCTCTTTGATGCTAGATTGACTAGATCTTGGATTCAGGTTAGGCAAGGAAAGAAACCCACTACAATTTTGGCATCGTTGCCAGGGAGCTACGCCAATTTTTTAGTTTGCGGCATGTTTGGCTGATGGTTAGCTTGCATTAGGCATATTGTCGTGGCATGAATAGTGTTAAAACTGCATTGTAGGAATAGTTTAAGATTGATTTTGTTAGATTTTGAGTGGATTTGCTTGTTTGAAATTTTATCTGATTATTAAGTGGGAAAAGCTATTCATATCACTAATCTTAAGATCCATTTGGATCTGAGATATCAGAGAAAATAACAAAAATCGGTCAAATCTGTCAAAATTGGTCAAAAAGAGGTAAAAGCGTCATCAGAGCCTAGAACTTTTTATCCTCTTTCAGGAAATCTTCGTCGAGCTGTAGACACCTTCAGTTTTGTTTACAGAACCTTCAGTTTGAAGGGCGAAGATTAATTCCCAGCAGATTTCCAGAAACATCAAAAAAACCACCAAAGATTATCAAAATCCTAAAAAATACAGAAAAAGAACCTTCGCCCAATTCACTGTGCTTAGATGTGATTCAAATCTATCTACTGCCAGGTCGGCAAAGAATAATACCAAAAATAGAAAGGTTTCCAGAGGATCAGTTGTCATATTGTCATATTTTTGTCAAAAAGTCACTTTTTTGCAAAATTATCAGTATTACTCTTGATCCTTCGCCAGAACCTTCGCCGAGTTTCCAGAACATTCTATTTATATAAAAATACTATTTTTGAGTTCGACAAAAATTTATCTTGATCAGATCACAAAAAATCTTGATTTTTACCCTCGCTAGATCACAAAAACTATATTTTCTTGTGTCAGAAACCTTCGTCCGGTTGACCATAGTTTTATCTGTGTCAGATCTTCCATCTGAGAAGTCGACAAAGGTTATTTCCCAAGAAATTGCCAGAAAAATATTCAGAGAGTTTTATCCCAAAATAGCACTATTGAACCTTCGCCTAGATAACCTTCGCCAATCCTATTTTTAGTTTCTGATTTTCTAGATCAAGTCTCTGTCAAAATTTGGATCAAATCTGATATATTCTGAATTGGACTCTGAGAGAATTATCATTTTTGAGAAGTATTGATTGATCAAATTTTGGTGAGTTCTCATCATATAGAATCAGTTTTTTGAAAAGTGGAATAGAGCTAGCAGATATAATCTGAGATAGTTTTTGGAAAAATCTATATCCAATCACATTATCAATTTGATCTAAATGGCTGCCCCTGGAGCTACTCCTGGAGGTGCTCCACAGGAGGTCAATCCAATTATTGTTAGAAGAGCACCCCGATTGGATCTACCCAAATATAATGGATTAACAGATCCAGTTCAATTTCTTTAGATCTATGCTGAATCATGTGAGATCTATGGTGAGATTTATCCTCAAGATAAACTTAAGTGGTTTCCTATGGTCTTAACAGGCACAACACAAGATTGGTACTATAACCAAGATGAAAGTGAGCGTACAGATTGGGAGATTGTTAAACGAGCCCTTATCACATGGTTCAAACCGTGAAAGTTTATGGAAGACCCTTTCCTACTTTGAAGTAAAATTAAAATGGGAAAGCGGGAAATGGTTCGAGATGAAACGTCTTAGATTTGAATGTGAGCCTGAGCTGATTAATGAAAATGCCATGATTATGTGGTTTTTGTCAGGTCTACCTAAACGGATTCGACGAGAATTGAAACGCCATAATGAGTATGCACTTTTGCAAAATGCGATGGACGATGCAATTCGAGAGGAGAATGAAGATTCAGATGATGAGCCGAATGTCAGTATGTTGCCTTATACAGCAGGCAGACTACTACGACATCCACCACTATTGCATCAACAAATGCCAATGCTACTGTAGAAATGATGCTCAATGAGTTCGAGAAACTTGGGAAGACCCAGCAGAAACAGATGGAAAAGTTGCAGTTGCAATTTGATGAGAAGATCAAAGCATTGGAAAATTTCCACGAAGAAACAAACAAGGAATCTGAGAAGTTTGCAAAGACTTTTCCTACCAAGAAAAATGTCTGGTGTTCTATTTGTACATGAAATCACACAGTGAACGAGTGTCCTCAATTGAAAAAATGAATGGAAATCAGTTTTTGCCATCTGTGTAATTCACCTGACCATGAGACTGCCTTTTGCAACTTCAACCCTCGGATGATTCAGCAACGGTATGCCCAGATGGGATATCAAGATCCACAGTATGGAGGCAATCCAGCACAAGACTACGACAATCTACTCTTGGATACCCGGAGCGTCTAGCCTTGCCTGCCCCACCAAAGCACTCCGCTCCTCCTGCCAATTTGATGGAACTAGAACCTTACGGAAGTGCTGAGCAATGGAGCTATGGTAATGATCAGGAAGGTGGATCTTCAGAACAATATGCCATTTATGCTGCCGCTCAACAACAGGCCTCGAGAAATTGGGCCAGAGCACCACTTGGATGCTTTGCATGTGGAGAAAATCACAGAGTTGTAGAATGCCCAAATAAAAGAAAATTTGTACCATTCTGTCATGACTATGGATATGGGCATTGCTATAAAGACTATCCAGCAAGATCGAAGCCACCACCAGCTACAACACCTGTAAATTTGAAAAACAGTCAAGCAAGGATCGGTAGCTCATAATAAACCAAGTGCACCCTTGATGGTGGTCACTAGAGCACAAAAGCAAAAAGAACCAGTAGTGGATTCAGTACCTACTGATTCTATACTATTGAATGATACACCAACAACATCGGAAGTTTATCCAAATCTTAATGCAGAAAAACGAAGATATCAGGATATGACAGTGGATTAAGCATTTGCAAGAAGAAGAGGAACTTGAAGCTGCTAAAGTAACAGCTGAAGTTTGGTCTTCACCATTGCAGCCTTCAAGAAATTTACGTACGGATACGAATGATCAATTACATCATCACGAAGAACTCTTCAAGATGATGGAACCGGAAGCCCCGCATACCGAATTACTCATGAATATTTTGTCTAGTAAGATCAATATTTCATTGGGAGAGCTCCTAAAGTTGGTGCCAAAAGCAAAAGAAGTCTTAGCGCAAAAGTTAGCTCAAGAAGAATCAGAAGACCATCAGGAGCCGCTCTTTTGTGCTGGATTTGAAGAATCTAACGATGTACTACATGTTGGAGCATCTTGGAAAAGTGAATAAAAGAATATCACTTTGCCAATACAACATAGACAATTTTCTAAAGAAGCAACCATAATAGACGGCGGTTCAAGAGTTAACCTGATTTCTACAAAGCTATGTACAAAATGGTGCCTTACAAAGATTAAGCCTGCTACTTTTGCTATTAAACTAGCTGATCAAATGACGGTTCGTCCACGAGGAATGGTGGAAGATATACCTGTGAGGATTGCAGAAGTACAGTTCATCATTACTTTCATCGTGATGGACTTACCAGAAGCACCAAATGTCTATTGAGTTCTCTTAGGACGTCCATAATTACGAGTTGCGCAAGTAATTCATAACTGGGGTACCAGCAAAATCACTTTTGAAAATCGTGAACGTGCAATTAAAATTGATCCTACGACTTAGACTGTCAAGTCAGTGGTTCAAAAAGTGGATGACGATTCATCAACGGATCACACTTGTGATCGACCAGAGAAAAAAATTGGGAGTTCACTATGATTCTCAAATGGATACTGTCAATTGGAACGAAGCTCTTGCAACAATTGATTGTACAGCATGATATATGTGTCAACAAGATATTCAATCAGAGATGAGCGAGATTCCTTGTTAGATCGAACTTTGGATATGCCAATCACGTTTCCACTAAATGTGCTGAATGTAGCCTGGATATCAACGGAACCTATACCAGATCCAATTGAGGATGATCTCATACCAATGAGCCATGCCTTAACTTATGATGGCAATGCAGAACTTACGGATGAACAGATTCTACATCATATGGATCTGACCAGATTTGGAGTGCGTAATGTTCCTGATGAACCAGCAATCAAATCGTCCAAAGCAGTTATATTGAAAGGAGATAGGATGACAGGTTCGATGACGAAGAAACAAGCAAAGCAACATTATAATATGGTTCTGAAATGGGAAAATCCCTCTCAAAAGTTTGATTTAAAGGAAGTTCCACCTTTATTGGATAATGACAAAGGAAAAGCCAGGAATGATTCTTCAAGTCAGATCTCCAGCAAGACATCATCGTCTAGGAAGTCTTCACCTGAGAAGAAAGATTTATCATCCCGGAAGTCATCACCTCCACGATCAATTCCTGCTAAGAAGACTAAACGAAGATCCAAGACAAGTCCTTTCGAAAAAGAACAAGCAAATGTAGTCCAGCATGATATGCCAGAGCATTTTAGACGTTATACACTGGATGATGTGGTTATCATGTTACCTAAAGCACATCGTGAACCTGAAGAACACATGCCGGAATCTAAAGAGGTTTATGATGGCCTAGTTAGGACGTAGCCAATGAATCTTGCAGAACCGGGAGAACCAGAAAAGATTGTACAAGTGGGATCACAACTTACTCCTGAACAGTATCAAGCACTCCATTTGCTACTTATTAAGTATCAAGATTGTTTTGCATGGACTTATCAAGATTTGAAGGGTATTCCGACATCAGTCAATGAACATACCATACCTTTAGTACCTGATGCAGTACCAAAGGTTACAAAGTTCTATCGTTGTAATCCTAATGTGGCAGATCTGATAAAGAAAGAACTTTCGAGATTTCTTGACACCGATTTCATTTATGAGATCGAGCATACCGAATGGATTTCACCGATTGTCATTGTTCCTAAGAAAAATGGGAAATTGCGAATCTGTGTGAATGTCAAAGCATTGAATAAAGTGACACAGAAGGATCACTTTCCGTTACCTTTTACTGAAAGCATTTTGGATCGCCTTGCTGGAGCAGAAGCTTATAGTTTCTTGGATGGATTTAGTGGTTACAACCAGGTTAAAATTGCACCTGCCGATCACCACAAAACTGCTTTTGCAACAGAATGGGGCACCTATGCTTACAAAGTAATGTCGTTTGGACTCTGTAATGCACCAAGTTCATTCCAAAGAGTAATGCAATTTGCCTTTAAAGATTATTTGCAGAAATTTTTTGAAATTTACTTGGACGACTTGGGAGTTCATAGTACAGATATAGACCACCTGGATCGATTGGAGAAAGTCTTTGAGAGATTCTGCAGATATCAGATTTCTCTAAATCCAGAAAAATGCCAGATATGGGTTTCTCACGGAGTGGTGCTTGGACATGTGATATCAAGACATGGTATTGCCACCGATTACTCTAAGATCAAAGTTATTGTGGAATTGCCACCGCCAGCAACAATTCGAGGAGTTTATGTGTTTATGGGTCATGCGAACTACTATCAAATTTTTATTATCTTCTTTGCGGATTTAGCACGACCTATATACAAATTAACTATTGTTCCTATTTGGACAGTAGAGGCGTTAGAAGCCTTTGAAAAGTTAAAAAAAGCAGTATCTTCAGCACCAGTACTGCGTTCTCTAGATTGGACATTAGAGTTTCATGTTCATATGGACGTCTCAAAATACGCCATTGGATCAGTGTTGACGCAGCCAGGTGACTATAAGAAGGATTATCCTATACGATTTGCAAGAAGACAGCTTATAGATCCAGAGAAGAATTATTCAACAACAGAACGTGAAACACAAGCCATGATTTTTCCAGTTCGAAAATTTCGTCACTATCTCATGGAAACGCACTTTGCATTTTATACGGATCATCAACCGTTACTTTACTTGGTAAATAAGACATGTAATACTGGACGTATTGCAAGATGGTTATTATTATTGACTGAATTTGACTTTCGAATTGTGGTCAGAAAGGGGAAGCAACATTATCTAGCCGATCATGTTTCACGAACTGAATCCGCACCAGTTAATACTGAAGTGGATGATGAACTGCCAGATGCTGCATTGTTCTATGTTGAAGCAGTACCTGAGTGGGCGGCAGATATTGTTGAGTACCTGATGCTAGGACAACCGAATGACTCTTTGACAAAAGTACAGAAAAGACAATTGATTCACAAGGTTCAACCTTATCAATTAATTGCAGGACAATTGTATCGTTATGGATCAGATAATATTTTACGAAGATGTGTTTTACTGCATGAAGTACCAGATCTAATCATGTTTTCACATGATGGCATGGGTGGAGGACACTTCTCTACAGATATTACTGTTTGCAAACTTTTGCAATCCGGTTGTTGGTGGCCTATGCTTCATAAGGACACAAAAAATTTTATTCAGACATGTGATGTCTGCCAGCGAGCACGACAGCCTACTCGACGGAATTATGAACCCTTACATCCGGTTTTATCGCAAGCACCGTTTGAAAAATGGGGACTGGATTATGTTGGTCCTATTCATCCCACTGCTCAAGGATCTCAGGCCCGATACATTATCATCGCAACTGATTATATGACCAAGTGAGTTGAAGCCAAAGCTGTCAAAGTAGCTGATGCGAAATCTACAGCTAAGTTTCTATATGAAAATATTATAGTCAGATTTGGATGTCCAATCAAAATTGTCAATGATCGGGGTACACACTTTGTTAATCAAACAATAAAGTGTTTATTGGAAGATTTTTTTTGTTATACACAGATTTAGTACTCCCTATTATCCCAGAGGGAATGGCCAAGCTGAATCTTCCAATAAGATTCTCTGCGCCATTATAACAAAGACAGTTGAAGCGAGTCGGTCTGATTGGGAACATAAACTATATGCAGCATTATGGGCATTCAGAAACCGCTTACAAAAATAGTACAAATCAAACACCTTTTCAACTGGTTTATAGTCAAGATGCTGTTATGCCAATTGAATTTTTAATCCCATCTTTACGCATAGCAGCAACGGAACAATTAAATGATGATCAGTCTTTACAACTTTGCCACGATGCGTTGCACAAATTATGTGAAACCCGATTGATGGCAGTTCATGCCTTAGCAGCAGAGAAAACCCGCCGCAAGGCATGGCACAATCGACGATTGCATAAGAAAGATCTGGAAGCAGGAGATCTTGCATTGATGTACAAAACCAAGCTGAGCAAGGGTAAGTTGAAGTTTACTGGGGAAGGCCCGTATAAAGTGAAGGAAATCCTGAACTATGGCGCAGTAATTCTTGAGCACTTGGATGGGAAACGATTTGATACTCCGGTAAATGGCAGCCGATTACGCAAGTTTCGGTAGCCTGCTCCGCCAGTTCAGCAAGCTTGATCTCAATATATTTTCTCATTTTATTTGTTTTCAATTTTTTATTTTTAGTATTTAATTTGCTAACTTTTTTTGGAAAAAGACAGTTGAAAAAAAATAAAAAATAAAATAAGGAAAGACTGATGAGCAAAAGTCAGGAAGTCATCAACATAAGAAAACGGAAGCACAGTATTTTTATGGAAAATGACTTAGAAAGCCACTATTTTGGGCCGATTTGGCCAATACAGTATCAGAAACCTTCGCTGAGCTCTCAGACTGTACATCCACCCTTGATTTATCTAAATTGAGGTGGGCGATGGTTTCTGACAAGAGAAAATTCAATTTTTGAGTCAGGCAAATGTTCAGTGATATGCCATTGTGGGAACCTTCGTCGAGCATCATAACGTCATTATGAACCTTTGCCGACCTGCTAAATGATCTTAAAATGTCAAAATTAGGTTGTCCATAGGTTCATATTGTGAAAAAAAAAACATTTATGACAGTACCTGGGTGAAGGACCCTCCTGGGCGAAGGTTCATCCTTCGTCAGCCTTGGAAAACGTTTGCTTGATAGGTTCAGATCCCTAGAAACCTTCGCCGAGATTTTTATAGCCTATTTTTACAGTATTGTACATGCCTGCAAATTTTTGTTCAGAACTGATCAGCCCAACTACTATTCAATGTAATGGACCCACCAAATTCACCTATAAGTTGGTTGAATTCGATTCATTCCTCACTTGTGCTAGCGAAGCTCTTGCGAATTTTTCTTGCGACCAAAGCCTTCCAAATTTCCTGCATTGCCTTTTGATACATTTTCACGTGGTTATAATTCTTTTCTGATTATCATGTCTTCTACCAATACTTCCCAGTCTCCGCGCTATACTATCCCTCGTGATGTCTCATCTGCAACGGACATCATGATTCTTCCTAGCACAAGCATGGTCACTCAGTGGATGACCCTTGCAGAGCCTCTACTTAGTACAATGGATATTCATGAGAGAGCCTTTTCGGGACGCATCAATAAGGATTTAATCACTCTTGCCTTCAGTACGTGGAAGGAAGAGAAATCCAAGTTTTACATCACCTTCCAAGGAGCCACACACAAGGTGCGCGTCATTGAGGCCGCACTTGCAGCTATAGGAATCTCATCCGGTACGCACGCCTCACCCAATCACAAGCACGCCAAATAGGCCATCAAGCCATACATTGACCTCACCAACGATCTACATTGGACTAATGATGGTTACCTTATGGAAGCCATCACTGAGCCTTCCATCCACGCCGCTGCCCAATTGTTGAATCATTTCCTAATGGTTGGCAACCTCAAAAAAGACCGCATCACATCTCAAGTCCTTCGCAGGATAGTGGAGTCCCACATCAAGTTGGCCAAAGCCCCTCTTGAACCATATAACTGGTTCAAGACTGTTTCTGATGAGCTCAAGCGAGCTATTAAGGCCAATACAAAGCAGCAGTTTGCCGCTGGCTCTCTATTGTCCCTCTTAGCCGCTTCTCACTTAGAAAACAAAATCCATGGCTTCCACCTGGATTTTGTGCTTTTGGTTTACAAAGAAGCACCGGCCGAGTCATCTCACTAGGACTCAAGTTCTCATAGTCATCATCATCCACGCAGAGAGATCGTAATTCTTGACTCGCCTTTCGCGTCACGACGTCGTACTAGGCATACCTCATCAGCTGCGCTTCCACCCCCTGCTGTTGTTCACAATGAACTTCCCATTCCCCTCGCCTCTGATTCTTCCCTCGCCTCTGCTCCCATACAAGGACAGTCTGTGACCATTGGGCCTACCATTCCCATCACAGCTGCCCAGGCTGCCTCACCCACGCACACCGAAGCAACCTCACCCAACACACAGTTCTTCATGGATATGTTCGATGATTCCGATCCCCTTGGGGCCATGGAAATCTTTGAAATGCCCCAGAGCCCAGCACCCTTTGAACCCCAATCCCCTGGAAGAGGATTCAGGCATATCCATGAAGCTACTGTTGGTGTCGAAGGTGCCAGTCAGCAACCAACCGCACAAGGTAGCCCAGCCACACTTTGGGTCGACACAGCTGTCAAGTCACCAAAGCAGTTCGACGCCACGGTGCCTGAAGGGTTTGAAGACAAGGATATTTTTGAAGAAGAAGCGACTTTGACACCTATTCCACGCCTACCACGGATAGTACCATCAGGGTCTCCTGCTGCTGCCACCTCCATGATTGTCAATTCTAGTGATGCTCTCGAGTTAGTTTTAAGCCTCGGGCAAGTGATCTAGTCTATGATGGATAAAAAAAAAAGAAAATGGAGCAGAGGATCTCTGTTTTAGGATCTGAAAACACTCTGATCAGCCAAAAAATTGTCCAGCTGGATCGAGAGGTGAAGATAGCCAAGCAACATGAAGAAAAGACGGAAAGCGAAAAGACATTGGCCCAGCAACAAGCTGATCGCTTGGAAATCTACATTAGCTCCCCTGCAAAACGCCCTGACAACCTCACAGGATCAGGTAGATAAGGCAATGCAAGATGCCAAGCAACAGGTGCAGCTGCTGAAGGGGCAATTACAAATGGTCGAACAAGATCGCACACAGCTTCAAGGTGAATTGGATGCGACCACCCTTAAGCGTGATGCGTATCTGCAAACACAAATACCCGATCATCCGATCACACCGACGGAGATTGCATATTTGTTCAAGAAAGTGGAAACATACAAAGTGGCCCTTTAGGGATTCCAATTCCGCTTTGATATGTTCAAAGGAGCAGCTTCAACCGAGTTGGAAAAGGCAAAAGAGACCATCAACGCCTATGAAAAAGTCATCGTTCAAGTGTTGGAAGCCGGACCACAAATCCCCGTCTCGGTCATGGCGCAATTCTCCGCTTCGCTCCAAGAAGCTGTACAGATGGATACAGGGGTTGATTCGAACATGAACAGGGGGGAGCTCCAGATCTAGCAGATCAACCACCAACTATACCGGCAGTACAAGCGGGTCCATCCTCATCAAGGACAGGCCATTTATTCAGAAGGCCCATCAGCTTCGAGGACCATATCCAGTCCTTCTTAAAGCAGCATCCACATGAGTCCTCGCGTGGTGGATGGGTTCTCAAATTTAAGACCTCCGAGATCGAGGCCGGCAAAGAATTGGACAAAATGCCTGCATTGGGAGAGCAGCCGACATGGAGAATCACGGTTTTTGAGAAAACTTCAAAATCAATTAGGAGTTACGTCGCCAGCCTTTGCCAGTTGCGGGTAGATCCTTATCACGTGCCAATGTCGTGAAGACAAAAATGGAAAGATTTGGGATTGGCTATGGATAAAATCACCATCCATACGCCCAATTGGCTAATCATCCACCAGTCTTACAGCTGGAATATTTCAGTGGATTTCCACCGAGCCTTACAGGCATATCAAAGAGAGTATGTCCACTCTCCGAATCCAACAGTGCGACAATCGACAATGTTTGCAAAAGATCTAACTCTGTTGGCGTCAGTGGCAACCAAATGGGACGATTGCCTTCCTACCCTGGCATTTGATCCAAATAAGCCGATGGCCTCAGAGCAAATCAAAGATCAGCTGCCGATTGCTCGACTGTATTTCCATGTGGCTATGATGGGAGGCTCTTGGGAATCCCGCTTCACCTCATGGACAACTTTCAAGTGGATTGCCGGAGCCCACCATTGTTTCCTGCCACATAATTTGGATTTCAATACTGCACGCCTTGACATAATGGAGAAGGTGCAGTATCATTTAATTAAGATTTGGCGCGAAGCCAATAAAAGTCCCCAATAACTACATATTGCAGGTGTCGTGGTATCGCCACCAGTTTTGGTGGAGGATACTGTTGGAGGGTTTGTGGATCCCAAGGCAACCCTAACCCTAGTTAATAAGTGAGAGGGATTTGGCACCCTGCGTGTGTAAGTCCAACCCAATGATCACATAGTTATTTGATTAATTAGAATGTTAATAAAAGGACTTTAGGCCTTTTTGCGGGACTTTCAATGTCGCAGGGCCTAAATGTCAAGTTAGTGAATAAAAGTTGGGTTTCCCTCCAATTTTGATGGTTCCCACACTTTTTTAAATTTGAATAAAAAGAGAGGCAAGAGTGGACCAATAGGATTCAGAGGCCAGGGTCCTCCTCTCTACTATAAAAAGGGACCAACTCGAGTTGTTCCTCATGTTCATTTCCTCATTTCAATAAAGCATATTGGTTCTCTTTAGAAATGGATTGATGAATGTCCTTGCTCTTCCTCTCTTTTCCTCCATTTCTCATGCTTTCTTTAGATTTTTCTAATTGTTGGATTTGATCATTATTGGGATTGCTATTTCTTATGCTTTTTGTGAGAGAGAAAGGGAGAGAGAGAAGAGTAAGTTTCTATCATTGTTGTGGATTTAGGGTTAATGGAAGTAGGGTTAATGGATGTAGTGTTAATGGATGTTAGTGTTAGATCCTCCATTCATGTTGAAATCTGAACTATACTATCGCTCTCATGGGAACGAACCTCCGCATGACAACTAACTCCGTCTCTTTGATGCTAGATTGACTAGGTCTTGGATTCAAGTTAGGCAAGGAAAGAAACCCACTACATCCATCGGCAAATTAGAAGCATTTTGTTAGCAAATTTTTTTTGGAAGAAATGTGTCTGAATGTGCAAAATTCATCAGCAAACCAAGGTTGCAAGGGTCAATGAGTTTCAGGATTGTAGCAAAATGTTACACTTTTATGTCTCTTGAGAAGTAGTTTGAATGTTAGTTAGAATTGAAAATAGATAGTGAGTTAGACTGCAGCTTGTTGTGCTTAACAAAGATTAAAGACTAATAGGTTTGTTTTGATGATGAATGAGCCCACAAAAATGAAAAATCGACCAAAACCTTTTGTTGAAAATTCTCACACATAGGTTAGAAAAGTAGGGTTCTTCAGACCTAGCTACATATCTATGCAATTTTGAGTATTGTACACATGTTTGATCAAGTTGACATAAAAGGAAAAAATGAAAAAGAACTCATTTTTCACAATGTGAATAGTGCGATTAATGAGTTGACGATTTAGTAGAGAGAAAAATCCATCGCAAGATTGTAAAAAAAATGACAGAATATAAAATTGAGATGTTAGAGTAATCAATGCCCAAATGAACAATCATTTAGTAATGATTTTCAACAAGGATTTGGGCTGCAAAATGCACCAATTGAAATGAGAAATCCACCTCCATAACTTGCAAAAAAAATCAGAATAGAAAGAGCTTCTACAAGCTTCATAAATGCTTCCTTTTGTGAGTAGCAAATAGCAACTTTTACTCAATGATTTGGATAGCAAACAAACCTCCTATAATGAGCTTCTTGTGGAATCACAACAACCCCCATAAGGCATTCTAATAGACTACAAAACGAGCTTCAAGATTCCAATTTCAACGAGTAGATTGCTAGAATGGTAATACACTATCTACCACACTTTCTGCTCATATTATGCTACAAACATGATGAATGCATGGATCGTATGGATGCTAGTCACTTTGATACCATGTGAAAAATTGACAATCCTAATTTTGCATTCATCACACAAATCAGCAATATAATATTGCAGAAAAGCATTACACACTGATAAAGATAAATCTCCAACTCTATACAGATCATGGTAGAGCATAATAAAAGAAGCTTAGAAATGTGAGAAAAAACTCTCTCCTATATGAGTAGTAGTGACTCTCCAATTCTTGGAAACGAACAACTCTTTTCCCATTTAGAACAAGATTCACAAATCTACACACACTACTTAAAATATTAAGAGAAATTAACTTCTAGAGATCTCAAAATCTCACTCAAGTTTGTTTGTTCAAATTTGGTCTCCTCCCTAATCTAGACACCTTAGAAGAATCTAGGCTTGACCCTAAGACTTTCACAAATGAGATTGAATAGAAACAAAATGAGCTTCCACAAAACTATTGGTCAAATCTACTATAAAAATGAGAACTTGGACATCTACAAGCACCAAAAGTTACTTCCTTCTTCCCCACTTCTTGATGAATGATCAGGGCCTTTAAAAAAACTTTTTGACACCTAAAAAAAAATACATTGGATTTGATGATCCACAATCAAATCTCACAATTAATTTGAGATTCTTGCAACTTTGTCTATCAGAAGCACAAGAATTATTATCCAAATGAGGTAACGTGCTAATTTGGGACTTTTACCAAAAATATGACTTAAATTCTAGTCCAACACACTTTCACACATGTGAGAACCCTTGCAACAACTATGCAATGATGCAACCCAAAAAATTCATGCTATTATGCTTGCTACACTCGCCACTACAAGACTTGCTAATTTGAGACTTGTCTTTGGATTAAACATAATTTCAAAACTTCTCAAAGTCTTTGACAAATGGGGTCGTCTTCTCACTAACTTGACTTCAACAAAATGTCATTATTATTGATAGACTTTCAACTTCAAGTGGATACCCAAGATATCAATAACTTCATAGAACAAGAAATCAAAAAACTTCATCCATGAATCTACATTGTGCATACCCGGCCCACAATCATTTCGCATTGCATGGAGAGGCTGCCCAGAGATTGCTTTGGCACTTTTGGGTTTCAAAAATTCGACCACCTTGAAATTTGCACAGGTGTGAAATGTCACGGGCACGCAATCTCGAGCATGGGTTTTCGCACTCTTCCACAAGCACACAAGCAAATCACTCATAAGTTTATTAGTCAAAATTTGTACATGGGATGCCTAGGGACCCCAAACAAACAAAGTTGTTGCTGAGCACGAGCCGGGCCAAACCCGGCTCAAACTGGGGTGCGCACTTCTAAGATAAGAATGCCTACCCACCCCATCAACTTCAAAGGAAAAGGGGCGGGGGGGTGTGTTCTTCTTCCTCCATCCTGGACACATCCAAATGTTGCCTTCCAATTTTTTCCTCTTCTTTCACGCAACCAGGACTCTTTCTTTGTTGCAGTGGACTCTGGAGTTTTCTTTGTTAGCATGGCTGATGATTTTATCGATGTCACAAACAGGCTTGCAAGAGACTCCAGACCCAACAGCTGTTTCTTCTCACACAAGCTTTCAATGCCACGTTTCTTCACCACAAGGCTGCAGCAGCTCAGTACACTCTTTACACTGCAGGCTGCAGCAAAGTTGACAGCGATTTGTAAGCTGTGATGTGAGCTGCAACGTAGCAAAAGGAGGGATCAAAGGCTGATTTTTCCACAGGCTAAACCTTATTCATTGGCATGCTTGTCAACAACACACCCGACATTTGTCTTTTCTATTGGGATTCACGCGGAATCATCCACACGGGGCTGGTTTCTCATTCACACTCAGTTTTAAGGTGTTTCCCAGCCTTTACGTGAAGCTTTCAGGGCTAGTCTGCTTGATAATGTGGGCTGTAGATTTGCAATTTCAGCGTAGGATCAATGCAGGGTTGGTTCTACACAAAAGAACACTACTGCCTTCCATGAAATGCCTTCACACATTGATCGATATCTGCATTCATCACATTCTTTCAAGAATAGCAAGCAACAAGCAAATCTCACTCTCTTTATTCATTTGAGATCCTGAGCTTACTCATGTTGAAAAAGTGAAACACATAGTTGAAGGTACTAACATTGATTTGTTGGCTTCTATTCTTTCGAAAGATGCAGCATATCTTTTCTTCTAAAGGTGATCTACTATGGACAAATAACATGAAGTTCTTATGTAAAACCAAGGTGTGGATCTTGTTCTTCTTCATAAATATTTGAAGGCCAATAATGGTAAAAAGATCTACGAAGATGCAACAAGAAGAAAAAGGAAGACTATGTGGAGCAACTTGAGATGGAAATTTCCAAAATAAGTAGGATCTTGCTTATCATTTGGTGAAGGCTTGTGTCATGCCCACATTTGCCCACATTTGGACTGATCTCAGATTATTATCTTGTAAGGAGGTCATTTAGGTCTACCTCAACCCGTAAATTAATTATGATTATGGGGTTGGGGCCCTCATGAAATTAGAATCATAATTAATGGTTAGAAGCCTAAAACTCAAGATGGTGGATTTGTATGTGACTCATAGGAGAAGTGGATGAGGTGGTCCAATTAGGCTGCTAATGTAATGTAGAAATTCAAGGTTTATTTAGCTCCCTCTCAAAGTAGGTATTTTGCTGATTCCCAAGCTGGCTCTTTGCCTTTCGAACATTGCCTTATCCAGTGCCTTTGTGAAGATATCAGCTACCATCTTTAGCTCGTCCTTTTCAACCAGATCCTTGATCAAGTGATACTTGATGGCAATGTGTTTCAATCTGGAATGAAACACTGGGTCTTTTGTCAGATGAATGGCGGATGTGTTGTCCATATATAGGATCAACGGTTCATCGGTGCTCTGTCCTAGTCCCTCTAGGAACTGTCTGAGCCATGTCAACTCATTAGCCATCTTGGCTGCAGCAACGTATTCTACCTCACAGGATGATTGGGCAGTCATTGTCTACTTTTTGCTGATCCAGATAACAGCTGCATTAGCTACTATGGTGCATCCTCCTGAGACGCTTTTACTATCGTCCTTCAGGGATGCCCAGCTTGCATCATTGTCGGATTCAATCTTGAATCCTGCATCTCGACAATAGCATAGGCCATCGTCCTTTGTGTTCTACAAGTACTACAGAATCCTCTTGGCAATCTTCCAGTGTGTCGGACCTGGATTGATATTGAATTGGCTCAATCTGAACCGTTACGTAAGCAATGTTTGGCCGCGTATTGTCTGCCAAGTACATTTAAAAACCGATAAGCCATCTGTAAGGCTTGTGCTCCATTGCTTGTTGTTCTGCTTCCTCTCTAGGACAGTCTTCATTTGTCAGCACTGTGCCAGGAACCATTGGAGTATTTACTCCCTTGCAATCTGTCATGTCGAATGATTTGCAGGTGAAATATGGCGGTTGGTCCATGTAGACCTCTTCCTTGAGCTCGCCATGCAAAAATGTTGTCTTCTCGTCTACAATGTGGATCTTCAGATTGTAGGCAGCCGCATATGCAAACAATATGCATAGAGATGTGTGCTTCACAACAGGAGATGTATATCATAGCCAACCAAGAATCCTTGCTCCACCTTTTCGTCTAGCTTCTTCCTCTTCTTATCTGGTATGTGTGTGCATGCTAGACATCCGAAGATTCGAACATGAGCCAGATTTGGCCTGTTGTTCAACCAAATCTCATGTAGAGCTGTATGAAAAACGACAGATTTGCACGTCTTGTTCTGCAAGTAGGTCGCTGCTTCAGCCCATAGTGACCTTGATGTCTCATGGATCTTGCAGCTTCCATGAGAGTTCTATTTTTCCTCTCTGTTATTGTGGTGTGTAAGTCGTTGTCTTCCTGTGAAGGATGTCTCAACTTTTACAAAAGTCGGTAAATCGATTGGAGATATATTGTCCTCCTCTATCAATTCTGATCTGCTTTACTTTCCTCTACGTCCACTTCTCAACCTAGTTCACATACTCTGTATACTTGTCAAGAGCTTCAAATTTGTTGTGGATGAAGTAAATGACAACAAACTTACTATAATCATCAATAAAGGTGATGTAGTATCTTGATCCTCCTATAGAGAGTACATTTAAGAGTCTATAGATGTCTGAGTGTATCAACTCCAAAAGTTCCATCGCTCTGAAGGAATCCTTCATGAAAAGTGTACGTGACATCTTCCCTTTGTTGCACGCATCACAAGGTGTCAGGTTTGCATCTTTGATGCTTATTCTTGTGAATGTATTATTCTGGATTGCTTTGTAGAGTGCCATTGGGTTCATGTGACATAGTCCCATGTCCCTACTCTGTCGGTAGGTGTACCTTCAAGTGATACGGGTTTCCTCTTCGTCTGTCTTGCGTGATGAGTGTATTGGTGCTAGCGTCAATCACATTGCATGTCTGATCTGTGAATGTCACATGCATGCATGCATCTACTATCCTTACAATTGATAGTAGATCTTTCTACAGTGTCAGCACATACAACACGTCGTCTAGTCTTTTGTCTCTAGCATTGGTGCTGAGCCAAAGTGCGCTAGTGTCGCTCACCCCAAGTCATAATCTATATCCTCGGACGATATACCTGGAGGAGACGATTTGTCAGAAGTTAGTTATCATCTGCCTTGTCAGCACAAAGTACGATGTAGCTCCTGAGTCAAGAACTATGTCTTGAACATCAGCTGTTGATATAGCACATACATCAGGGCACAGATAGGCAGTAAAATTTCTGCTAGCTCGATTATCAGCCATCTTTGAGGATTTGAGCTCCTCCACGTATGATGTGTTATTTGTGCTTTTCTTTCTTCTCTACATCTTCTTGTTCCTTGGGTTGTCATAGCAATCCATGGCTGCATGACCTTTCTTATGATAGTGTATGCACTCAGTCTTTGGATTCATCTAGCACTTGTCCACTGTGTGCCCGTCACGTTTGCATCTGTCGCACGTCTTCTTATTATTGCCTTGTTGCATGTTCCTTCCCTTTGATCTATCTTCTTGACTTCCCTGTTTCTGTTGGATTCAATCTGGTCTGTTTGCCAACTCCCTCTTAGGAAAAGGTTTCTTATTCAACTGGTCTTTGTTAGAGTAGAGAGCCTGATCAGACTCGTTCTTGTCGTCGTAGTGCTCTCTAGCTTTGACTTCTTCTTTGATGTCGATGACTGCCTTGTCGAAGGTCATTGTCGAATCTTTAGCCAGTAAGGTCCAGGTTGTCTAGAACGATCATGGTAAGGAACGTAGCAGGTAGTTGAGCTCCTTCTCTTGTGAGACTACATGTTATGTTCCAACATTGTGTGGCGATAGGAACAGATTCTTCATCTTTCTAATGAAGCTGGTGAGATCTTTGATGTCCCATCTTAGATAGGTAAGCTGATCCTCGAGATGCATAATTTGATTTCGTGATTTGTTGAAGTCTATTGATGAGTGTATCCTACATCTCTCTAGCATTAGAGATTGATGCAAGGTCAAGGTAATGCTATCTTCGATGGAAGAGGAGATGACAGCTACTGCTTTGTCGTTCTTTTCTTTCCATTCTCAAAGTTCTTTGTTTGTGTTGAGAGGCATCTCTTCAGTGCCATCTACCCACGGCCATAACGATTCTTCTCTTAGGATGAGCAATGTCTTCACTTTCCAGGCCAAGAATTTCGACCCGTCTGCTTCAAGTACTGTGCATATCTTTGATTGGATGCTGTGAATGGAAGCCATAGTTGTAATCAACCTTGGCGGATCTTGTTGAGCCTTGCAACTCTGATACCACTGTTGAAATCCGTCGAATCTGGCCGTTGTTCTGTTTCTATTGGAATTCAAAGATTCTGGCTCAGTCGACGATTTCAACTTGAGCTCAAATGGAGCCGATCTATCGAACGACGCTATCGCTTCAAACCACAATCAGTTATCCTCCGAACATCAGATATCTACTGCTAATCTGACAATAAATTCATGAACATGAGATAATGTCTAATGACAGCGGAAATATATCTACTAATAAATTGAATAAGCATCACAACATTCAGAGATTGCACACACTGAGTAGAAAACTGTGACTCGTCTATATTATCAAAATCAAGTATACATCAATAATTTCTTTTGAGCACTGTCATTTTTTGTATCCAGTGAGAGTGGCACCACGAAGTCCCTTGGTGAAGGTTTTCTTGCACGCTCATTAGCATCGTGAGGATTCTGATTATAAAGCAGCCAGCCAGCTTTAACTTTTGCAGCTCATTTTGTATCAGCTAGCGAGGGTTACAGGACATTTCATAGCAGCTAGCGAGAGTGCATATCATTTTTTGCAGCCAACGAGAGTGTAGTTTCTTGGAAAGGTTGTCGTAAGAAGCTGCAGCAACAGTTGGTGATAAACGGCCTAGATTCTTTTCCATCTTTGTCGTAGATCTCTTTCATATTCAATCCTATGGTATTGCACCCTCTTGCATCTGAAATAGTCTCCTGCATCAATGGGACACTTCCAAACTCTATGGTTCACCTCTGGTGAGGGTGCTTGAGCTCCCTCCTCATGCTCTCTTCCTCTTTTTCAATGCTCTTTCTTCCCCCTTGCTATGGCTAAATTGCAGATCGATCTAGCTATCTTCTTTCTCCACGGCCAACCATGGCCTTCTGGCTATCGGGTAGTAGTACCAAGGCACCTAGTACTATGCTTTTATAGCTCCAGAAAAGGCCACCCACATTGGGAGGTCTAGGATTTTCTTACTACAAACCCTAGCTAAAAAAACTTCATAGCATAAGAAGATTAATTACTCCTATTGTGCTTCATGGTTGGCTCTACCAATCTGGCATTAGCTTGGCCTCTGTGGAATCATGCTGGGTAGCAATTTATAGTACCCAATTTCATCATTTGTGGAGAAAGATTCGTGAATTTCCATTTTTCCCCAAAAAAAAACCTAAGCCACCATAGTCAGTCTTCCAAACTGCTTGAATTCTCCTCCCATTGTAAATGGATTGCCAAATTCTCTCAGCCCTAAAATGACACTACTCTACTCTACCTTATGATCTGTTCCTAAATAATTGACGGATTACTGAAGAAGTTCTAGCCAACTTTCCATCACAGCCATTTTTTGAGCAATTTCCCATTTTCGAGCAACTTTTCAAAATTCTTCCAAGAATTCACCTATTTTGATCATTCTGAATTCTCCTCGAAGTTCAAATTGAAAAAACTTTGCTGCTTCCAGCCATCCAGACTGCTTGTACCCCCCATATGGCTAGCTTTCCTAGTAAAAGATGCTATCAGTAAGCTCCACCAAATCATGCATACCTGCAACATCTTGGTGCTTGATACCATGTTAACTTTCTAAAGATCTAGTGCATTATATAGATCACGACCACAATCAACATAGCTCAAGCACCTCAAACTCTCAAAGATGGCACAAAAAAGGTTAATTGTATTACTATGGAAATATGTACGTATAGTAAAAGCCTCATAATGCATGGGCTCCACAAGTTTCAACACACTAAAAAATTGAACACACCCAATCCGTGAATGCCTTGATCTTCAAATCAAGTGAAGCAGAAAATCTGTAGATTCCTCTCCTTGTACAATTATTATAGCTAGAATCTGTTAGAAGACCTTTCACTAGAATCTTCTAACATGTCCCACTACGAATTTGGTGACAGTCCCTCGTGAGGCCGTAAAGAATGAAAGTGAAGGGGGTGTGGGAAGATAGGGAGATGAATATGGGCGAAAAAGTGAGAGAAAAAAATTTGGCTACAAATTAGCAACAGAAGAGGGGGGAAACAGAGAAGGTGTATGTACAAATATATGGGAAAAAATAAAGAAAAAATAAGAAAGAGAAAACGAAAAGAACGGTGAAAAACAAGGAAATAAAAGTGAGTCCTTGAATGCCTTATGTCAAACTTCTTTCTTTTCTTTTCTTTTCATTTATTTATTTTTTATAGATGAGGATTAGCTATTCATTGGGCCTACTCAATTTGTTTGCCCTTCTTGTCTTCGACATCTTGAATCTGTCGGTGGGTCATAGCTGTGAGAAACTCAACTAGTTTAGGAGGCCAATTTCATATTAGACTTAGAGGTTGACTTTTCAAAGTTACATTAGTCTAAAAGTATTTGAATAAACACTTTTTAAAAGTGTGGAAAATGTAGAAGTTGAGTTTGAGTAGATTCAAATCTAAATGTTGGGTACATTGAATCTAGTCCTAAACATAGTAGGGTTTTTCATATTGGAGGGAAACCAAGTGGCACATTAGGTTTTGGACCTTCTATAAAAGGATGTAACTTGTGGGAAGAGAGGATATACTCTCTCTCTCTCTCTCTCTCTCTCTCTCTCTCTCTCTCTCTCTCTCTCTCTCTCTCTCTCTCTCTCTCTCTCTCTCTCTCTCTCTCTCTCTCTCTCTTATCTCATTCATGCTTATACATGGTTCTCGTGGGTTCTACTATCCATTGGTGCACTATACTTGTGATATCTTGCAATTCTAGGTGTAGAATGATCATTAATTGCTATTTTTAGGTTCACACGTGTGAAATACAGTAGCTTACTATAATCTTGTGGACAGGAATAGTACTTTATGTTTTGGTTCATGTATGATCAAGATCTATTAGAGTTTGCATCTCAATCTTAGTGTAGATGCTGATTTTTCTACATTGGCAAGATTGGTGAGTTGCTTGTTTTTGTAACCAAAGATCAATTGTAGGTTTGGATCTTAATGGATCTCAAATCTTTCACATGGTATCAGAGCTTTTGTTTCAGTTTATGAAAAAGGCAATCACATCTATCAATGATTTTGAGAAGATATCAATGCTAGAGCATGCTAGATTGGATTCTACACCAAAATTGAGTTTCTTGCATATGTAGATTGGATTTTTTGTAGATCAAAACCCTATATGTAGTTATAATCTTGATCGATTCAAATTTCTCACATTTCATGTTGGATTTGGCCGAATATTGGATCATTGGAAAAGCCTAAGTAGTGGCTAATAGATTGCATATCAGGTTTTTGGCATTTGCATGTAGATTTTGAAATAATGAATTTTTTGTGATTTTGTCAAAAATCTAATTTTGATTTTATCTCTAGATAGTGAGGTTACCGAACTTCATTTGAGTGTGTTTTAATCTTAGGAAGTGGCAAGGGTCATTAGATTGAGGATAGATCATAGGTTGATCAAGATTTCACTATTCTATGTGTTGATTTGCTTGGTAAGTGCTAGAAGAGAATTGAGTAGTTTCATATCTTTGTGATTTCCTTTTGAAAGTCTTGCTATTCAAAAGATTTTTTCAAGTTGAATTTATCTTCAAGAGATCTTCAATGAGGAATATAGGCTTCAAGCAAGAGGTGGATCTTCATCAACATCTCAAGTTGGAGAGGAGGCTATGTTCAATCAAAGGCAAATTCAAGGAAAAAAGCAAAAGTAATTGGTATAAAGAGCAAGATCAATTGGATGCTTCTTCAAATGGCAAAAATAAGGATAGTCAAAGCTCAAGTGCTTCTATTGTGGCATCAAAGGACACTTTGCAAGTTAGTGCTACAAGGAGAAGAGAAATCAAGGAGACAAGCAAGGTAATCTTACTCTTGATGAGGATGGTTTGGATGTTCAACATGAAAATGATGATGCATTTGTGATGTCTTCATATATGCTTGTTAATGATGGAGATCTAGATCCATGGTGGATTGATAGTGAAGCAAGTTCACACATGACTTTTCACAGAGTTCACTACTTTGTTGGCATATGGAGATGACAAGAAGGTGATCTACACGGCCAATGATGGTGAGTGTGCAATCAAAGGGATTGGCACAATTCATATTTCTCTTTCTGCAAATAAGAATGTTCATTTGGAGGATGTTTTGTTCATTCCATCTATTACCAAGAATTTGCTTAGTGTGAGTCAATTTCTAAGTAAAGGCCTCAAAGTTGAGTTTGATGGAGATGCTTGTATGATCAAAAGGAAGGATATCTTGATTGCAAAAGGTAGAAGGAAGGAAAGTTGTTCAAACTAGATGCTTGTGTTATTGCTAACCAAGTTGGATGTGTTGCAAGAGAGCAAATACCTATTCAAGAGGTTTGGCATGAAAGGTGGGAACCTCAACTTCAAGTCATTGGAGGTAATGGCTAAGAAGCAAGTTGTGATAGGTATTCCAAGTTCCTTAAAAAGTATCAATCATGTTTGTGAGTCTTGTGCTTTGTCAAAGTCACATAGACTACCTTATTCTAGATCTACATCTAGATCTACAAAGCCTTTTCAAGTTGTAAATTTGGATATTCATGGAATTACTACAATTAGCAATAGTGGAGCTAAGATGTATGTAACTTTCATTGATGATTTTAGTAGATTTTGTTGGATCTATCTACTAAAGAGCAAAGATGAAGTGTATGATGTATTTTTTAAGTTCAAGAATGCAAGGGAGAACCAATTTTCCACAAGGATCAAGTGCTTAAGGAGTGACAATGGTGGTGAGTACATATCTACCAAGTTCAAGGCCTTTTGTGATGAGCATGGGATCAAGAGGGAGTATACAACACCAAGGACCCCACAACAAAATGGAATGGCTAAACGAAAGAATAGGACTTTATGTGAAAGTGCTAAAGCCATGAGGTTAAGTGCTAATCTTGATAAACCATTTTGGGATCAAGCTTTGTTGTGTGCCAATTTCTTGTGCAATAGGTGGCCGAGTGCTATTTTGGATAGAAGGACACCTTTTGAGATGCTATTCAAGAGGAGGCCGAGTGTCAACTTTCTAAGAACTTTTGGATGCACATGCTATGTCAACATTACTCTTGGTGATAGGACCATGGAGGATCCATCTTCAAGAAAAGATATTTTTGTTGGATATAGTGAGGTGAGTAAAGTCGTCATAGCAAAGGAGGTGGAGCTTCAACATGTGTCCTGAAGGGAATGTGTAGCTAATATCTTCACCAAAGCATTGGGAAAGGACTTGTTCATGAAGCACAAGACATCACTTGGAGTGTTATCAAAGTCCTTGCTAAAACTAGTTGAAGAGAGAGTGTGAGAAATTCAACTACTTGAGTCATATTTGCTACATTTGTTTATTTGGCATTTGAGGCCGATTTCATATTAGACTTAGAGATTGACTTTTCAAAGTTATATTAGTCTAAAAGTATTTGAATAAACACTTTTTGAAAGTGTGGGAATTGTAGAAGTCGAGTTTGAGTAAATTCAAGTTTGAATGTTGGGTACATTGAATCTAGTCCTAAAAATAGTAGGGCTTTTTATATTGGAAAAAAATCAAGTGGCAATTTAGGTTTTGGACCTGTTATAAAAGGATGTAACTCATGGGAAGAGAGGATACTCTCTCTCTCTCTTATCTCATTCATGCTTATACATGGTTCTCTTGGGTTCTACTATCCATTGGTGCACTATACTTGTGATATCTTGCAAATCTATTTGTAGAATGATCATTAATTGCTAGTTTCAGATCCACACGTCTGAAATATAGTAGCTTACTGTAATTGTACAAAAAGCAATAATACTTTATGTTTTGTTCATGTATGATCAAGATCTATTAGAGTTTGCATCTCAATCTTAGTGTAGATGCTGATTTTTCTACATTGGCCCAGTCGAACGAAATGGGACCACAATGAGCTGCGCAGTTAAGGATTGTGAGTGGATTGGGCCGAGTGTCAAGTGCATGTTTCCCATAAAGCCCGTCATATACCATCGTTCCAACCTCGCTATGTTGATGAAGGATGTTCTGGATAAGCGATGGTAGGTCCGGTATAGAGGGATCTGATCCTTGATGGCCGTCGACTTGAAGTTTTTATTTGGATTGAAGCAATACTCACCAAAAAAAAAAAGGTCCCACCTAGTATCCACTTTGGCGGCGGTTAGAAGGATTTCCACATTGTAGTAGGCTTCTAGAACGATAAGATCTAGAGAGTTAGTCGCATCGGTCAGGAACTAGTTGAGGGCCCTGGTGAAGTTGACCGATGTTGTCCAACCATGTGCCAATTTTATTGCTGGCCAATTATTGGCCCCCATGTTGGGAGTCTTCAAAGTCACCCACACTTTTCTTTTGGGCATTGGATGGAACATTGGGTCCGTAGTGTTGCCGAAGCCATAAGATATTCTTGTATAAGCTCGGGACTGCGCATGAGCACCGCCTTCCGCCATTCTAGTTGAGAATGTAGAAGGGCAATGAGGTTGGCCTGTGTCAGCTTCAGAAGGTCCTTAAGCTTGTCTGGAAATTTTAAGTTGTCTCTTGTCATGACATCTGGATACTTTTTGACAAAGAGAACCAGTTCTTTTACAGGTACCGTGTATAACTTCTGGTACCAATGTTGGTGTACCACAAGTGTCATCTAAGTGAGGGAGAACTATGGAGGTGGATGGAAGGTTGATTTTCGGAGGAGATGAAGTGGTATGAGGTGGAGAAGCAGGGTGGGGTGAGGTGTACGAGGTGGAGAAGTACATTGAGGCAAGGTGGTGTGAGGTTCAGAGGCAAGCTCCATCTTAGGCATGTTGGGATCACGTTGGAAGGTGGAGGCGGCGTACTAGAGATTCTGGTTGAAGGTGCATTCTCTGTCAGTTTGGAGGTCGAAATAGAAAGGTGAGCTGGAGTTGCTTGTAGTCGATGGAGGAGGTGGATTCAATGAACGGAAAGTCAAAAATGGTGGATGGATGGGTCTTGGACAATGGCATTATGGTGTTCCATTTTCATCTTGTAGCAGAGGATGGGCTGCTACTGATGGCAGTCATAGTACAAAGTTTTGAGCTCATTGTAGACAAGGTGGAGGGCGTCTGGAAGGTCGGCGGGTGTTGTATGACAATGCTTGATGTGCTCTGCTAGGGCTTCTAATGGTTACTCTGGTGAACCTGTTGGCTTGTATTCCAACATGTACCGTACTTGTGCTTGTTGTGAAGGTGAAGGGAGAAATGGGGGTGGAACAAAGAGAGGAGGTTCTTGCATGTTATCTAGCTCAAATTGGAAGTGTCGGTCCTAAGGAAAGGAATAATGGCACAGAGACCAATCACAAAATGGAACGGGGGACTCCCAAAAACATCACAAAAGTATCCAAAGTCCTTAACTTGGACAAATCCCGTCAGGATGGCAAAAACAAAAAAAAAAATTATTCGCTTCCAAAGCAAGTTGATAAATGCAAAGAAGTTCTGAATTTGAGAGGGAGGGGAGCCAGAAATGACAAAGAAAAATAATAGAAAGCTAGTCTAATTAAATAATGAAAAATAAAGGGTAAACTACTATCTAGAGTAGTGAAAAACTCTAGAGTGACAATGAATTGCTTCTTTGATACCTTCAACGTCCATGTCCTTGAGGGCCTGCTCGTCTTCTTGGAGCGTGGCACATAGAGTCGCCACCTCAGTGTCTTGTGTGTTGAGCATGGCCTTGTGGACTGCTTGTTGGACTTTGTAGAGCTGGATCGACCAAGAGGTCTTTGTAAGACTCAACCGTCTTCCTCTAGAGTTTATGAGCGGTTGGTGTCTCTTCCTTAGTAGCAGCAACCACCTAATTGAGGATAACTTGGAATGCTTGCACCTGCTACTCTGCTTGCTTAACTCTAAGTTCTAGGGCATCTTGTTGGGTTTTTGAAAACTACGGCTAGGCTACCTAATGTGATCGAATTTAATATATCTATTCTGATCTGATTGTGCTCTAAGCCTAATCTATCTAAGACTTTTGGACTAAGACTATCTAATCTAATCTATTTAACGATCTATTTCTAAGAAAGTAATATAATCCTAGATAAGCTACTCTACAGATTGTGGGTGACTATTCTAGGACTAAACTAGTTCTAAGTCTATCCTAGTTGATCAAATCGATCTAGCTACTCTAAGATCTATTCAACTAACTGCCTAGATCTAATCTACCTGATTTAGGTTAACCTAGCTACTAGGGAATGGGTCTTCTAATCGAATGCTATCGATCTATTTTAAATTTACTCTATCTAGACCTAACTAATGTAAGCAAATTAAGGCTATCTATCGTACGGCTAATCCATTGAACCGCTAATCCTAACAAAGTTAATCTAAGCTAGCCTAATTATCCTATCCTAACGATCATCTATTCTAGATCTAATTGAGTCACCTATGATCTGATTTCTAACTACATTGTCCTATGACTAGGCTATAGTAATTTTTAATCTAGAGCTATCAAGCGTTTCTAGACAAAGCAAATCAATCTATTCCTACCCAACCTACCTAATGTGGTGTGGATGATTCTTCATGTGAATATGAGGATGAGAAGGATGGCGCGTAAGGCTCATCCCTAAGCTGAAGTAGAGACACAACCTGCTACCGTTAATGGGTGTGTTGAACAAATTGCCTTGTAGGTTGGCAAGAATGACTGCGCCATTAAGTTGGATCTCTACTACCTTGTATGGTCCTTCTCCTAGAAACTTGAGCTTACCCTTATTTTTTTTGGCATTGTACAACAAATCCAATTCTCCCTTGATGAGATCCTTGGTTGTTACAGCATTTTACTCTCAGGGGATCAAAGCTAAGGAAAAAACAACAAAATATGATACAACACCACCGTGTGTTCAATGTTGTGTTGCTATTATGAGAATGGCCGGACATGTCCCAAACATAAAGCTAACTAGGATATCCTTGACATGTTTTATCGACCAAGCCATACTTTTATAGCTAATTCCAGGCCTCTAGGGGCATAGTCTATAAAGGTTCATACACTCTTTCTTGGCTCTCTTGAAATATACAACTTGTGCTAGTGGTATCTTACTCGCTTACGAAGTTCCAGAGCCACTTTCCTATGTATTCTTCTTAAATGTTTGTCCTAGAGTCTTTGATGACATCATTTAAGTTCTCTAGCACATACTCGGGCAACGGATCGGGAAGTCCTAAACACAGGTCTTTGTATTGAGTAAAGGATCTCCCTAACTCTTTCCACATGGAATCTTCACTCAATTCATAGACTTCGAGGAATTGCTATCGGCATTGTGTCTAAATTTAAACAATTTATCTCCTGCTAGAAGATACTTATGGAAATCCCTAGAATAGAAGTAGTGATTAATCCTTCTATTTCTATTCAACTAGCAGAAGTCATCTGGTAGAGGTAGTTCTCGTAATCCTAGTCCATTCATGACAATTCTAGGTCCAGATCTTGTCCTAGTAGCACCTTGGAGTTCTATGGAGCATTGCTACCAAGATCCGTGAGTCATTCATTTTGATGCAAATGGCTATTTTGACTCTAAATCCCTCATTATCAACTTCCAAAGCTAAATAATCTCCATGTAGTTATGACACCCTTTCCAAATAAATGATCATGCAATCAATCCAAGTGTAGAGTGTGCAATTCCTAACAATCTTGGTTCCTAGATGGTCGATAGTGGGTAGTCAAGAACCTTCTGTTCCAACAGGTGTCAGCTGATGTCATGCCCCGAGGTGTCGATGTAGAATCTCTCCACTCAAAAGGGCTTCTAGCAGAGATGAAGTTGAGAGTCGAGTTTGAGAGCACGAGAACTATTAGCGCTAGATTGAAATGTACAATTTGATAGCCCCGTGGTAGTTCCCAAAAGATGGAAAACCATGTGGGAGCTAGTAATTTAGACTTTCTCAACTTAAGTTATGTTTTTTAATGAAGAGGCCTCCTATTATCATGTAAGAGGTGGAACCCAAATCTTTATAGAATGGAGTTCACTCATTTGTGAGAGGTGGAATCCAAATTATGTTAGAATTGGATTCACCAGCTTGTGGGTATACATAGAGGCCTCCTCCACGAGTTTTAGAGCATGTGATATTGTAATGAAATTACCGAATTAATATTCAAATATCCCTCTATTTTCATTTCCATCTATGCTCCATTTTCATGCATTAAGTTTGGGTACGGATGTATGAATGTGAGTGTTGTTGATTCTTCCTCTTCAAGTTTGGGTTTGTGATTAGAATCAGGTAGATGTGCAGGGTTTTGTGGGAGATTATAACTATTTCGATCTGATGTTGCTTGGTGCTTGACTCCCTGAGGAGTTCTTGTTACAAATGGTGAGTGATATTTGTAATAAGCACTTTGTAGGATTTGTAGTTCTTAGTTGAATTCAATCTTGTTGATTCTATTGATTTCAGTAGGATTAGTTTCAATCCCATTTCCTGTTCTTGCTTAGTTTAGATTAGTAATAATCTACAATCTTTAAGTACCAAAGAAATATCTGAAACAGACTATAGAGCGTAGGCATTCAAATTTTGATAGATCCAGGTTGAAGTTGAGCATCCATTATCAGTAGGATCGAGATCAGATGGACTGATTGACAGATGGGGTACATCACCATTGCACTACAACCAGTAGATTTGAGAAGAAAAGTAGGCCCTGTCGGTTGTAGGCTGACTGGAATATGCTAGATTGTCAGTAGAAAAAGATTCAAAGTATTTAGAAAACATAGAGATTTTAAGCAAACATTCCTGCCTCTGCTCTTGATAATCTTCTTCGCTCTGCTCACAAATTCGTATCAAACAGTTGATTTTTCAATTCTCTGTGATTCTATTTGCCTACAATCGTTTTTGCATTTATTTTTTTCCACCAGCACGCATTGAGTCTCACATCCCCATTCGACCAACAACCAGCCGCAAACAGTTCCAGTAAACCACCGCCCCACCGCTCTCCACTGCTTTCCCCATTTTTTGCCAGGGGAGGAAGAACTGTCGGTTGTATCTGACGTTTGCACCTGACAACCCATTAAAAATTCCATCCGACATGCATCCGACAATCCCTTAAAAAAATTCTATTCGACAATTACATCCGACAACTTTGCATCTAGACGATTGCATCCGATGACTAGTCAAAACTGTTGTGTCCGACAATTGCATCCGATGACCAGTCTAAAAATCCTTTCCGATAATATTCCATCTGACCTTACATAGTTGCATCCCACATTGTTCCTACATAGTTGCTTTCGACACTGTCGTTACACAGTTGCATCCAACATTGTCTTTATAGTTGCATCTGACACTGTTCCTACACAGTTGCATCTGACACTATCTCTACAGTTGCATCCGACACTGTCCCTACACAGTTGTATCCGACATAGAACCTACACTTTTCCATACGACATTGTCACTAAAATTGCATCCGATGAGTTCTGCTCAGATCCGATAGACCAAATTTTATAAATTTCTATTAGAAATCTAATTATATTCTAAAGTACTGTCAATTACACACTTAAAAAAACAAAAAAAAAAACAAAAAAAAGAGTTGAATCAAATCAGAGTTGACTCCAATCAGTTCTCATGTCCAACTTACCAGAAGAAGTCATGGATGAATTTACACTGAGTAATCCAAATGATGAGAACAAGCCCTATCATCTTAGATCTCAGGTAAATCAAGATCTTGGAGCATGATCCAGATGGAGGCCTAATCAATTTGATAACCTTGATGATCAACTTGTTCAACATGCTCACCGCACTGCACGATCCGACAAACGAACACCTTAATTGGAATTACCAAAGTTCGATGATAATGTGGACCCTCATAGATTCTAAAAAATCTTTGAGAATGCATGCAAAATATATGGAGAATAAACTGACAATGCAAAAGTCTAACTATTTTCAATGACCATGGTAGATAAAGCACGAGAGTGGTTTTTTAACCTCGATCGTGATGAGAGACAAGATTGGTCAAAGCTGAAAGAGTCTTTTATCAAACACTTCCAACTCACAGAAAGCCCCTTTGTACACCTTAGTAATATAAAAAAAAAAAATGAACGAGTACATGACTATATCGAGCGCTTCAAGAGTCTCAGAAGTCAAGTCCAGGAACAACCAACTGATAAAATGTTGATCATATGGTTTATAGTTGGCCTTCCAAGACGCATCCGGAAAGAGCTTAAACCTAGCAAAGAGTAGTTTACTCTTAACTCCTCTATGTGTGATGTCATTCCTGAAGAAGATGAAGGGTCTGATGATGAGGACCAAAAAGAGAAAAGAGCTCACTATGTTTTCTCTGATATTCGTCCAAGTGCCCCGAGATTCAAACCAAGACTAGAAATCTCAATTTGAGTTGATGAGTCAACAACCTCAACAACAGATGGAGAAACTCAACAAAGAGTTTCAACAAGACATAAAATCTATCCAAAGTCAGTTTCTAGGAAAATTGCCATCTGGTAATGCTATTCATAGACGAGAAGATACCTGGTGCCCACAATGTTGTGGAACACATACTAGTAATGAGTGTCCATTACATTGACCTTACGAAACGTAGCACTGCATACTTTGTGGACGACCACTCATACCACATCAAGTTGTAGGTACAACCCATGCAACATGCAATATTCTTGACCACAATATGCACCACAAGGACAACCACAAGCACCATATAATCCACGTTATATGAGTGCAGTCCAAGTCTAGGAATTGCCTAGACAACAACCACCTGCACAACAACAACGATTGGCACTCCCAGGTCCAAGAGGATCTGCTCAACCAAATGGGCCAAACCAACAGGACCAACCCCAAGTACAGGCCAATGTAGTGCAGAATACCTCCTATGACACCCCAGCCTATGAACCTATTGTTAGGGGTGCGTTTTAATCCCTCAACTCCCTGTTCCTAACTATGACAACAGAACTCTCTAATCTAACATGAATCCAATAACAACAGCAACAGTAACAATATAACCAACAACATGACAATAATTAAACAGAGTTAACCATGAACAACTGATGTTATGCAATTATCTAACAATCATATTCACGACCCACAATACATGACTATATGGTAATCAATTCCCGAAGCAAAGGCTGTTACATCATATTTTGCGTCTACATACTGGTCACTTAAGAGGTCTTAAGCAAGGAAGCTCTCTCTTGCTGCCTGTGACTCACACATAGACTAAAACTAAACATGACAGTGCTCGGCTCTCACCCTTCGTCTCTCCAATACTTAAATGTCCGAACAGTTCAGTATCGAAAAGTCCTCCGCTTGGCTTAGATTGTCCTATTTATCTTTCCAAGAAAATTCCACAGTTCTTTAACGTTACGACCGCAAAGAGTCGCTTCAGTCACCCGTCAAGACCCGTAGTCGTCCTTTTTGCGGTCCTTCACGGTCGGTTCAACTTCCCGTCATGACCCGTAACATCACTCCTACAACTACTTTTAATTATTATGTTCCAATGACTATGACTTATCCTAACTTCTTACTTACAATGACAACACCTACCTAGTACAGCTACGCATTCTTTAATAAACAATTTATAATTATAATTCTTAATTCACAATTACATTCTTAATGTTTCACATCCATATGGGCTCTTGGCCCCCTTTAATACATGTTACAAATAATCTTCTGGGCCCTACACATATTCCTCGGCTGGAATAAGATGAGTTCCACCAAGTCTATTGTCTTGCCCTTTTCCACTGCTTCCTTTTCCTCAGCCGTTTGGTATCAGTCTCACTGTCACTATAATCAGATGTTTTCATACCCAAAAATTCACTTTCCAATTGGCCCTTGCCCTGCTCTGTGAATGTCGATGCAACCGCTGGCGTTATTGACATAGAAACTCCTACTGTGCCCATCGCAGCTGATGTGGGACCATGGCGTAATGGCTGGAGTAGTAGCCGCTGCTGATTATCAAACATGTTACGAACATCCATGACAGTAGCGAACAGTCAAGGAGTCGTTTTCATCAAGAGGGCTTCATGCAACCATGTCGTAGTGATCATCGGATAGCGTTGATTTTGAAACAGCTCCCACGCTATTTGTACTGCTAAGGCAATGAAATTACGGAACTCTACTAGCCCGTAAGATGTACAAAGATGTGATTCTAGTAACGATTCTCGAAAAAATCACTTAACTTGATTCATGGTTTATTATAGATATATACATATATGTTTAGAATTTTTTTTTCTCTCATGTTTTTGTGCTACACGTGCCTCCGTACAAATATCGTCATAAATCTGTCCAAGTAGTCATAAAACGCTTTCATCATTTCCTTCTAGAAAGTAGCTGGTGAATTTTTAAGTCCGAACGGCATAAGTTTATATGAATACACTCCCCATTCTGTGATAAAAGTAGTTTTCTCCCTATCCTTCTCAGCAATCTGGATTTGATTATATCCACTAAAACCATCCATAATACTATATAATTCATGGCCCGCGACCTTGTCCAAGATCTGTTCTGTCAAAGGTAGGGGAAAATGGTCTTTGACCGTAAATGAATTGAGTTTACGGTAATTCACACATACTCGTAGGTTACCATTTTTCTTAGGCACAATCACTTGGTACTTAGCCATGGTGTATAATCAATGGCATATATGAACCCAACTTTCACCAGCTTCTCTATTTCGGCTCAAACCCGTTTTGCATGCTTAGGATTCATCATGTAACATTGTTGTCGTACAGGCCGTGCGTCAATGGTAACATCGATGGTGTGCTGATAAATTTCCTTTGGTACACCACGGAGTTCATCATAGGACCATGCAAACACAACCTTGTACTTTTTAAATAACCATGTTGCTCGCTTGATGAACCCTGAATCATTAGTACTACCAATTGAAATAATCCTTGGGTTATCCTTTGTCCCCAAATTGATCTTGGTCAATTCTTCTTTGGCAAGGTGAGTAGGATGCAGCCGTGCAAGCTCTTCCTTTAATGTTTGAGTTTCTTCAATGACATCCGCAAACCTTCATAAAAGCTGATCACTATTTAGATTCTCCACTATCACTTGCTCATCTTTTGGCAATAATTTTCTAGAATCCATCTTTACTCCTTTTGCAGCAAATAAATTGATAATCGTAGACAAATGAGCCTCCCCTACCGATATGCAATCCAGGTATAGACTTGTTAAATACAAATGTTCTTCAAACTCTTTCGTTACTGGTTTGAGCAATAATTCTTGTACCGTTTCTACTCCCACTGGTATAACCGTAGAATCCAACCTTCCCTGATGTGTTTGTAGCTGGATCTTCTTTCCTTCCATAGGAATTGTTACAATGCCCATTGCACAATCGTGCACTGCTTTAGCAGCTCACAACCAGAGTTGGCCAAACAGCACTGGATAAACGTCTGTACCCATGGGTAGCCTCATCACCACGAAGTTCAACAGAAACTTTAGTCCCTTAATGTAAACGAGAACCTTCCGAATTTCCCCGGCTGGAGAGTCCCATGTATGGTTTGCCATACATATAATCAAATTACTTTTATGCAGTGTGACATTCTTTAATTTGCGATAAATTTCCTCTAAAATGATATTCACACCCGCGCCCCTCATCAATTTGGACTCCTTTGATATTCAATCTTTGAATCTCAATTTCCAAGGTTGGAACAATGTCCTGCTCAATGGACTGAACAATTGCATTTACTGGCATAGAAGGGAGTCTTTTCGGTATTTTGAACCCGGAAAACTATGCTCGTATAGATTCTGCTAAATAAGGTGCAATTTGCATCAATTGACTCACTGTACTTGTAGTTATGAACAAATTCCGCGATTTGATCAGCCACCACGTCTACCAATTCACGAGAAGAATTTGGCCCCTATGATTGGTGCAACTGCTCTAGTACATTCTGGGTGACTTTGGCCCTTTGTTCAATGTCAAAGTTAATGACACAACTTGTACTTGGTCCGATGTCCTCTACACCCTCTTCCTAGATCGGGACTTTCCCTTTACCCTTATGGCGCGTAACTGCCTGTACATCAGTTAACGATTACTCTTCCACTATGATAACTTGTACAGGTGCCTGCTGCTTAGGAGCATTCATTCCCCCAACATGCATGCCACCAGGATGTTGAGGTGGATTTTGCACCGAGTTTTGATCATTGATACGATTATTAAGTCGTGGTGGTGGTAAACCTCTTTCAAGATTTCCAACACATTGCCGAAGGTATGCCACACAATTGAAATAATGGTGACCCCTCTGATTGCAAAAATTGCAAACATCATCCAGTAAATCTAGGCGATAATGCACTTGCCGTTGAAAAGGTCGTGGCTGCATCTGATTCCCTTGGGGGTAGGGGCCTTGGTATGCCTGCATTGGTGGCGGCATCGGTGGAAATGGTGGTTGTTGATACTGAGACTGCTGCATCTGTATTTGCTGTGGTTGGTGTGCTTGGACTGCAAATGCTCCCGCAGATTTCACTGCTTGTAGACTTCTAAAATCATTTGTCCAATGATTATATGCATTAAAAATTGCATAGTATCGAGTGTCATTGGGACATTCATTGATATAATGCCCTTCCTGATTGCAATTCTGGCAAAAACAAACTTTCCCCTGGCAAAAATCTGTAGTAACAACCTCTTTCGTGATCGCTGGCAATAGCTCATTGGTTCTCCCTTTTTGCTTATGGTTCACGAGAAGAAGATAAACTCTCTTTCATGCTTGAAGAACTATCTGATTCCAAGCCCATATTCGAAACTGAATTAGACGAACTATCTCGCCGATGATGTTGATGCTACCATTGGTACTTTTTCTTGGTTTCCTCCTCCTTCAATTTTCTTGCAGCATTTACAATGTGCTCTAAGCCTTGACCATGTAGCGAAGTGGTACCTCATCGAAGTACCTTATGCAATCCATGACAGAAATATTTGATGTGTTTGGCATCCGTGAGTGGCTCTTGTAACCTCTTTTCCAACACCTTAAAACATTGAATATAAGATAACACATCCTCCTTCCGTTTCTGCTTAATCGTCTATGATTTATCTAGTATTTCTTCATCTTCATGTTCCTTCCGATACCTTTTCAGGAACGCCCTTCGCAATTCCTCCTAGATCCAAAACTCTTGGAGTCCATATTGTGAGTACCACTGTAAGGCATTTCCTTTCCATGTGGTTGGAAACAATTCTGATTTTCGAATGTCTTCCACTTCATGAGTCGCCTGACAAACTGCCAAGAACTGGTGAATGTGCATATCGGGATCATCGTGCTTCTTACCTTTGAAACACTACATACAGCTGCCTGAGTACGACCTATTGAAACAGCCTCCATTCCGTGTAAAATCGTAGATTTTCCTAAATCCGAACAGCTAGCACCTATAGACATTAGAGGCAACTCCACTTCCTCGGATGCTAACTCTGCCCACAATTCAAACTCGTTCCACTCCAAAATATGCTACCACAAAGAATTGGTCCTAGCAACGCAACCAAAAAGGTGTTAGGGGTGTGTTTTAATCCCTTAACTCCCTATTCCTAACTACAACAACGGAACCCTCTAATCTAACATGAATTCAATAACAACAACAACAGTAACAATATAACCAACAGCATGACACTAATTAAATAGAGTTAACCGTGAACAACTAATGTTATGCAATTATCCAACAAACATATTCATGACCCACAATACATGACAATATGGTAATCAATTCCTGAAGCAAAGGCTGAAAAATCATATTTTGCGTCTACATATTGGTCACTTAAAAGGTCTTAAGCAAGGAAGATCTCTCTTGCTGCCTGTGACTCACACAAAGGCTAAAACTAAACATGACAGTGCTCGGCTCTCACCCTTCGTCTCTCCAATACTTTACTGTCCAAATAGTTCAGTATCGAAAAGTCCTCCTCCTGGCTTAGATTGTCCTATTTATCTTTCCAAAAAAATTTCACAGTTCTCTAAGGTTACAATCGCAAAGAGTCACTTCAGTTACCCTTCAAGACCCATAATCCTCCGTTTTGCGGTCCTTCACAGGCGGTTCAGCTTTTATTCATGACCCATAACATCACTCCTACAGCTACTTCTAATTATTCTGTTCCAGTGACTATGACTTATCCTAACTTCCTACTTACAATGACAACACCTACCTTGTACAGCTACGCATTCCTTAATAAACAATTTACAATAATAATTCTTAATTCACAATTACATCCTTAATGTTTCACAACCATATGGGCTCTTGGCCCCCTTTAATACATGTTGCAAATAATCTTCTGGGCCCTAAACCTACTTATGATGAAGGTACTCCTACCACATACGTAGATGAGGCATCTACCTCCTATCCCAATGAGCCATATTATAGCAACCTACACAAGTCGACCAAAATGGTTATGTCATTTTTTCTTCAACACATCAGAAGAGATGTTTTGTATGCAGAGAAACCACTCACTTTCAAAGTGAATGTAGACTTCAATATGATTTTGTAGCCGAATGTGTTGATTGTATTAGATGGCATTGCTATAAAGTTTTCCCTAACCAAACCAAAAAGACAGTTGCAGCACGTAGGGTATCTGAAGAGTCATTGCTTGTTGTCATACGAGCACAACATAGGGCCTTAGATCGATCTAAGGACCCAACATAGCCACACCCTCCTGCTAATACTTCCTTAATTCCACAATCTTACCCTAACCCTGTAGAAGCCCAAAGTCAATACCAGGAATTCCAAGATGAGTTTGATAGAGCTGAATGTAGGATTTCTACTCCGTCATCCGCCCAATTACCTATGCAGGGGAAACCACCACAAGAAATAGAGATTCTTTACGATTTCTTACAAGATCAAATCACTATGCCCTTCTACACGGCCATAAAGTTTTCCAAACCCCTGCGGGATGCCATACTACGAAGCTCTCAACAGCCTGATGTACCAGATGAGTTGAGACGACCGAAAAACGTTGAAGTGGTTCATAATGTAGACATGAGCTTACTTCATATAGGTGTTGCTAAAGGTAACAACGTCACTTTACTAGTGCACTACAAATCTTACCCATTCGTGCAAGCTATTATGGCGTGAATATTATCGCCTTATCCTTAGCCCAGGCATGGGGAATATCCACATTGGAAAAGTCTAAGTAGAAGTTACGCATGGCTAACCAATGAATGATGACACCTGTTGGTCACATAAGCAATTTACCAATTAAGATTGTCGGTTTGATTCTCACCATAGAGTGTGTAGTACTAGATTTCCCTGATGAACCGCACACTTATCAATTCCTTCTTGGAATGCCTTGCTTAGAAATGGCTAGAGTGATTCAAGATTGGAAGACAAACAAAATTGTTTTTGGCAACAGAGACAGAAGAATCTCTGTCGATGCCACAGGGAAGAAAAAGCCTGCATGAATTGAAGACGATTGGCCTTCAACTATCTATGATGACCCCGACAGTATCGATTTGACTATAAAGGGTCATTACGTGCAGAGTACCGATATCATTAATTGGGGTCATGCTTTAGCAACCATCGATTGTTTCAATGCCACTCTTTGTGAGACGAGGTTCAAGAACAGGCACCAATCGAAATCACTATAAACTCCATGGATATCAACACTCTCATCCTGCCCTTGTACATGATAGATGCACTCCCTATTGAGTTGATACCTGAAACCACTTTTATTACTGAAGTATCCACCAGTGAAGATGGCATTTTTACTGTGGGAGAACATGAGTTATCTGACAACCAACTTATTCACTTACTGGATCCAGAGCGATTAGGAAATGTCTTATACCGAGAGAGATTAAACTCCCATCACCATCGGCTTGTGTGCAACATCACCATTGGCTTGTGTGCAACATCCACAACCAATAAACACTCATGTATACAAACCAAAAATAAAAATCTATCAATGGGACGTACACAATGATGAAATTTTGAATACCATTGAAGAAGACTTAGTTCGCAAAAAAACACAAAAAAAAATCCATGCATGCCTACTACTACTAATCCACAAATATCTCGCATGCTAAAAAACAAATCAAAGGTTGGTATACGATTACTGATAAGCAGCTCCAAATGCGTGAAAAGCTGAAACAACCAATCAAACTTTTGATACAAAACCAAAAAATTCCTGGTCAAGGTTCATCATCTACAAGCAAACATGTAGAGGACATTCCTAAGATCCCACCCGAGATAGTTGATGATCCACTATATGCACACAAGTTATTATCGTATTTTTATAATACACTATGTTGATAAAGCGTGGTTAGTATATCAAATCATTACGGATCCAAGGTGGATAGAAGACATGATTAAAGCCTTCGAAGATCTCAAATAGGCTTTAGTAATTACCCGCACCAATTTTTCGCGTGCCTGATTATAATAAGGAGTTCCATGTGCATACGGACGCTAGTAAGTATGTCATTGGTGTTGTTTTAACGCAACCCAGAGAATTTGGAAAGGATTTTCCAATTCGTTTTTTAAGCCGTTAACTATCCACGACCGACAGAGAAGTATTAGCAATGGTCTATATTGTTCAACAATTTTGACATTATTTGCTAGGCCAACTTTTTGTTTTCTATATCGCCCATCATGCTCTTCTTTATCTATTGAATAAACCATGCAAAACAAGCTGAATTGCACATGACTGTAGATTCTTTAGAGTTCAACTTTCAAGTTGTTATTCGAAAGGAATCACAACATTTTTTGGCTGATCATCTTTCACGATTACCCAATGCTAAAGCATCTAATGAGCCAATAAATGACGAGTTACCGGATGCGTGTCTATTTTATATAGATGCAATTTCGTTTATGGGTAGATGATATCACTAGATATCTAGCCACTGGGGAAATAGATCCTCAATTGATGAAACCGCAAAAATAAAACTCGTTATGAAATCCTTGCCATAGCATCTTATTGTGGAACAATTATATAAGTTAGGTGTTGATGGTATTACACGACATTGTGCACATGAATCTGAAGTCCGGCAGATTATTGCCTTGACACACGAAGGTATTGGGAGTGGACATTTCTCCTCCAATGCTACTGCTAGGGCAATTCTTCTGGCAAGATTTTGGTGGCCAACGTTATTCGAAGACACTCATGCTTATGTAAAAGTTTGTGACGTTTGTCAACGTGCAAAGAATATCAAAAAAGTCGAGCACAATCTTCTTATTCCAATACTTGACAGTGACGCATTTCACAAATGGGGTATGGATTTTGTTGGACCTATTAGTCCAACAGCACATGGCACACAATCACGATACATCTTGATTGCCATTGATTATGCGACAAAATGGATAGAGGCTCTAGAGCAACGTGCAAAGTAGATGCAAAAATTGTACCACGCTTCCTCTATGAAAACATTATCACTCAATTTGGCTGTCCAATAGAGCTTGTCAATGATCGAGGTTCTCACTTTCTTAATGAAGTAATCAACAGTTTACTGACTCATTACTTTGTTATTCACTGAAAGAGCACCCCGTACTATCCTAGATGCAATGGATTAGCTGAATCTATGAATAAAAGGATTTGTAAAGTCTTAAGCAAGATAGTAGAAACAAGTCCATCAGACTGGGAAATGAAATTATTTTTTGCTATCTGGGCATATCGAACAACACCAAAGCGAGCCACGGGTTGGAAAATACCCAAGAGGCTATTATGCCAGTAGAGTTTTTTATTCCTTCTCTATGCGTCACTTTAGCATATGCCACTAACTTGTGTGTTGATAGTGCTTATCAACACCAAGTTCGAAATAGACTCTAAATACATTGACAAAACTGTGTGAAACACGATTTATAACTTATCATGCACAGTTAGTTCATAAACGATGACAGAAGGCTTGGCATGATCGTCATGTTCGGACTGAGGATATTCAAAATGGCGATAAAGTTTTACTTTACACATCTTCCAAGATCCATCCAAGGAAATTGAAATTCCGTAGCCAAGGTCCTTATGTTGTCAAGAAATTTTTTACAAATGGTGCAGTGCAATTAGAGACACTAGAAGGCATACCCCTTGATACATTAGTCAATGGTAGCCGACTACGAAGATACTTCGAGGATACCTTTACGATAGATTATGTCTAAGATGTGCTTCAAGATTATGATTCTTTTTTCTTCCATGTTTTTTCTGCTCCATTCTCTTGTATATGATCATTTGAATTCCTTTGATTCAGACGTGTTTTTTTCTATGTATATTCCTACCCAAGTTTTTCTAGGAACCCATCGATTTTAACTTATTCTTCGAAAACACCAAAAAACTATAAAGACTCGAATTTTTAACCAAGGCTCGATTCTAATTTTTAATTTCCGACCCTGTTTTATTGTATGTTTTAGATCCCATGTATTTTTCAGATCCAGTACATTTTTTCGACCAAGCTTAATTTTTTGATCCCTTCTGATTTTTTCGATACATTATAATTTTTTGATCCATCCTAATTTTCCGACCCATTATAATTTTTTTGAACCGCTATATTTTTCAACTCAGTTATTTTTTCCAACTCTATTTATTTTTTCGACCCCGAAGTCGATCCGACAATAGGTTTTGAGATGCATCCGACGAGCATTCGACAAGATGCATCCGATGAGCATCCGACAAGATGCATCCCATGACTTCCATCTGTCAGTTATTATTGATAGATTTGCATCCGCCGAGTCCTTTGCATTCGACGAAAATTGCGTCTGACGCTGACCTAAATTTTTTTACTATAAATATGTCGGGCGGCTAGTTCATTCTTACATCACACAATTTTCGAACGAGTTTATGTCTGTTTGTCAAATTTTTGGCTCTACTTCATGTTGGATGGAAAGTTTGGAATCTATCTTTTGCTTTATGATGGTGGCATTGTTTTCACTAACCTTTGTGGAAGGTCGAGATCAAGCATTGATGAGATCTTGTTGGATCTAGATCATATGTTTGAGAGAGAGTATTTTCAGAGGTTCAGTTCTGAAAATATTCATATCTTTTATGGTCAAGAGGAAGATCAAGAGGTTGATCTCAAAGGGCTTTAACAACACAAAAGGAAAGGTGGCAATTTGGAGCTAGTCAAGAACATCAAAGGAAAATGGCAAAGGTATTTTGAATTTGTTTTTGTAGGTGTATGAAGACTCAAGTAAGGTCAAAGGAATAGCAAGGAAGTGTTTTTCAATTTTACTTTACTTGTTCTATCTCATGTTTGAGCAATTTCATATGGATGTGTGTAAATTGTCAAGATATGGTGAAACTAGCTACATTGTTTTACATCATTTTGATGATGGAGTTGTACTAGCTTTATTTGTTGGTTTTGCTGATAGGAATGAAGCTATTGGAGGTTCATTATATCACTCATTCATGCAAATGAATTAAACATGACTAAACTAGTTGATATTTCTCACACTCCCTCTTCAAGTAGTTTTAGCATAGTTTTGACATACTACTTTGATCCAACTTTAGAATAATCTCCATCCTAAGTATAGACCTCCTTTCTAAGATTTCAAAGTAGCTTTCATAGTTGATATAGAGAATAGTGTCCAAATTGGATGCTTCACTATTTACATCAATTTTACACATCAAGTTGTAACTAGAACATGAAGAACCAAATAGAATATAAATGAAATGATTCCACCATGCTTCCGACTTTGAACTCTTTGGAAAATAATAGCAACCAAACGATAAATGTGAGTGATCAACAAATGCTTGCATGTTTCCTCCATCTTTGTCCTTTCTTGATATGTCTCCACCAAAAATCTCCATGTATGAGCCTCCATCTCCATCTTGCCACAAGAAACCATCAAACCTTGGAAATCCATGAGTAAGATAGTACAACAATGATGCTAATCCAGCCCCATATGACTCCATATAACTAGTTGGTAACACTAGTCCTTCTTCAAGGTCCACTTGACACAAGAAAATGACCATAGATTCACCAAAAATTGACAATCTCCAAGCATTGGCACCACATAGTTCAAACCTTGCGAACTTATTAGGCCAATATACATCTTAGACTTAGAGATAAACATTATGACATCATTTTAGTCTAAGTTCATTTGAATTATCACTTTTAGAAAGTGTGGGAGAAGTACGTAGGTCGAGTTTGGGAAGATTCAAATTTGAATATTTTGGTACATTGAATCTAGTCTATTTTTGTGTAGGGTTTGGAATAGATCTAGAAGTTTTCTATTGTTGATAAGCTTGGAGAAAAATATCCAAATAGGGAATAGACCTACTATAAATAGTGTACAAGTGTGGGAAGAGACACATTCTCTCTCTCTTATCTCATTCATACTTATACATGAGTTCTCTTTGGGGTTCTATACTCATTGGTGCACTATAGTATTGATATCTTGCAATTTTGTGTGTAGAATGCAATTGTATGTTGTGTATTAGATCCACGCGTGTGAAATACAATACTTTACTATTATTGTATGGACAGCAACTTCATTTTATCATATATTTGATGTTTGATTAAGATCTTATTGTTTTGCATCTTCTATGTGTAGTAGATGTTAGATTTCTACATTGTCAATGGTGCTAGATGTGTTGTTATTCATAATCAAAGATCAAAGGGACATATTGGATCTTAGTGATCTGATTATTCTTCACATAAAGGTCATCATGAAGTTGACTATCTCATTCATACTCGAAGATAGATACTTGTTCTATGCTACAAAGCTTTGAAAGATTAGCTAGAACTAGCATGAACATAAGGTTGATGAATCAACGCTCTTCTTACTAGAGCTTGAATTCATGAAGAGTACTTATAAACATAAAGAGATCAACTCAAAATTAGCACTCTTGCGAGATATGAATGACAACCAAAATCCGCTTTCATGTGGACTAATTTTAACACCTAGAATCACCTCATATGTGGATCAGAGGCAACGCTCAACTAGTGGCTAAACCAGTAGTGCATACTGTCAATAGCTCAATAGCGGTCAATAGCTCAATAGCTCAATAGCTCAATAGCTCAATAGCAGTCAGAAAACCAATAGTAATTTGCTTGGGAAACTCTTCATCCAAAATAGCTTATATGGCAGTCATATTTTCATTTGGGAGACGCCCGCATAGATAGTGCTTAGACTCGCTCAGGCTCTGATAGTAGGTATAGAATATCTTCTTCATAGCTCATATAAATGGCAATCATCAGCAGAGGGATCACTCCAATGTGGCTCCTCATAGGCAGCGACCAGAGTGACTACAATACGGCTCCTCATAAGTAGTGACTAGAGGGACTACAATGAGTGATTCTTAAGAGCAACTTCATTTGCTCTTGGTATAGACATCAATAGATTGTGCAGAATGCACTCCATCTGGTAGCAAGGCATGAAATCATGACTCTTCAATAACAATGATCTAGGATGCCTTTGATCAAGACTCAAATCAATAAAGGTTCGAAAGCAGCTCAAGGTTCATTCCAAAATCATTCTCTAAAGCATCAGAGGGTCGCACTTTCTCTCAAACATTATTTCAATTTCCAAATAGTGGATGTTGTGCATGTCTTCTAGCTCGCTCAAATGTCAACTGTATCTAAATGTCAGCTCTATCTTGTTCGTCTTTGGGGGAGAACGTCCTAACATAAGATATCAAATGATGTCAATAGCCCACTCGGAGACGGTGTTAGAGAGTTCGTCATCTACCTCCCTACTCTCAAGAACATTGCGAATTTGTGAGAGGTGATCAGCCAAATAGTGTTGCTTGCCCTTGCGAACGACTATTTTGAAGTCAGAGTCTTGGAGAAGCCGCAGCCATCTAGTGATCCATCCAATCGTGGATGGTCTATTTACCAGATACAATAGGGCTTGATGATCTATGAAGAAGATGAAGAAATTGGCTAGGAGGTAATGGCAGAATTCGTTCACATTAGATACCATGGCTAGCACTTCTTGTTCAGTGGTCGTATAGTTCATCTCCGAAGGAATCAACTGCCTACTAGCAAAGTACATCGAATAATCCTTTTTATACTCCCCAGGCTGTGCCAGAACACTCCCTATGGCATATTTAGAAGCATTTGTATGGACATGAAATTCTACAATCAGATAGGGAGTCGTAGAATTGGTGTAGAGACTAAGGCTTTCTTGAGTTTATGAAATACCTCAATGGCTTTAGTTGTCCAATCGAGTTGGATGGTCATTTGGTATATCAAACGGGCGGCCAGCTTGGCGAAGTTCAAGACCAGCCTTCGATAATAATTTCAAGGCCCCGTAAAGATATATACTTCGCACACAGTTCCAAGTTCAGGCAGTATTATGTAGATTTTTTCCACATCAGTGGCGATACCATGCCTCGAGACTACGTGGCCTAGCACTATGTCATGCGTGACCATAAATTGGCATTTGGTCGGGTTTAGAGATATGTCAAATAATTGACATTGAATGAACACTCTTTCCAAGCAAGATAGATGCTCGACTTGAGAAGAGTGAACACACAAGTTGTGCATAAAGATTTCAAGGGATTTTTATAAGAAGTCCTTGAAAGCATATCTCATCACTCATTGGAAAGTGCTAGGAACATTGCACAATCCAAATGGCATCAATTTATACGCGTACATTCTCCATTCAGTGGAGAATGCAGTTTTATGTTGGTCTTCTGGGGTATTTGCACCTTATTATAGCCACTAAACGCATCTAAAAATCTATAGGCTTCAACTCTGGCTATTCTCTCTAACACATTATTCATAAAGGGTAAGGGAAAATGGTCCTTGATGGTAAGGGCATTGAGCTTCTTGTAGTTGACATAGATTCGTCAACCCGGGTATCAACATGTGCGAATTGCTATAAACGTACCTTTTAAAGTATAATATCATAATTTAAAATATAAAAAATCTAAGATATCAAAAAAATACTAAAAATAATACTACTATTGATACCATGGCAAAGATCTCTCGAATTTTTCCAAGGATTGAATTTTTTCAAGGACTCGAATTTTTCCGAAGACTCAAATTTTTCCGACGACTCGAAGCTCAAATTTTCCAAAGACTCAAATTTTTTCACAAGGACTGAATTTTTCTAAAGACTCAGATTTTTTCATAGACTCAAATATTTTCAAAGACTCGAATTTTTCCGACTTTTCCAACCCAACATTGAGCTTGGCAAAGAAGGATTTGTACAATCATTGGTCGTCCACCCAAAATTTTGGCTAATTGTCACTGACAGCTTTTGACCCAAACCATTGACCTTCCACCCAAATCATCGGCCGTAACCCAAATCATCGGCCTATGCATGGGGTAGGAGGATGCATGTATGGTTGCATGGGTGCATCTTCCTGTCCCATGTACTTTTTCAAAAAACTTGACTAAAATTTTGAAATGAATGCATGGGGAGGAAGATGTATGCATCCTACCCCATGCATGCACATTAGTCTCATCCTAATTCAAAATTCAAACAGGATCTTCTCTCTCTCTCTCTCTCTCTCTCTCTCTCTCTCTCTCTCTCTCTCTCTCTCTCTCTCTCTCTCTCTCTCTCTCTCTCTCTCTCTCTCTCTCTCTCTCTCTCTCTCTCTCTCTCTCTCTCTCTCTCTCTCTCTCTCTCTCTCTCTCTCTCTCTCTCTCTCTCTCTCTCTATGGAGAGGATGTGGATTGCAAGGAAGGGGTGGATCGCGACTGTGACAAACAAGGGGCAGGCAGGCACGTCTCTCTCTCAATCGCACTCCAAAACTACATATCCATCAGTATAAATTATCATCATTGTGGAGTTGTGTTTTGGAAATCATGCCTTGCAGCACCAACAATTTTTCATGTGCAATGAAGCGCAAAGAGGCACAGCTTGTGGCACCATTTCTGCCTCCGCCTGCAAAAGATAGACTCTACTAGCTTTCCAATCTAGAATGTTGAATATAGTCTTTTTTTTTCGGTCAAAACAAGTAAACAATGCTAGCGATTTTGTTGCAAAATGCATTAGCACAAATTCTGATACATTATTATCCCCTAGCTGAAAGGATTGAGCTCACCTCGGATGGAAAGTTTCAAGTTGTCAGCAGCAGTGAAGGAGCTACTTTTGTTGAGGCAAAAGCTGATGCTAACATCTCAGATGTACTGGCAGAAAGGGATCTTGATACAGATATGGAATTTGGTCATAAGTTTCTACATAGCAGTGTAGGGGAAAGCAAGAGTGTTCTGGGTCAACCCTTGCTAGCAATTGAGGTACAGATAGTCTGAATTTGATTTTAGTGACCACCCATCTCTCTCTCTCTCTCTCTCTCTCTCTCTCTCTCTCTCTCTCTCTCTCTCTCTCTCTCTCTCTCTCTCTCTCTCTCTCTCTCTCTCTCTCTCTCTCTCTCTCTCTCTCTCTCTCTCTCTCTCTCTCTCTCTCTCTCTCTCTCTCTCTCTCTCTCTCTCTCTCATGCATGATTTTGCTTTTGCTAGGTAATGAAATTCAAGTGCGGTGGATTTTGTGTCAGAACTAGCATCGGAACTAGCATCAACTATTGCCTGTGTGATGGAGCTGCATTTAGTGAGTTTCTGATTTCTCTAGGAGAAATTGCGAGGGGTATGTCTATTTCGATTTTGCTTGCACTGGACAAAACACTATTGAAGGCTAGAGATCCCCTACAAATCACAGAAGTTGATCAACGTAACTCCCAACAACACATGACCCCAGCGGTGATATAGTTAGAGATCCCCTAACAATTGATTTCCTCTCTCTTTGAAAACACAGAAATTGATCGGGCGTCAATTATATGATCTACTTCTTCCTATGCTTTGACTCAAAGACTATAGACCTACTGAAGAAGCAAGTATTAGATCAAGGCGTTCTGACGACGTGCACTAGTTTTGAGGTAGAGTGCTTTCATCTGGCGCATCTGAACAAAAGCTTTGTGTGTGGCATCCTCTCAGTTAAACTAAGTTCGAGTTTCGAGTAGATGCTAGATCACTCTTTTGCCCACCTCTTTTCCTAAAGGTTATCATGGTAATGCGGCGGTGGGTGTCTGCGCTATCGTATCCGTAGGAGAGCTAATTGGTCGCAAATCAAAAGCGATGATCAACGACAAATACTTGAGATCTACAATAGATTCCTTGGAGCAAAAGCGTTTATTGCAATCTCTGACATCAACACTGCTCATCTCATCTTGGTACAAGATCGCTTTTCACAAGAATTGCTCTTTTGATCGGGTGCATGTCGTCAATGCTGAGATTAAATTCACTGCTAGGCTGCTTTGCAACAAAGCCATCACTTCTTTCCACTAACATCTTTGCAACAAAGTCGTGGCTACTTGCCAACCTGCTTTGTCATTACTACTTGCGAGCTTGCCATCGTTGTTGACATCCTATTTCACTGCAAAACCAGGGGTTCAGCATACTGAGATTTCAATGCTACTCCATTTGTGTGCTTGATGCCCATTGCTCTGCAGCATACCTAAAAATGCATTGTGGCAAAGTGGCTGTTGCTCCTAATCCTTCACAACATCGAAGCTACTGTAGCTCTAATCTTGACTCTAGATGGTCCATTAAGGCACTCCTAACCCCCCATCTCATAAACCATTGACGCACACCCCCCTATCTCATAAACCATTAAAGCACTCCTAACCTTATTTCAAACAATCAGAGTTTTTGAACTAATTGGGAGATATTTGAATCTCAAAGAAATGCATTATCTCCAAACACAAACGCGATTTTTCCCCCATTTTTTTAAAAGTCTCACAAACAAGACACTTGAAACGGTCGACACTCGAAAATCACTCGACACTCAGCACTCAAAAAAGTCAAGACTGGAAAATCACTCGAAAAAGTCGACACTCGAAAAACACTCGAGAAACATTCGAAACACTCAAAAAACACTTGACACTCCACACTCCACACTTTCGAGGTATTTTTGGGCCATTTTTGAGGTTTTTTCGAGCCATTTTTGAGGTATTTTCTCACCATTTTTGAGATATTTTTGAGGTATTTCCTCGAAATTTTCAAGCCATTTTCAGGGTATTTTCAGTCCATTTTCAACTTTGGGGGTCAGATTCAATAATTTCGAGTCTAAATGTAATTTATTTGATATGGTAAGAGCCCACATTCATCATTGTTGATTCACAAATCAATTCCCTTGCTCAAATAGACTATCACAACTCAGAACAAGCCAGCTCTGCAACTAGCATTTACTATTTCTAAATTCTAGCCAATCCATAACTTCTACAAACTTTTGCTCATCCATACCTTGCTTGATATTCTCCCTTGAAAAGAACTGTTAAGTTTTTTAATAAATGAAAATAATTATATTTTGTTTATAAGATTCAAGCTTGGACTGACAATTCTACAGTTGCAAGCTTTCTTTCATCAATCACTTCATTTTCTTCCAAATTCGGCCAAATCTACTTGGCCCAATTCGACCAATTTGACCAAAGTTGACCAATTTTTGGACGAAGCTCGAATATTTCAAGACTCGAATCTTCGGGTCCAACTATAGGATCAACTTGCTCAAAAATTGTCTACTATTACAATGTTCACCTAATTTTCATCCATCAAATTCTGAATTCTTTCTGAAATCCAGTTGCCCTATCAAGGGTGCAAAGTTCAACTCGAATCTGTCGCAAAACTCTCACAAACAATAAACTGTCGCAAACAAACATCATTCGAGTCTGAAACTGTCAAGATCAAGATCGAAGTTGTCGCGAACATGACGCTCGAAGCTCGACACTCGAAAATGTCGCGAAACTCGACACTCAAAAATGACGTGAAACTCAACACTCGAAAATGTTGCGAAACTGTCACGAACAAGACACTCGAAACATCTCTCTCTCTCTCTCTCTCTCTCTCTCTCTCTCTCTCTCTCTCTCTCTCTCTCTCTCTCTCTCTCTCTCTCTCTCTCTCTCTCTCACACACACACACACACACACACACACACACACACACACACACACACACACACTCGACTCGAATTCAGAGAATTTTTTTTGACATGAATGTCTAAACTTGAATGTTTCTAGACATGAATTGGACTAAATGCACTCGAATTGGATGAATTTTTCGAGACTCGAAACTCAAATTTTGGAGTCTCCAAAATTTTGAGACTCGAGTTTTGGAGACTACAAATTGTTGAAACTCAATTAGTGGAGGAACGGATTTTTTGAGACTCAAGACACAAATTTTTGGAGATATTTTCGAGGTATATTTCGAGGTTTCAATTTTTGGAGACGAAATTTTCAAGACTCGAAACTGGAATTTTTGGATTGTCTCCAAATTTTTTGAGACACAATTTGTGGAGAGACGAAATTTTGTGGAGAGACTTGAAACTCGAAACTTTCTAGACTCAAATTTTTGGAGTCTCCAAATTTTTAAGACTCAATTTTTGGAGACTCCAAATTTTCAAGGTACATTTCGAGGTATTTTGAGGTATGTTTCAAGGTAATTTTTGGAGACTCAAGACATGAATTTTTGGAGGTATTTTTGAGGTACATTTCGAGGTATTTTCGAGTACATTTTGAGCTACTTTTGAGGGTCAGTGTCTCCATTTTCGAGGGTCAGTGTCTCAATTTTTTGAGGTATTTTCGAGGGTCAGTGTCTCAATTTTCGAGGTACTTTTCGAGGTATTTCGAGGTATTGATTCTCAAAGATTTTGAGACTCAAAACTCGAATTTTTGGAGTCTACAAATTTTCGAGACACAATTTGTGGAGAGACGAAATTTTGAGTCTCGAAATTTTCGAGACTCAAAACTCGAATTTTTGTAGTCTACAAATTTTCAAGACACAATTTGTATAGAGACGAAATTTTGTGGAGAGACTCGAAACTCAAATTTTTCTAGACTCAAATTTTTGGAGTCTCCAAATTTTTTAGACTCATTTTTTGGAGACTCCAAATTTTCGAGGTACAGTTCGAGGGTCATTGTCAATTTGTGGAGAGACGATTTTTTGGAGACTCAAGACAAAACTTTTTGGAGGTATTTTCGAGGTACATTTTAAGGTACTTTCGAGGTATTTTTGATGTATTTTCGAGGTATTTTTGAGGTATTTCGAGGGTCAGTGTCTCAATTTTTTGAGGTATTTCGAGGTGCTTTTTCGATGTACTTTCGAGGTACTTTCAAGGGTCAGTGTCTCAATTTGTGGAGAGACGAATTTTTGGAGATTTCAATTTTTGGAGGTATTTTCAAGGTACATTTCGAGGTACTTTTCAAGGTTCGATCAGGTTTCACGAACCCTTTAGAAAATTTTTCAAGATATTTTTCGCAAAGCTGCAGGGAAATTTCACGAAATTTTTGCGACATTGGCCCTCCCCCTCCAGAAAAATGCGACAATCCCCCTACGTCGGCTGGCACACTTTGGCCACGTACACACATACATCTTCCACCCGTCAACAAGGACATACTAAATTTCCAAATCATCGCCCATCAACAAGATACTCAATTTTCAAATCGTCAACCGTCACGTAGATCGGCCGCCATTGCCCGTCAACGACGGGCACTCTTTACTAGTGTGTGTGTGTGTGTGTGTGTGTGTGTGTGTGTGTGTGTGTGTGTGTGTTTGAACCTAACAAATCTAAACAAAACTGCACATTATCACCACAATACCAAACATATGAATATTAAAGTAAATCAAATTCGTATAGAGTCATCACAGTCAAACATATCATATTGACCAAACCTAACAACCAACAAAAGCTCCGAGTTGAGGAGAATATACTCACTTGCATCCATCCACAACAACAACCATGTTAGAACAGGGACATTATTCTGGGAACTACAGGTGTCTACACATACTCTCGGTTGTTATCCATGTCGTAACAAGTAGTCATTGCCAAGTTAGGTGACTCTAATTTTGTCCATATCATGAGTAAAAAGTCGGACATTGTTTCAACTCAAACTTACAAAATTATAAGGTTAACAGTGTATAATCAATGCTTGAAAGTCAACAATTACAAAAGTACGACTAAATTAGACAATTACATCCAGATTAGTATTATAGTAGAGTTCAAAACTATCTGCCATTACCCTTTTCAAAATGCTTATCGGAACACCACTCCTTTTTTTCAATTAAAAAAATATTTATTGCACTGTCAATTTCAAATTGTCAAAGCATTACCGTCCACAATAAGTATATATAGACTTTAACAGACAGGTCTAATCCAAGTCATATTACTAAACCCATCATACCATTTATATTAGAAATAGTTGAAGTGTAACCAAAAGTTTAAACAAAAAGTAGTACACTTCAAAGGAGACCTCGTTAATGAAAGTTAAGCATCAACTAGTAAATTCATGATCATTTCATGGCACTTCAACTCTTCATACCCGTTAGTAGCAACAACCATATTGAGGGGATTAGAAGATTGTTCACACAAATTTTTTCATTGTTAACATTTAGAGTGTTGTACAAAGTCTGATCAAAAGAACTCAAGACAGTTCGTTCATTGTGATCATAGTGACCGAAACAAGCAAGTAAATCATGAGAGCGTTTCTTAATTAGATGTGTGTGTGTGTGTGTGTGTGTGTGTGTGTGTGTGTGTGTCATATATATATATATATATATATATATATATATATATATGTATAGTAGCCTGCACAGACTAATTGGGAGAGGAGGCACAATTCAGAACTGTATGAGAAAGCTAAGGCTATGAATGATGATGATGTATGAGCAATTGGTTTCAAGCACTCTTTTTCATTGCAAGACAACACTGTAGCAAGGATCCACGGGCTTCTGCTTCTTTATGCATGTGTGAGTTAGGAGCTGAGATGCCTGCATCACCATATGGAAGGAGGGAGTCTCGTAGGAGATTAACCAAGAAAGTTGTTGCAACAACAGTAGTCTGATCCAGATGAGTGCAAAAGTCTCAAGAACGAAGGTAGCAAGCAAGGCTGAGGATATAATAGATAGGGCAAAAAGAACGAGCTGTTTTTTTTTTATAAAGATATGTACATAGATAGATAGAGAGGGCAAAGCCAAAGTCACTAGAAAAACAAAACATGCATTGTTTGCATGACTTAGTAATTAGGACTCATGCAAATGAAAATAGCTTTAGCTTTTGCTTTTGCTTATGCCTCGTGGAGTGTTTGCATGCTACTTTAGCCCTCAGCTAAGGTTTCAGCCTTAAAAATTAAGACCACCACCACATATTATCCTTCAACGTTGAACTTTTTTTCAAACTCCATTGATCTACCTTAACACATAGTATTGCCTTTGCAAGGCAAGGCCAATAATAAAGCTCCAAGTATGGCATCATGCGTGTATAAGTCCAATTTGAAGTGCCAACATTTATCATCCTAGGAACATGCCCAAGTATGGCATCTTGTGAGTATAAGCCCAACTTGTAATGTCAATTAGTTAGCATTGAACAAGTAGAAATTGTTGGAAAGTTACAAAGTTAAACTTAGACTTTTAAGTTATTAAAAGTCAAATTAGAACTTACAAGGTTTTAAAAGTTTCTCAAGTTTAACATTGTAAGTACTTGTATTATTTAGTCCCATAGTGAAAGTGGTAAGGGGTCCCACTCAGTTTTTACTATATGTAGAACTCATTTTCTTTGAGACATCCTTAATCTATGAGAAGCAAATGTTGCCAACTATTTTGGATCCTCAACTATTTTATTTTGGTATATTGCTATTTATAGTCTTGATTTTGTCCTCTAACTTCATTTTTATTTTAGTAGAATTATTATATCCACCATAGAACGTTGGAGATGCTTAATTTTGTGTGGATAATTAGCTTGTGAAAATTTGGTGGTTTATGTTGTGGATGTGGTAGTTAGAAGATAGCGGAAGTGTGGGGTGTGTATGGATAGAGTTAGAATAAGTGTGATTATGTCATGAAAATCTTACTTGTGTCATTTTTCAAGGTTTTGTAGCTAGAGGAAGCTAGGCCATCTCCAAGGCTCTCCATTGGAATGAGCTCCACAATGTTAGATCTTCCTCCTCACGGAAAGAATCTCACCACCACATTAGATCTTCCTCCTCACGGGAAGAATCTCACCACAAACACTCTCACTTAGAGTAGTCATTACTACACTTAAATGACTCCAGATAGCAAAAATTAGTGTAGCCATTGCTACACTCTCGCTTAAAGTAGCCATTACTACACTTAAATGACTCATGATAGCAAAAATGACTGTAAAAACAAAAAATTTGCTACAAAATTGACAATTGACTCTCTACATGTCAATCTGAGCTATGTTAGAGAAGATATCCCACTTTGAAGATTTCATCCCTAAAGAAGCTAAAAAACACCTTTAAGTTTGAAAAATGACAATTATTGCCAAACTGCCTTTTCTGAAAAATTCCTATGTCGCACACAGATATCTAATTCGAAAGATTTTTATATCAACGTGTAGCCCTTTACACCAACATAGCTGCTATCCAATCAGATTCCAAATATAGTCAATTCTTCTAGGTCAATTAATCACTCTATTTTCTATTTTTTTGCATTAACCAGTGAACAAGGCCTTCCAAAAACTAGAATAGTCCTCCAGAATAAGAACAAAATGATGGGTTTCTTTTCAAATGAAGAAATTTCAATGAGAATTGACCTTTTGACTTTTTAGATGATCATGGCCGTTAATCTCATCTAATCCAACAATCCAGATCAAAAGGACCTTTCTTGACAAACGTAACTAAATCTCATTGGTGTGCGCACTAAGTTTTTAAATAAACTAGATGTGCAAGGTAAGCATTTCGCTTCCCAAAACCAGCATTTAGGACATTTTGCAGATGTTTCAGGTGGTTGTAGTAGCATGTCAGATGGTGGCAAAGGGATTTCGAACTTGTTTCACACGTTTCGAAGCAGTTTTTGATGTTTTAGGCAGTACCTGTACTTTATGGAATATAACAAAGACTGTTGAACTCCAAAAAGATGTCCAACATCAAAAAAATGGTTGTTGTAGCTCAAACCCCTCACCAAAACTATATGGTCAGTTGTGTAGCTATCATTCTACAAAATTTATTCATGTATTCAAAATGAGATTGACAACAAATTGATAAATAGTGTAACAACTTTGAAATCTAGAGAGGACTCAAGAGAAAAATATGCATGGTGATTCAAAGTTCAACAATCAAACTACAATATTCATCTCTTGTAATAATCAACAAAATACCTAGATGACTATGATGTTGCAATCACTTCATGATCTAGAAGAGTAACGTGAGAAATTTTTTCTCATAATAGTTTAAATTAGACTTACGCCTTCTACAATCTTGTGTAAGTTTCGCACCAAAAAAGGATCGTTGGGGCAAAGTTATTCGATAGAAAAATATGTAAATTTGGCTTCAAACCAAATATTGAACTTTTATTTTTGCCATTCTGGTTCCAAATTCAAATCAATAATTGTAGAATCTATGCTACACAATATGATAAATCCTAGCAATTAGTAAGCATTGAGAATATATTCACATAATTCTAGCCAAATATATCATGCTCATTGACTCCACTATGCAATCACCACAATTGGATTAGATTCTACAAAGCACTTGCACAAGATACATGATTGGATTCTACAAAGCACTTAGATACATGATTTTTGTAATGCCATAGCATCCGTAAGTGCTCTTTTGTTTGTGTGTGTGTGTTTGTGTGTGTGTGTGTGTGTGTGTGTGAGAGAGAGAGAGAGAGAGAGAGAGAGTGTGTGTGTGTGTGTGTGTGTGAGTTCTCCTTTACAAGGGCATCATGATGATTCTAAAGATTATGATAAACTTTGAGTCACATGAGTAGGCTCAAAGTGAAAGAAACAATCAATCACCGAAAAGATAAAATCTAGAAACAACACAAGAAAAAGCAGAAAGTCATTGTGATGTTCATATTCATTGGCATGAGAGTGAGACACGTTATCATGAGAGTGAGAGAGCTTCCAGCATTGCAAGACAGCTAGAAATGACTATGAGGTGGCCCGACAATGAATGCCATAAATACACACTACACCACACCAGACCTCCATGTCTTCATTTCAACAGTCAGAACTTAGTACTCGCCTTTTCTAATAGAAACACTTGAAAAAAACGCAAATTCCCAAACAAAAATACTCTTATTCCACGGACCTACTCGACAGGTGCACTCACACACTCATACTCTCTCTCTCGCTCGGCTGCGGCGCCTGCTGGCTGGTGGCTGCGCTCAAAAAAAGCATATAATAAGGGGGTGAGAGAGACACAGACATGGGTCTAGAGAATGCAGAATTTTCCACATTGGATGAGTCTTGTGTCTTTCGTTACATTGAGATATATAATCTACACAAATCTCTAGATTGAGATGAGATGAGATGAGCTAGCTGCTGTCTGCCACTTTATGTGATCGGATGTTTAAGCTCTTGAAGCTGCAGGATCCGACATTAGTTGGCAGCCTTCGTTCGGTCTGCCCATTGCTGCTCAGCACAAGGAGAATGGGCTCTTATGAACAGCGTCCTCCGGCAGGGCCATCATCTGTCTCAGCTGCCCAGCAGGCGCCCGGACCTCTATACGCAGAAACACCTGTTCATCAGTCGCCTATTCTGTCTGAGAGCTTGGCCAAAGCTCCGGATGACCATGTATTTTGGAAACAGAAAAGCCTCTCTCGGCTTTTCACCATTGGCCATGGGTAACTGCACAGAAAAATATGTGTGTACATGTGTGTGAATCATGAAAGCAATTGCTGATGTGGCTTTCTTTCTAATTGAATGGTAATGAATAGCAGCGTTGGTGAGAAGAGTGTAACAAATTTTCTAATCTGCTGTGATTGTCTCCAGAGGTTCTGAGGAGCAGCTCGAAAATGATGTGAGAGCTCACATAGTAGAAGAAGCCATTCGGGTGCTGAGATCAAACGATTACGGTCACTATACTGTTCCTGCTCAAGGCCTTTACCCTTTTCAGGTGGATAATCATCTCTATATATCTCATTTGTTGGATGAATTTGGTGTTCCACTGCTTCAAAAGGTTTTTTTCATTGATCATAACCTATTTCAACAAACCTTCAAAGAATTCGTTTTTCTAATGCTTTTACCTCTTATGATGTCGGTTCGCAGTGGAATTGGGATTCGGCCCTTGTATCAGCAGGCTGGGCTGTATTTGATGAGGCTAGGGCATGGCGAGAGTTAGAGTTTCTCTTCTCCGGTCAGTGGGAGGATGGCATGGTGCCATCCATTGTGTTCCACAAGCCTTCGGACACTTATTTTCCTGGCCCTGAGATCTGGGGAACACCGGAAAGGCCTAGCAAATCCACTGGCATTTCACAACCCCCTGTGGCTGCTTTATCTGTTAGGTTTTTGTATGAACACGCTGAACATCGTAAGGTTGCTGAGGAGAAAATGGAGTCACTTTTCCCCAAGCTCTTGGCTTGGCATAGATGGTGGTATAAGGTGTGAATTCCAGATCTCACAAAGTCCTGAGCGTCATTCTTGTTTTGTGGAAGCATTTCTTGGGCTCTTTACTCTTGTAACTTTTTTGCCAAAGCAAAATTGACTTTTCTTCCACAAAATTCAACAGTGAGTTCATCTATTTTTGCAGACATTTTCCATGCTTTGTTAAACCAGACCACATAAAACCTCTGCAGCAAAGATCAGTTTACACCATTGAGCCTGACAATAGATCTGTGTTCTGCTTAGAGAATTTTTTAGATGACACATGGCTTTTTAAGAATATAACTCGACAGGAGTGTAAACTGCACCGGAGTTAGTTTTCCTAGAAGACCCATGTACCACCACATCAAGTTATGACTTCTAGAAGAGGCCGTTCAAAGCTGTCCTATTCCAGTTAGTTTTTGGGAGTGTAATATGTATTCCTCACTGTTGCTGAGGGTGCAGGCAAGGCTCCACCTTCATCAAACTATGTAGAAGACACCATTACGTGGAGATATGATCCAACCACTTTTGATCATGCCCCAACCTACAGCCTTAGTCATGATGAGGAATAAGCTCATCCTTGTTTATGTTGATTGCATAGGATCTTCTGAGATCCTTATCTAAGCTTATACTTGAAGGTTAATTCCATTTTCAGGTCGTAACTCACATGATCTTCTGAGATCCTTATCTGAGCTTATACTTGAAGGTTAATTCCATTTTCAGGCATAACCCACATGATCTCAACATTAGTAGGAAGTCAGAACCTAGATGATTCCCTCAAATTTTTTACACTAAAATGAAAATGCATTTAAGACTCGAAAAGCCCTCTTCATAAAATTTTCCCTGCCAAGCAGCCCCTGAAATTCCATCATAAAAAAGATAAATGTTTGTAAAGAGCTTTTTTATTCCTAATAGAATTTTTGTCATGTTCAAATATCAACGTATCATTGAGGACGATGTTCAAATGTTTTCTACAACATATCTTAAGGTGGTTTTAGATGGAAAAAGGATAAGCTCGTTAAAAGAAAATGCACTTACACCCCACACTTGACACCCACTTTGAAGAGATGATAAGGCTTTCACTGGGGCCACTTAATAGAGGCAATTGCATTTGAAGTGTAATTCTATAGTCTGGCCATTTGCCGGCCCTCAACCCACAGTCCCACCATTTGCCTTGGGGTCAGTGGAGATGTATGAGAATCTTTCTTGGCATCTCCACCAGCCCCATGGTGGCATTCTTTGCTGCCATATAGGGTGCCACCTAGCAATAAGTCTCGTTTCTAGTGAAAGGGGAGGGGACCTCTTGACATCTCCACTAACCCCATGGTGGCATCCTCTAATGCTGCCGTGTAAGATGGCACCTAGGGATAAATCTCATATCTAGTGAAAGGGGTGAGGCCACTTAAAGTGGCTTTTACCAATTGGTGGAGAGTATTTGGAGTCCCCCCCCCCCCCCCCCCCCCCCCCCCCCCCCCCCCCCACCCGCTTACTAACCCCCCTCCCCCCCCAAGAAAAAATAAATAAATAGATATGGAGCACCTTTACAATTATTTTGGGTAAGAGTAAGAAAATTTATGGTCATCCCTAACATGGTAATTTTTGGACCTATTCAGATATGATTATCGTAGAGAGCAATGTTCAAATGTATTTTACAATTATCATAGAGAACATGCCCTAGGGTAGTCTTTGATGGAAGAAAGTGGATAAGTGCATTTTAGGGTTTAGAAAATGCACCTACACCCCACACTCAATGCCTAGTTTGAAGAGACCATAAGGCTTTCACATAAGGCCACTTAATAGAGGCAAGCATTTGATGAAAAATTTGAAGTGTAATTCCATAGTCTGGCCATTAGTTGGCCCCCAACCCACATTCCCACCAAGGCAGACCTCTCTATCTCCACTAGCCCCATGGTGACATTCTTTGCTACCATGGTGCCACCTAGCGGTAAGTCTCATATCTAGGCAAAGGTGGGGAGGCCTCTTGACATCTCCACTAACCCCATGGTGACATCCGTGCAGGATGCTAGCTAGGGGTAAATCTCACACTTAGTGAAAGGGGTGAGGCAACTTAGAGTGGATTCCACCAATTGGTGGAGAGTATGTGAGGGTTCCTCCCCTCTAGCCCCCCCACCAACCTTTGAAAAAAAAACTAACAAACAATATTTGGAACCACCCCTACAATCATGTTGGGTAACAACAATAAGAAAAATTTTGGTCATACTTTTGTCGTGTTGATAGTTCCACCTTGTCATGTCCCCCTCCACATTGAAATTGTGCCCCCCTACTTAGTAGTGTGTGGGAAGTCCTAGATTGCTAAGCTACTCGTGAAATTATGTTGCAAGGACACCTTGTTGCATGTCCCACTTGATTGCAACTTGGTTATGACAACCAATTAGTACAGTCCCTTTCGTCCACCACGTTGCGTGTCTCACTTGATTACAACTTGGTTATGACAACATCATCAGTCCACCTCCCTTTCATCCACCACGAGTAGGTTTGTCCATCCTCCAAACATTGTATTTCCATTTGTTTTCTCTTTTTTTATAAGATCATCAAACTTTGTTGGCTCTTGATTCTTGGTTTTGGTTCTTATTCTTCAGCTCCTTTTTGTTAGGAAAAACCCACACACCACCTTGGAACACGACTAGTGTTGTGAAACTGGAGTAGAACCCATTCTATATCAATTCACTACTAGCGATCAAAATTAGTCCACTAGACATTCTGTGTATGTAAGTCTAACCATAGGCCTTAGTGTAGTGAGTAGAGTAACATAATAGCACTGGATAAACTAGCCCACAGGTCTAGCTAGTTCTACAACTTGGCCATAGAAAATTGTGTAGAGAATAGCCTATGATGTTGGTGTACATGTTGTAATTGCTTATAGTAATAACTGTGGTAGATTATATCTACTAAAAATTTCAGTAGGAGATAGCCACATGAAGGGCATATCTTGACTATATATAAGGCCCAAATCCTTTTTCTTTTGTGAAGTTCTTCCATCATCTTCACAATTTCAAGTGGGATCTCTCTCTCTCTCTCTCTCTCTCTCTCTCTCTCTCTCTCTCTCTCTCTCTCTCTCTCTCTCTCTCTCTCTCTCTCTCTCTCTCTCTCTCTCTCTCTTCCAATCAGTCAAGTTACATTTTAGTGTTTTAGTGTCATGTAGGTATTGTGAAGTTGATTTGAGTTTACTGTGTTTCTTCTTGTTATGTTTTAGATGCTCTAAATGCTGTCTTTTGATGAAACCTCTTTTGATTGTACATATCATAGGTTTGTACATGTTTTCAAGTTTCTTGCTTGTTTTGTGGGACTGATGTAATATGAGCTGCCAATAGCACCTCATTGGATCGAAATCCTTATGCTTTACTACAAGACAATTCCAACTAATGCACTCTATCTCCTACACATAACATTTTACAGCCATACTACAATGTCTGAGTCAATATTATAGGTGTTGTCAGAATTTCCCTGTTACCCAATGATCTCAACTACTTAATTCCTTCTATAGTCCTTTTGATGAGTCCATGCCAATGATTGTACAGCATTTAACTTCATCCCATTTTTATCTTAGGTAGGGAGGCAGCTATACATCAAATGCTTTCAACTTAGTGATATACTTGGAGCCCATACTACTTTAATCTGGTATACATGGTCCATATAGTTAGCTTGGGCTCTATGTGATTTTTAGACCCATTTCTATCTGATACTATCCATTTCTTCCTAGTATGAATTGGCAACCTGGTCTATTTAATTGTCTTAGAGTTTCGTTGTGTTATGCCATCTACTACTATATTTAGGCAAAACACATGGTCTATCAGGCATTTTTGGTCCATCTGTACATCACATTCGCTCACAAAGTACTAATATTTGTTCACAGTTCCAGTTTATCTGGGCAGTAGTTTAATATATACATTTTGCATCTTCTAAAATATATGCAATTAGTACTATAATTTTCTAATTTTTGAGCATCTCTGGGGTATACATTTTTGGCTGCATCTTCTTTAGTACATACAATTTGGCATTAATTTCTATATTCTGGGATAACCCTTGCTTGATTCTAGGTTTTGAGAACTACTTTTCAAAGAGGGAGAGTTCTAGGCCACATACGATGCATAGGGTAATCTGTATAGACCATGTATCCACATAATTTGTGTTTGTCATCTTCAAGCATTTTTTTTTCGTATCTGTGTCCATTGGTTTTAAGTCATGGGTCATTTTTAGGCTTCCAGCCCTAACTTGTTGGATCTAGGGCCTACAGAATGTATAGATAGGCTTGTGAGCTTCAGTGTTTGTGGTTGATGATTTGTAACTAATTTCTTAGATTTATAGAGTAACTTGATTTTCCGTATAGCTTCAGTACTTTAATCTTACATTCAGGTTAGATACTTTCGTCATGTCATATAGTTACTCTAGCGATTTAAATCATTATCATGCTTTAGTCATAGTCTGTATATTTGAAGCTCTTTTATTACTTTCAGTTATGTGTTGCTTAGCTTTTAACATGCTCAAACTGAAAATAAGATGATGATGCTGGAACATAAAGAAAGTATTGCAAAATGCATTTATCAAAGCTGAAGCTGCCAAAAACGTACATACCAAAGTGTAGCTGTTGGCTCTGTGGTCTGTAGATCATACTGCTATATAAATGGATCACAAATGCCAAATAAATGCATCTATATCATTTATATAATTAAGGCATGCCATATTGACTCTGCTCCTCACAATCAATAGATACCATGCCAAAGGCTAGCCTAAGGACCCAGATTGCAAGGTAAAGCTATGAATATTAATGTCATGGCTAAAGAGTGCCTAAGCAACTCTAACAAATACAAGGATAGAGCAAGCTAGTTTGGATAGCCCAAATGTGACATGAATGTAGTAGTAGGCACTTGCAACACGTGAAGAAACTCCAAGGTGACCATGTTGACCATAAATTTCGAGTCTAGCAGCAAGAAATGACTTGGAATTTGCAAACAGATCCCAAGCTAGTGGTGTGGACCATGAATGCCAAACAATAGCAGCAACAGAGATACAGAGAATCCCAGCCAGCCGTATAGACCATGAATGCCGGAAACATGAGTAGAAACAGATGCCTCGAGTATAAAAATAGAGCCTTAGCCAGTTTTAAAGAGTATTCTGCCATGGAGAAGCAGCAGTAGTTTGCTCAATATACCCAAACTAGTCTAATGCAACTTTTGTCTGTGAGTGGAACGTTAAGAGGATCCATAGTAATCTATCTCATGAGTAAGGGGATAGCTTTGAATATAGCAGTCATGTAGAAGCTGTTGCATTACTACTAGGATGAGTAGCATAAGAGGAACAAGGGACAATGGAGCAATCTGAGGTGGGAAGAAGGGAATAAGGGTCTTATATATAGCAATAGTATTATCTTGCATAATAGTAGATAATAATGGCATCAAAGAAAACAAATCAATAACAGACAATGAGATGGATACATAGACAAGCATAGCTAGGATTGCCTGGGGTATCGACAAAAGTGAAAATGTTAGAAGAATCTTCATCTTTGAGTATAGAAAAAGAAGATAAACATAGCAGAACAAGTCAAAATTGAACAACATAAGATGTATCAACAGAACTTTTTCTTCATTTTAAAGATCAATCGCATCCCTCATGGTGGAAAAACAAGAAGGTAACAGGAGATATAACATCTGACCATACTGTGCAGACTGATGAAATGACTGTCAGAATTAGAGCTCCCAACCCTCATCTCTCTATGTACCTCGGGTTCGCTTTGTAGATGCGTGTGCATCTATGTCTCATCTGTGGATACTTGTATCTCATCTTTAGATACATGAGCCAGTGCTTTGTTTGAAGACACATGTTCCTTTGAAGCTAGTTGCAAGGCTCTCAATTGGCTGTATCTGTGTCTGATCTGTAGAGATGTGTCTCAACAAAGGATGCCTGTCTCTCTGCAATAGATGTAGAACTGGAGCAAACAAGCTAAACAGATGTGCCCATAACCGAAGCTAACAAATCGATTTACGTCTCGGTCTCTGCTTTTGCGTCAAATCCCCAAAAGACTACAAATAGAGTAGTGAACTTTATTTGGAGGCCATGGTTTTAGTTAGCATACTTCACGTAGGGTAGACTTCACACAGCTGGCTTGGCACAGGCAGAGTTCTAGATATCTATTGTTTCATCATTTTGTAGTTAATGAGTCTTTTGATCAATATAGCTTCATCTTCTTCAGTTCTCACTCTATGAATATCTATTTCACTTTTTTTTTTGGTCATGATTTATATGATAATGTTCTGCAATCAAACATCCGGTTGAAACTCTCAATTTGGCCAGGTGACAAGCAACATTCTTGTCCAGAATCCATCACATTTAATGTATCAGGGCGTTGGAACTTACTTCAAATCAAATGATTCAATAGGAGGAAGGGAGGCACCCCCTTTTTCATATTCATTTAAAGTTTGCTACTCTTTTTATTGTGCACAACATTGTGGTCTATAGCACCCTTGTTGGAGCTTAACAGCAAATAAAAATGGAATTTTCTCAATGTTCAACAGGTTAATTTGTAAGGAAATTTTTATACATTTATCTCAAAGGCTCCTGTTTATTGGTCTTAAGATGGCCATTGTGATCCAACTTAACTACACGTGTAGATAAAACAAATTTGTTAGTTTTAGCTTGCAAACCTCCTGTTCTTGGTTCAATGTACCATCAGTGTTGTACATCATAATCTTATCTCTCGTCTGATTTTCATAATCTGTTTAGAAATTTCAATGGAAGCTAATAATGAATTTTATGTAGGAGAAGAGGCCAAGAAAAATTATGTAATTTCATCAGCTCAGTGGTATCTGGTTGCCTATATGGAGTCAATTCTCAAGTTTTTTACAACTCTTCAGCTGTTATTGATCAATATGACCACTAGGCATCCAATTGAGGATTTAGATCTAGCAAGGACAAACTTTTTTCAAGGAGATATGTCGACTACAGAAATACAATGCACTATGCACCTTCTTCCTCGAGATTGTCTAGTTGCTCTCTTAGTGACAACCACCTTGAGTAATAGCACATAGGATTACCACCTTTAGTAGCAGTTCCATGCAGTTGAAACTTTAATGCTCTGATACTCTTGTAATGTTGCTGTTTCGTCAGGCAAGAGATCCCAAGAACAAGGGTGTGGTTGCCATTTTGCATCCTTGGGAATCTGGCATGGACAATAGCCCTGCATGGGATGATTCCATGCAATTTCCAGTTGATGACATCCCACCATATTGTAGGTGTGATCTCAATCATGTGAATGCAAGCATGCGGCCGACGAAGGAAACCTACGATCACTATTTGACTCTGCTCTATAGGTAATTCTTTCCCTAATCTTATGCTTAAGTTTGAGAGCATGCTTTGGCTGACTCATCAAATCATGATGTGCTTGTTTACTTTAGTAAAGCCATTTGTTTCAACTGCATCATTCCTTGCATTTTCAAACAATTAGCTGCAGTGAATGGAAGACAAAAGCCAAAACTAAAATCACTTGACTCATCTGCTAGTACTCATGTAAATGGTTGCTTGATTGCAGTCCTAAAGTGTTCTCACAAAAATTTCTCAGTGGGTTTCTGCTTGCATTTACTGCACCATTGTGTCTTGAGCTTTTTTACACAGTGTGAGTGTAATTAGAACAAGCAATTGTGAAACTAAATGTACAGTAACTATTCAGCCTTAAAAGGTTTCAATATTTCCATGGCTTGGTTGTATAAGAACATTCACTTGACCTGAATCAACCCTTCCAAGCATCAAGTTGCTAACTAATAGAGCTATGTATGAAAATTCACGTGTCCTTTGAAACTGTGCCACTAACCCTGTGAAAAATTCTTTGAATTCTGCAGGTTTAAGGCTGCAAACTTTTATGACCCTGATAAACTATATTGGATTTCTCCATTCCGTGTGACTGATCTTTGTGTCAACAGTATATTGTTTCGTGCTAATCGTGACCTGAGTTGGATTGCTCAGAAGTTGGGTAAGCAGGATGCTGTTGACGAAATAAATCAGTGGCTAGCCAAAGGATTCGAAGCTTTTTCACATCTATGGGATGAGGACGCTGGACTCTTCAAGTGCGAGGACCAGATTACTGGAAAGCTAGCCGATGCACCTATCTCAGCAGCATTTCTGCCATTATTTGCAGGCATTTAACCTTCCTTTGGGATTATAACTTTGATAATTTTCTAAACTTGTCAATCTGTTTGTGATTTTTCTTATCTAATTGTCAAGGTACTGATATAAGTGCATAAGCTCATCGTATGAGAATGCTTCCCAGTAGGCTTTCCTTTTCCAGTATTTGTTGCATATCTTCGTTGCAGTTTTGTAGAATGTTCGATCCAAATTCAGGCAGCCTTTATGATTAACTAAATAAAAATGCCTTTGATGGTATCAAGAAGAGTGGGAGACTATTGTTATGTCTGAATTGGCAGCTTATTTCATATCCATAGAATTCACTAAAGGACATTGGTATCAGAGAGTTAATTATCATAGAGACCGTATTTATACTTTGTAAAGGGTCTCCACCCTACTTATATATCCTTCCTTTTTGAACTAGAATTAGGTAGGCTTGATTGCATCTCTATCATGGTTTTGATCAATGAGAAGCACATTTATGAGCAGGTGAACATACATATTTTCTAAAATATATTCCTCCGCAAGCAAGAAGAGCTAGTTTGTAACAATATGCATCACTTGCAGGTGTAGCATCCAAGGAGCAGGCAGCTAAGCTGGCTCTAAACTTAGATAAGTGGCTAAACAAGGTGAGCTATGGTGTACCAAGTACAGATCCAGATGATTCTCGCTTTGAGCAACTGCGTTATTGGCGTGGTCCAGTGTGGTTGATCATCAATTGGATGATCTCAAATGGTCTGAAACATTATGGGTAAACTCAAACATTATATCTTATACCAGCGCCTCTTTTTATCTAAACAATTTAGACTAGCACAGTGCAGAAAGATGCCTAATTGAATAGATCAACCATTGCCATGATATTATTTAGTTTTAAAAACCTGTGCTTTGATTTGTAGGTACACTGACCTTGCTAAGCAGATAGAAGATCATTCCAAAGCTTTGACTGAAAAGGCAGGGTTGAGAGAGTACTTTGATCCTATCACAGGTGATGGAGCGGGCGGGCGTGACTTCTCTTGGACCGCTGCAATGTGCTTAGCATGGTTAGACAGGCCGACCGCTATTGCTATTGGTCACAAGATGAGTGGGCCTAAACAGCACTTGGATGATTAGTCTTCAAGACTTTATAGCTGTGCACCTAAGGTCTATGCTGCTTTTTCATGTAAAACAAAATACCGACACCTTGGAAATTGCTTTCATATACTACATAAACCCTTCTGGTCCAGTGCTTCAGTTTTGCGAAAGAATTCAAAGCTTCATACAGTCATAAAAGCAGGCATGTTGTGGCTGATATCATATCTCTGCTCAATATGGGCTTCAACAGTATCACCCAAGTCACTCAAGTTACAATAAAACTTATCACTTTTTGTATTACATAAGTGAGTGATTTTAGATTATTTCAATACATATTCAAAGTATTGAACTAGTAAAAGTACCAATAATCTGTAGCAATGATAAAACAAAATCTCTATCTCTGGTCATATTCCCTTACTGAATCACAAGATTCTCTCACCAAAAATCCTCTGAACTCTATACTTAAAACTATTTTGTATCTAAAGACTTTATAGATCTGTGGTGTCTAATTTTGTGTAAAAAAGGAACTTGTGAGACTGTGTACAGAAAATTTGGTACATTAATTCTGTAGATCTTATTTTGTATATGTTGATCACAAATGAACAATGATCAGTTATGTTTGTTAGATTGGCATTTCGGCAATAAGCAATATGATCTGGTGCAGTTGCTGGTTATGGTACATTGTTGACTATGCTTTGCTTCCCTTTTCCCTTTACATGCACTCTACATCTATTGTCTCTTGCATCTTTTTGAATACTCCTGGACAGTAGATTTTTGCAAGGGACTCACTTAGTGCAAGCCTTTTCCCTGGTAGGCGAGCCTTTTTCTCCAGCAGATGAGTGTTTAAGGTGACTACTAGCTCTCCTTCAAATTCAATGCCCTTGAAAGTTTCAGTCTGGTAGTATGTCACATGGGTTGTATGTATTTGCCCACCTTGTGAATTTGCTACTTTCTCACAAAGATATATTATTGGCTAAGTAGTAGTCTTTTCTTAGACATCACAAAAGCCATACAAGCCAAGGGCCACCATTACCTTTGTTTTTATTGTGGGGACCTAGCTTCCTACTCTATGGATGCCTCCCTAGTCATTGTTGCTACTAGATCTTCCCACACATGGTGACTTGGTGTATCGTGCTTGAGTTGGGCCTGCCTATCGAGGTGATCCCGCAAGTTGATAATACCTAGAAGCATTTGTGCTACTAGAGGTGGTGCAATATCGAAGCTACTCTCTGCATAAGCTAGTGCAGCCATCTAATAATTCTTCTATGATTGGTTGCCACATTTGCACCATCAATCCATTTTCTCCCAAATATCATAGAATGTGAAGATCCTCTCCCAAGGTACTAACATACATGATCATCTTCATCTTCATCTTTCTCAACATTGGGAGCCACCAAAAACTGAAACATATCTTTAGTAGTTAGTGGTAGAACCATCAGATTCCTAATCTAAGACTCAAGCGAAATCGATATGGCTATTTTTGTGGTAAGGGAGGACATCGCTCTCATAGAGCCAAGATTATGCAATTGTTTCATTGAAAAATCATTCTCATACTACAACACAATAGTATTTCCATGGGAGTTTGGGTTGGTGGACTCTCTAGTTATGGCAAATAGCATGGCAAACTCTTTAGCTAAGGTGGACTCTCTAACTATGGAGGACGGACCCCTCTAGCTATGTTGAACAAGGAGCTACAAAAGTAAAGGCAGCAAGCAATGATAAAGATCATGGGATGTAGAAAGGTCATACAAAGAATCATGATATTAACCAAGCGAGAGTTCAAAAAAGAGGTAGATAGATTGGGAAACCTAACAAGACATAACTATGTACATAGATAAAAAGAAAGAAAATCAAGAGAATGACAATGGGATTGCTCCTAAGAGTACAATGGGGAGACACCCTCTACAATAGTTGAAATGCTTAGATAAGCATTTAGATGCCAAGTAAGATCCTCACATATTAATGACATGGGATGCTTTGAAGCCCGGCACCATTGAATTTCTTTGAAAATGTTCAGATTTTGTCATGGTTTCATGATTGGTTACTGAAAATACTCCAAAAGGAAAACATGCCACATGGTTAAGATCCAAGCGGTTGGGGATAAAATATAGCATGCTAATAAGCCACATGGAAATTAGACAACGATGAGATTGATAAGAAGATTTTGGAGCTTGAGATAGCTTCACACCAAGCCGATACTCAAGAAAGGAGGCAAGAGACAAACCCATTTCAATCACGACAATTTCATTGGAGGCTCTAGGGAAAAAACTATAAACTTTGTCACTTTTGCTCCTTTGTGGAAGCTCACAAAGCTTTGGCACTTGTTATGAGAAATTGTCAACTAGCTACTTAGCTAATATTGACAATTTGAGGCCAAAGTTTGGAGTAAACTTAGAGAAACGTTTCTTTATGTTTTAAGGTTTTAAAATAGTAATTTTAATATTCTTAGACAGTTCTAAGGTCGGATCCCTTTATACTTGAGATCCATTGAATGTAATCATTAGATAACTAGGTTTTTGGTAAGTATTTGAAAACTACCATTTAGGGCAATATTTGGCAAGTGGCCAAATGACATTATTTTTGCTATAAATAGTTGTACTTGCAAGGAGAAACTTATCAAATGTTCTTTCTATCTTTGGAAAACTTTTTTCTTCTATCCTCTTGTCTTCTTCCATCTTTTCTCTCTTGATATTGGTGATTTTACTGTGTAGAATGCATCCAAACTTGTATGGAATGATTTCACATGTGTGAAGACTATTGCAATAGGAAATTGGATTTTATCATTCACTGTGTTTTTTTCATGATTTTACTTGAACTAGCATGCTAGATGAGATTTCTTATGATGTTGCGTGATGTGCATCCAATTTAGCTAAAGATCATAGATCCATTTATGGCCTGATTCTTTCACATGATATCAGAGCAAGTCACGCCTGATGCATGTGGTGGAGCAGTGTGCTTACTAGCCTCTCCCACAGGCTTAGTAGTTGTGCTTCCCACATAACTTCTGTTGGAATTTGGTTAATGATGATCTAGAAAACCAATGTACTGTCATTGTTTATTTGTACAATTTGAGTTACTTAGAAACTGTCCACAATGAACGCGCCTAAGAATAGCAGCTAAAGATTAAAAATAGAGTCTAAATTGACCTTGGGTCAAAAAAGCCTTAAATGAAAATTAACTTTGGATTGAACTAAACTTTGGTCCACTTAGAAGTAGAGTTTTTCAATGTCGACGACTCCTTAGTAGATGCTTTGATCCTTCATAGCTCGAATATATCTCATGACTCTAATAAGGGGCTTCCAATGGATCATGTTAGGATTAGCCATGTATTGGCTCATGGAGCTGACTACAAAAGCTATTTCGAGTCTGTTACAGACCATTTCATACATGAGAGTTCCTAGGATAGAATGATAGGGGTCTCATATGCTTCTTCTCCTCCTTTGTCAAGGCACTAATCTTTCAACAATCTTAGTCATGGGTCCATTGGTGAGTGAGCTATTTTGCAATTCATCAGATTATATCTGATAAGTATCTCAAAATTGTACCTCTACTGAGTGATATAAATCATATTTTTCTCTCTATCTCTGTGGATTTGAATTTCAAGACAATAATGAGCGTCAACCAGATCTGTCATGTCGAATTCTAAGGACACCATCTTTTTAGAATCTTTGATAGAATCAACACTATCGTTGTTGGAGGTTCGCGGATATTGAGACGAGCATGTTCCTAATTAGATCGTAGATCTACAAGCAATTAATAAGTGAGAGGGATTTGGCACTCTGTTTGTGATGATCACATAGTTATTTGATTTATTAGTTCTTAATAAAAGGACGTTAGGTACACGCTTTTATTATACTTTTCATTGATATGTTGATACGTTTGTTCTACAAATTAATCTTACGTTAAATGAACTAAGTCTAAAAATTGCTTCCAATTTCTTAAATGTAGAGTTTTGGTGAACTCATAATTATAATCTCTCATAATATCTATCAATACTTAACATTTTTTAAAATAAAAAATTGTGCTAGTTTAGATGATTTGACACACATTTTGGAAGGAATAAAGTCTACACCATTTTGCTAGTCTCTTGATCACTATTAAAACGAAATTGTGGTTTTTGGCTCCAAGGAAGTTTATCTACAATATGTCAAATTTATTTTTGCGAGTTTCAATAAACATTACAAACCTCCTAAGTTTAGTCTTTTTGAGCTATCAATTTAATATTGTTCACATTTTCAACATATGCCTCCACATCACTTTTCAAAATTTCATCATTTTTTTTTACAAGTCAAGCTTGTGGTTTGTGATGATGTTCATTTTTAAAGATTGCAATTGTAATATCATCTTCAAAAAACCAATCCATCTTGTATGGAATAGTTATTTGATATTTTGAAATCTTGCTATCCAAGGTCATGGTTATATTTGGAACTTGTGTCATAGATGACCAAAAGAACTACCATTTAGCTCAAACGTTAATCACAAAACTATAAATTGATTAGTTTTTGAACTTGAAGCACACGTTTGGCCATGATGTTGAATGTGGCTATAACAAATTGACCAATTGCCCTCAATCTAATCACGAAAATTCCTTTCAATCCTAAAGCCTATTTCAAGTTGTTATAAGCTTAGGCTGCTCGTGACCAAAGACTAACATTAGGGGAAATATGGGCTCAAAATGGGCCCTTTAAGAAATTTCACTTTAGAGAGAGGTTATGTCGAGAGAGAATGCAAACCGATAAATGGTCGTCGTTTTCCGAGTTTTCGGCCTTGCCCGACGTTTAACTAGGATGGTTAACTTCAGACAATAGTTAGTTAAGCATGAGATGTAATAACTTCTCTTCATGCTCGTTCCAAAATTCGGGACTAGAGCTTTAAGATTGAAAATCTTGGTGTGCTCAATGCAAAAACTGAAGCAGGAGTGGCAGAACTTTTGAAAGCATTGTATGCTTATAGTGAAATATGAGGCGGGATGACTTTTCAATGCGACATAAACATTACAAAAGTAAGGTATGCTAGATCTAATCATATTGATTTACTGTAGTTTGATGTATTTACACGATTGTAGCTTTTAACAATGGCAATGTTCCATTTGCATATTCCTCTTCCGATGGAATGCACTCCAATTATTAAAAAAATGCGAAAGTTGTAGAGAATGTTGCTGCAATAGTTAGAGAATTGAGAATGAATAATCATATGAATATAGATTTGTGAGTGGATGGATCAATTTATCCTAATGATCCAGCTACCAATTTGTGTCCAGATTTTAAGTCCGTAACTCTTCTTCTCAGATATGTATGTGAAGGAAATAGCGGATTACTTGGATATTGTCAAAGGTTGCATGATATTGGAATTCATGGCATATCTTGTCTTAATCAACAATTATAGTTTGCTAATCAAAAATTGCAACGTGCAAATCAGCAATTGTTTCATTATGTGCAACACACTAGTGTTGAAAACAATGCACTCAAGAATGCTATGTCAGAGTTGAATGCTACAGTCACTACTCTTCGGGGATCAAACCAAGAAATGTTAGAATCCATGGAAAAGTTGCAATCCGAGAGTTTAAAATCTACTGTTGATATAAAAGTTATCAATAAGACAATGATGAAGAGAAAAAGAAAGAGAGTATTGATGAAAAATATTGATGACCTATCTACACATAGCGACAATCAGAAAAAAAAAAAAAGAATTCGAGCATTCAAGTATGTTGTCATATAAAATGTTTATTTGATTTGTATATGTCATTTAAGTTTGATTTGCACTTGATACAATGGATTATTTATTTATTAAACATAATTTGAGTTTCATATGTTTGTTGCAAATCATGTTCGGTGGCAAAGAACTATTTAACAAATCGTTCATGCATTGGATCATCTTTAAGTCATGTTTTACCAAGAAATTCAGCAAAGGAAATGATAAAAAATGCTCGGTTTGAAAAAATGAAAAATAAAATTGTAGAGACTGTTTTGATTAAGGTTCAATCATACTTGGATGCAAATGTGATACAAGGTGCATGTGATGTATCTAGAAGTACCATGTGATGTATCTGGAATTAGCAGAAATGTTTATTCTATTTTTTGTAGAATAGTTAAAGAAGCTTTTTCCCAAGTGATGGTAAAAAAAAATTATCTTCTGCGTCCGTATCGGGTAAGATTAGCAAGAAATTATTATAATGACGGACTGTTCAAAGTAGTTGGCCAACCGCTTCATATAACTGAATTATACAAATCAGAATATCATGAGTTCAATTACAACAATTGCAATAATATTTTCTTTGATATTGAAAATGTTCTAAAATACATTATTCGATTCTATAAACTAGACAAACATCAAGTAAATGGAAAGATCATTATTGTAATAAAATTGGATGAATCTGAAATTATGAAGGGTTAAAAGTTGAAACAAGTGAGTGTCACTTTCATGAACAAAATTTCAGATACAAATGATCGAACATTTAGTGTTCAATCGGAAAATCACATATGGTGGTTGGCGGCATTCCAGGTATACATTTCAATTTTCATTTAGAATATCGTTATTAACAATCCATACCTTGCCAGTTTTTATTGACATGTCATGCATTATTTGCTTCTCTACAGGTCTTGAAAGAGAACCATAAAATACTTTCATAGATATTTTCAAGAACAAATTATGGCGAGATTATAAAGAGACATTTGGAGGGTGAGAAATTTACAGTCGAAAACCATGGAAGTTTTCAAATTCAATGGCACCTTGCAGGGGATTTGAAAACATTAAAATGTATGTATAATGTCTCTCATGGGGCAACATCAAAGCATCCATGTCTTTATTGCATGAAGGATTGCTACAATATGAATTTGGAACTGAGGTTCGTATTATTGAAGAACTTATTTACTTGCATATTCTACTAGCATGGAATCATAAACCGGAGTTTATGGCTAAAGCTGCAATTAGGAGCTTGAAAATAGTTCTGTCAAATGTAGGACTACATAAAGGGAATGTTACGATTGAAAAAAGTGATAGTCTCTTTGGGAAAAAAGGAAACATTCCTAATAAGCCATCAATTGGAGGTGCTAAAGCAAGAAGATTCTTATCCAATCACACATGCAAAGAATCAAGTGTCAGATACGAAATTTGGAGACAAATTGTTCAAGCCACACGAACACTGGAAGGAAGTAATCAAGTGGAAAAGAGACAAGTGTGGACCAACTTAGACAAACTCATAGGTGTTATCAGGAAAGAAAATCTATCATCAGAGATATGAGGACTTTGCAAAATCATTACACCACATTTGTGAAATATGTACATGATTGTTGGGAAAAAGACAACGTTACTCATTACATGGTACTAATCTATATCATTGTCTGGTACTTTTCTCATTCAGGCTTATATTTTTTTCTACTGATGTAACTAATCAAAACTATTGTTTGCAGCACATCCTTCTTCATCATGCAACTTATTTTGCAAAGGAATATGGGAGCTTAAGTATCTGGTCATCACAAGGCATGGAAGAATCTCATTGGCAAGCAAAGGGAGCATTTCACAGAGCAACAAATCATGGAGGACACAATTCAAGAAATAAATATTTAGTTCAACTTTTTCAGTGATTTTATAGAAGAGCACAATATATATATCAAGCTAAAAACTCACCAAGTGTTACGATATTTCGAAAGGCATTCAAATTCATAACAAAAGGGAGATCCTTGTAATATATCGAAAATCTATTACATAAAATTGTTTAATTATCATCATCCTCCTCTTCAAGATTCAGAGAAATGGTATTGTCATGAAGGAATAATCTCCTTTCATATGGATCCAAAAATTCTAAATTTTTCTTTTTGCTCATATCAACGTAAGCCGAATAAAGGGCCATTGCAGATGATCTTTTTGTAATCTCATTGGGAGTATAACCCAATATTTTAATAGTCAAATCCCTTTTCACAAAAAATATTTTATATGTTTCTCTTGCGTACTTATGGCCTCCTAAACAAACTGATAATGATTTGATGGCCATAATGACAGTGGTTTCATATGGATTAAAAAATGAATGATATAAACAAATCTCATTACTTTGAAAGTTTTTCAAATAATGAGATAGAGACACATCCTTTCTCCCGGTTGATACACCTCGGACGCCTCCATGTCTCATACCAAAGGCATCAATTTCAATAGCATCTTGTAAATGAGAAAAGAAAAGAAATTTAGAATGATACATAACACTGCAAACTCATACTTTAACATAGTGTTTGAAATAAGAAAACTGAACAATATCAATACCAATATAATATCTACCTACCAGATCATAATCATCGTATTCAACGACGTTTGCTCTAATATTTGTCATGTCCTCCAATGGCCTTTACATTTCCAGAGGAGATATATCTAGGCCTTGGGGGATATTTTTTTGGGAATTTCAAAAATTCCTCCTCTGTAGGCAAAGTTTTTTCATAGGCTTTAGATTTTTCAATCATGGCCTCCAAGGCCTCATTGCCAAATTTCCAATTGCCATCTTTATCATAATCTATCTCACTTTCAAGGTCATCATATGTGTAATCAACAATGTCAGAAAATTCCTGAAGAAACAAAACGTTTCTATCAAAGCTTTGCTAGCTTTCAGCCCTCTGCCTGACAAAAATGTTCGCGAACATCCTGACAAGAAGACACGAACACGAAAGATTCGCGAAAGAGAATCTTTTTGCGGTACAGCAGGAGAAAGTCAGACGACGAGAAAGTCAAACGACTCAAAAATAGTCGTGACACCCTTTCTGCCCTCACACTCCAAAAAGAACCAACAAGATCATGCAAGTACCCAGAAGTACAGATATCTGATCTTATAGCATGACGTCAGCAGATACACTCTAGGTCGTGGCTAATCTGCCACTCTTGTACTTCATGATTAGTTGTAGATGTTTAATCACTCTAATCTAGGAGTTACACGATGAGACTATATACTTTCTGGATGATACTTGATACTTGACATATACATGAAGTAGTCTAATGCTAGTAAGCAAGAAGACGAAAAGACATAACACAAGTCCACTTGCGTGCGAGATAGTGCTGCATAGGATCTGTAGATTGACAAGTCCGCTAGTAAGCGAGACATTACTCATGGGAGAAATGTATTTCTCTTACGCCAACGCACTGTGTGGATCTGCATGCAATGCTTGAAGAATCATAGAATCAATAGATGATTTTGTAGCCGTTTGCGCACACATCACTCTTATCATGTCTGATCTTGAATGCAAATTAGTCTGCTATTCTTCGTATGTCTGAATCACTTGTTTATTTAATTCCACACCTTGGTTGGACTTTGTTGAATGCTACATCAATCTATTAACGTAGATGAACAGTGCCTGACTACATTTTGGAGGACTGTAGGAACGATAGAGCTGGCAGTGTCCAGCGATCAGATCTGAACTCCATCCTAATTGTTTTGCTTTGTTGTGGTGCTTTTGCGTTTCTTTCGCGACTGCAACTCCAATGATCCTCATCAGTGGTATCAGAGCCTACCTTGTCATAATTTGACGTAGCCAAAGAGTTATCAGATCTAGGAGGCCGCATTCAGACAAACAACCATCAACAAGTGATGTTGGAAGTATTTCTAGTGAATGCGGTGGCTAAATCTACTTACGGGTGTAGTATAGGGATGTAGAGATTCGTCCACTTTTTAAGTTTTTACAATAAGCTTCAACAGAAATATGGACAGGAATGAGAGCACTAAGGCTTACCCAACTAGTGCCCGAAACGGAAATAAACTAATTAGTAACAACAATAAAAATCCTTGCTAAGGCTTACCCGACTAGCAAGGTGACTAGACTAATCCTAGATTAACACTCGAAGGGTAATAAAATGAGATTGCGGCTAATACCAAACAAATAAGCAATAATGAACATGCCACAATAAAACCGATGAAAAGGAGGCAAGAGGAAGCCCGAGAACCTTCTCTCAAGCTATGCACCTTTCCAAGGGGAACACAAATGAAATAGAATGATAATTCTCCAAAATAGAGAGCAAGATAGCTTAATCTCAAAAGTGTTATGTACAATGCAAATACCTCTCGTTTTATGGCAAGGAGGGTCTTTTATAAATGTCTACTAACTTATGGGACTAATCTGTTCCTAACATTTCTAGAACTTCTAACTTAGGATTTAGAACTTCAATTTTCTTAACTTAGGACAACTTAAGATAAAATATTTCTAATCTTAAGTTTCCTAAGTCTAAGTTCTAAATCTAAGTTTAAGCTATTTTATTATTATTTAAGCTTCTACTCATGGACTTACAAAACACATGCCATGGCTTGAAGTTTACTGACAGATACTCATACGTGGTCTTACAAAACACATGCCACGGAGTTTAATTATTTTTTTATTTTCTCTGTGTTAGCACAGTTGCTAACATTATCCCCCTCCTTATTGGATTGGTGGTCCCACACCAATCGACGCCTTTTCGTCTTGGATTTTTTGTGCTTCTTGGAGGCGAGATTGTTGTTGTCGGGAGTGGTAGATGGTCGTCTCGATGCCCTCCATCATTTGCCACCGTAATTTATTCAGGAAGGGCATGGGTTTGTAATAATGGAGCATACCCTGGAAAAAGTTATGGGTTTTCCATAGCTCCACCATATCACCGTGCAAGGCGGAAGTAAGTGCAGCGCGATAATAGAGCCTTGCAATGTTAATATGGTCGTCTTGCGTGCGCAAGGGTTTATTGATGTCAAGTGCAATTGGGGATAACCCTCAATCCCAAAAACCTCTGAGTTCTTTCAGAAATGCCACCATGCTACAATTAGTCGAAAATATCTGACATCGCGATCAGGATTGCCATGGTGCTTCTGGTAGAAGACTCGGCAGTTGGTGACCATGTCTTCGGCTAAGTTGCCGGTATCGACTCCTATGAGCTTAGGCCAAAAGATTCTGTTCTTGACCTTGGTGGCAGGAAACAGTTCTCGCCTCGCTACTGGATAGTAATAAGGATTGGTGCGCATGTAGGAGGGAGCTTCGAGATATCGTGCCATCGAGGTCTTACTTTGCAGGAAGAGATGATGGCGCTAGAGAGGTTGTGGATCCAGGAGTTTGACTGTTGCTTTATGTGTCTGACACTGGTCCAAATCTGGCAATATGTAGCCACCTCGCTCTTTCATTGTTGGGTACTTCTTTGCAAACTCCTGAGAGACGCGCAACTCCTTGTTTGGTTCTGTGGGCGTGATTCTGTGCTGGATGGTGGGGGCTTCAGAGGCAATCTCGTGTGCGGTTTGTGGATCGGGATCAGGAGATAGAGGAGGCGAGGGGTTAGCTTGTGCAATTCGTTGTGATTTAGGGGGAAAGTGTCGTGGAATGAAGGTGGGTTTAGTGGTGTCGAGGGGGTTAGAAGCGGTGGAAGGGAAAAGAAAATGTTGGGAGCTGGTACTCCCAGAGCTCGATGGATTGGTTGGTGTTTGAGTTCCTTGCCCCAGGGGTTGGCTTTGAAATGCGGAGCCTTGAGTTGCAGGAGGAGGCTGTTGAAATCTTGCGCCATCTCCACCATCAGGTCCATCAAAGTGGTGCCCCGAATCATGAAATTGGGCATGCTCTGCATAAATCGACGGTGTCAACTGGGCAGCAGCCTTTAAGCGTTCTTCCAGGGTGGCTATGTGTTGGTTTAGAGCCTTGACGGAAGCAATGTATGATTGTTGTAATTTTGTGTGTTGCTCCGTCGTGGCTTTCAGCTTTTGAGCCAGCATTTGATAGGCCACCATTGGAATGGCAGTTCCCTCAGGGATAGTTGGTGGTGCGAAGTCGTTGAAGTCCACCATTTCCAACTATTCCTTCATAGCAAAACGTGCTGCTTGTGAATCTGCTACAGCCTCATCCTTCTCGGCTTTGAGGGTATCGATGGTTTGCTGCATGTTGGATACCTTCAGTTGGAGCTGGTTCTGGAGATGGATTAGCATCTACTGCTGTTGTTGATTGTATTTCGTGAGGTTTTGGATCTGCAGCTACTGTTGTTTGGTTTCCTCCTCCAGCCTTGCTTTTTCTTTCTGAAGGCCCGTCATAGCACCATCGTCAAATTGTCGCATAGTGTGTTGTCCCCCTAGGGTGCCGAATATATTGTATTGGAGTTCATTCACCAACCATACCGCTTTTTGGGCTGTAAGGGATAGCTGCTCCGAATGACTAATAGGTTTAAGGTCGCCCTTTTCCACGAGACAAATGAGCTAGATGATGTTCACTCCAAGGCATATTATGGAAATGTGATTGGTGATCTCTCTTGTCAAGCCGTGGTGGCAACAAGATGAGAGGACAAGCCATAATCTCTATAATATGTAACTGGGGGACATTATCAAGCTAAATATCTACGTGTGAAAATATTTTGAGGTTACAAATGGAACAAATTTTTAGATTCCTTGTCCAAGGACTTCTCAATGTAATCTGGGTCCATCAAAGAGGGCTTTGTATTTTTGGATTCTATGCACCAAAGCATAAAGTTTAAAGCCAATGAGATTGCAAAGAGAAGTATCTAGGAGGTGACATATGATATGTGCCATTTGATCGTGTCAAATTTGAGCTCACACATATTTGGGTAGAGCAACCCGACTTGTCAGTGCTAGTTGTAGGCCTCAACTCCTAGCCCCACCATCCTGACATGAAATCTTGAGAATTGATTTTCATGCTTCTACATGGAGCTCAACATGTACTAAATTGTGACTAAGGGTGCATGCAGGGCCCCATCTTCATCTAACGGTGGAGAAAGCTTCATCATAGTGGAGAGATTGCAATGCCAGTTTTCAACCATGGTCAATTGCTGGGAATGATGGTGGGCCTTGCCTACACCATGACTGAGATTGAGAATATGCTCTTCCCTTCTACACTGTGTTATCTATGGGTCTTTAGGGTCGTCTTCGCATTTGACAACGAGCTCACACTGGCATTTAGCTCCATCCCACATATGGCGTCTAAACAAAATCTAATCTATCTAGCAAAAACCCAAGTGGAATGTTACTACAAGTTCCCATAAATTGGGTTTCCACACCTGCCCCTCTTGGGGCCCATCCCCATGACCCGCGATCAAGGCTGGTTTGGGATCCAGCCCGGGATACATCGAGGTAGAGGCACTGCATTCCGGGGGGGGGGGGCATAGTCAGCGTCTAACCCGAAAGACTCCGCATTCCAATGCAAAGAAGCAACGAAGAGGTAGAGATCCTTGTGTCGATGGGGAGGGAAGGGCCTTAAGATTGGGGAAGGGCAGGCAGCCCAGCTTAAAGGCTGCCCAACTCATTAAAGACCATTCTTGGTTTCTCCAGAAGTTTCTTCTTTTCTCTCTCTCTCTCTCTCTCTCTCTCTCTCTCTCTCTCTCGAATCGGATCTATAGGTATGGGCGTTTCTGCATTTGTTTTCGTGCCGCTTCAGATCGCGCTATCCTCCTGCTCGACATAGATAGATTCTTCATTCCGTGAGGTATCATCTGTTGCATTCCAACAATAGTTTCGTAACCTATTGTCTGAAATTCAATTCAGGAAAGTGCTTTATCGCATTACTTTTTTTGCATATTGGATCTTAACAATCTGTTGGAAACATAGCATCTCTGAGTTTTGGTCTTGTATAGTGAGGATGGGGGTAGACTACTATAATGTTTTGAAGGTTGGTAAGGCTGCTACGGATGATGAACTGAAAAAGGCTTATCGAAAGCTGGCTATGAAATGGCATCCTGATAAGAATCCGAACAACAAGAAGGAGGCGGAGGCGAAGTTCAAGCAAATTTCAGAGGCTTATGAGGTGCGCTTGCATCTGTTTTTCGCGTGATGTTTTTGTCGCCTTTTACTTTCCTGTTTGGTAGTGTTTTTGAGACAGAAGGTGTGAGAATCTGGTGTGAGATTTACACGCTTTGCAGGTGTTAAGCGACCCCCAGAAACGAGCCATTTATGATCAGTATGGGGAAGAGGGTTTGAAGGGGCAGGTGCCCCCGCCTGGGGCAGCACCTGCGGGGTTTTCTAATGGCGGTGGACAAACTGCATTCAGATTCAACCCTAGAAATGCAGAAGATATATTTGCGGAGTTTTTTGGGGGCTCTACTCCGTTTGGAATGGGGGGCCTCGGTGGCAGGACTGGAAGGTCACCGTTTGGTGATGGTATGTTTGGGGGTTTTGGCGGTGGGACAGAGAATGTTTTTAGATCTTTCAATGAAGGAGCTTCATCGTCCGGTCCTCGGAAAGCTCCCCCTCTGGAGAACAAACTTCCATGCACTCTAGAAGAGCTCTACAGTGGTTCCACTCGGAAGATGAAAATATCCAGAAATATTGCTGATGCTAGCGGGTATGCAATTCTGATTTCGCTTAGCGTGAGTTTGGTTTTAATCTGAAAATTAGGGCAATTTAGAAACTAGCGTTTTTAATTTTTATGATAACTGGTATGGGGATTGTTCACAGCACAGTAGTTCGTATAGTGTTGGCCATTTCTTGTGACTCACAGTTATAGTTCCATCGAATCTCGATTATTGGAGTTCTGAATCAATTTGGAATTTGAATTTCCAACTTCAATGTGTTGAAATTTTTTCCAGGTTTTAGAAACTTTCTCTGACTGATGCATTAAAAAAAAATAGGGTTCTATTGAAATGTGTGTTAGGAGCTCACCCTTAACTTCAAGGAAGAATTTTGAAAAATTCAATTTTCCTGGAAACCCTACTCCTCACATTGAGCTTGTCAATCTAGTAAGATCAATCATATTGGTGCTATTTGCCTCTATCTTATTGCTGATTTCAACTTTTGTTGTGCAACTAGTATTTGCTTACCATCCTTTGAAAGTACTTTCCATGTGCTTAATTCTGTTTTCAAATCTGTTGCAGTAAAACAATACCTGTTGAGGAGATTCTGACAATTGATGTGAAACCTGGTTGGAAGAAAGGAACTAAAATAACTTTCCCTGAAAAGGGCAACGAGCAGCTCAATGTTGTTCCGGCTGATTTGGTATTTGTTATTGATGAAAGACCCCATGAAGTTTTCAAGCGAGATGGTAACGATCTTATTATTACCCAGAAAATTCCACTTGCAGATGCTCTCACAGGATATACGGTAAATTTGAATACTCTTGATGGGCGGACTCTAAATATTCCCATCAACGAAATAATCAGTCCAGGATATGAAAAGATTGTTGCGAAAGAAGGTATGCCAATTGCAAAGGAACCAGGGAAAAGAGGGAATCTTAGGATTAAGTTTGATATTAAGTTTCCTTCTAGATTAAATTCTGAGCAGAAAGCAGGAATAAAAAGAATTTTGGGAGGGTCTGGGTGATTTGTGATATGTGAGAAGACTTAACAAAGTTCCGCTTAGCTGGTCACAGGTGCTATATTCTTCCGGTGAAAGTATTATTGAAAAAGTAAAAAATTTCTGCTGAAAAATGTTCCTGGATAAATTGGTTCGCAGCATTTGGGCTCCTCGAATTTCCTCATGTGCTGAAGTGAGCTTTGTCTTTGAATATGTAAATGAGCTCGAGTACATTTGTGGCTCAGTTCAACATATACAGAATGGGTGGAATGATACCCTCGTCAATATTGTATTTTTGCAGTCAATTGTATAGTACTTCTGTAAAGCAAAAGTATCAATTGTGCTATTGAATTATCAATCCTAGATTGCTGAAAGTTGGATAGTCAATCCGTTATCTTGATTTTTTGTAATAGGGGTATTTAGGTATTCTGAGTCCTTTTGTTATGTTTGCTTAACTAAGATGAGACCTAACTCAATCTTGTTTTTGGTATCTTCAGCCTCAAGCATGAATTTGTGATAATCCATCTTGATTCCCTGAGCTTTATATGGACATTCTTGATTCTTTACATTTCTGGTGATCTGATTGCGAATGCTCGAATCACTAAGCTGTCCTGACTCTCCTTAGAAGTGTGAAAGTTCAATCAGTAGAATCATTCAGTCAGAGTTTCCAGCAGACTATGCTACTTTACAGTGAGCAGGCAAGTAGATCATAGAATTAGAATATTTTAGGACTTGCAACAAAAGAGTGGTAAGTTACCCATGTTGGGAGTATTTTCACTCTTTGGAGGCATATTATTTTATTTGAAGCTACGAGGAGCAGAGATGCGAAAATTTGGGTTACACAAGAATTTTTGCAATGTTTTTCTTATTGCTGAATTTCATGTTGTCTGCAGTGCCATAGAAGATTTCATTTGGTTTTAAATTTCAGTTTGTGCATGAGCATGCTTACTGGCTTGAGCAGGTACAGCTTTTCCTAGTAGGCAGCAACTGGTGTACTGACAGTAAATGTTACTTGATCTGGGATGTACCTGATAGATATTAAATCATGTCAGATGGGAACATCTATCTACATGATCGGTTATATCTACAAATCACGTGTTTGTATGCTATTAAGGACTTGCATTGAGCCAAGAGTCCTATAGTTTCATGACCCTGGCACTTTAAGTTCCATTGTCTTTTCATGTACCGAGATTCTCCAAGTGATGGCAATGCATAGCTAGTTAAAGGCAAAGGGAGGATCATGGTTACCTAGAAGCGAGTTTCAAGCATGGATGTTGAAACTTGTTTCAAAGGTCCATTTATCAAAGTGGTTTTGCTTTTGGCCCCTTGGCCCCCACGTGGACAAAGGGGCCCAAACTTCAGTAATAGCATTCAAAAGTGAGTCAATTGGGCTCATTCATCAAGGTTTTTGATATATTAAAGCCCCTATTACCTACCTCCTAAACTAATATGTCTATGGCCGAAACTGAAAAAAAATGACCTATCAAAACGTCAAAAATGTTACAAATTTTGAATGGAACATGTTTGAAACTTCAACATTTCAAACATTTGTTGGTAACTTTGGGGAGGATAAATGCACATCTTTTGTGGTTGCAATATAGCACAAAAATGGGTTTCCAAGCCTTTGTTTTTCATTTTGTAAATGTCCTAATTTGGAGTTTCTCTTCTTGAAAGGTCTTGCCACTTGCAATTTAAAATTTTCATTCTTCAAAGTTGCTGCTGCACTTTACAACAAAGGTGACTCATTTTGTGTGGGATCTTAGACCTGCAAAAGACTGTCCTAGGTTACTAGTTTTGTCAGTTGTCTTTGCTTGTTTCACAAAGTGATATGTGGAAGCACGAACAGTGGACTGATTATTTCATTTAAGTGTGTGAGGTCCTTCATTAGCCAGTGAGAATCGTTGCTACATTCTTTAATACCAAGGCAACCACATTTAGATGTTGATTGGCATTGCTGAATTGGTCTTTGTCTTGGTAACTCTTATTTGGTGCCTATTTTTTGTTTTGTTTTTCTTTTAATTGGAAAAAAATCTTCTTGTTTATTGTTATTTGCTTCATAGTTGGCATTGGGGGGTCTGCCCAAGAGAATTTGAATTCTTGTGAAACCTATGTAGCAACTTCTTATTGGGTGGGTACTAATGAGACATAAGTAGCGTTGGTTGGTTAAGATTTTTTGGTTATTGAATATTATATAATTGTTTTGACAAAGACCTCTTAATCCTTGATGTTGCATGTATGTTTTCTTTAAGCTTTACTTTATGACATCATTGACGTCTTTGATTAAATTTGTAATTTGGATATATTCCAATCTCACAAATAGGGTTTTTTTGGTCACTTTAGTGGACATGCAAATTCTTAATGAATTTTTGTCCAATTAGTGGCTGGATGTATGTTGTATGTTCTTACCAACATCTCTTTGGAGGGTGCACAAGCCCATATAGCTAATCTCATCTTTCACTAATCAAAACTAAAGCATATCGCTTTCAAAGTTGTGATAATAAAGTTATTGATTTTTGGCGACTTTTATATCAATTTTCTATCCTTTTCTTGTGTGTTTTTCTTTTGTATCTTCTAGGCATGGCTCTTTGTTTTTGGAAGTTAATTCGAGTTCTCGAGTCTGTTGTTTATATTAAAATTAATCACTTGCTTCTAGTCAACTTTATATTCTCCTCTCTTTTACCTAAACTCTTTTTCAACAAGCTTTTGAAGTTTGTTTGAGTTTGCGTGTAATTGCCTATTAAGAAGATGCCTTGCAATTTGGTTATACATAGTTGAAGTGTAACTTGTAAACCTTTGTTACTTACTTAAGATCAGTTTTTGCTCTATTTTCTTTCTTTTCACCTTTCCATAATGGTTATTTCATTTGAAGAAAACTATGATCCCATGGGTTGATAATTCTTGCCCTAACCCTAAAAACATTACACCTTACGTTCATTATGCTTTAAAAGTTTGGAAGAACATATTAATTAACTACGCCCTCCAAACATTCACAGCTTGTCATTGCTAGAGTTAATGTTCACATTAGTACTCCTAATTTTGTCAATTAGAGATTAATTAGGATTATTGGGCCATGCCTACGTGCTAATTCTAAGGGCCATTACCTATATTTAGTAAAGTTAAGTTAGAATTTAGCTAGACTCAAGGTTGAGATTCTAGTGCTTGATTTGGAGCACAAGTTTTGCTATAGATAGGCATTGGTGTTTTTATCATGTATAGAGACATTAATTAGGCAATTTCTTTTAGGCTGCTTTTGCTTTTCGGCATAGACCAAAGTCTATAAGTATGTAGTGTGCCCTACCTCATTAGCAATGGGACATAGTTGGAGTTTCCATCACTTGTGTTCTCTCTCGTGTGTTTTTGACTTGTTTCATCACAATAGGAATCTTGTCTTGGGTTACTTGTATGATCAAGGCAGTTTTCTAACATGGAATCAGAGCATGGTTCAAGATTTGAGAGAACAAGAAGGTACTCAACAAACAGAGTTAATCATTGCATGCAATTTGATTCAACCATCTTCAAGGTGTGGAGGTGGTGTCCCTAGCCAGCTCTCAAGTGTGATGAGAAGATTCGGTGGGCAAAGAGAAAGGTTGTGCAATATGAGAAGGAGACCAAGAATTCTGCCTTAGATTTTTGAATATCAGAATTCAAAAGCTAAGGTGCTTTTGATTGGAACATAGAACATAGGAATAGGGTCGTTGTAAGTGGGATCATCTGCAGGAATTGGATAGCAGATCCCTGATTGCAAATCACAGGAAGCAAACAGGTCCAAGCTAGAAGATCTCTGCAGAGCGTGATAGGTCATTGTAGATTCGTCCCTTTATAGCAAGGCAGATCATTGGTTTCATATTATTGGTAGTGAGAGAGATTGCCACAAGGAAATCTGATGTTGGTCGTTGGAGGCAGGTTGTTGGAGACAAATTGCTAGAGGCGGATTTTGTGGTCACTCTTGCTGCATTTGAACCGTAAAAAAGATTCAAATGATGTTGAAGAGATTAAAGGTGGCCAGGCCTTCAATGTACTTCAAATTCTTGACATTCGAATGCTGAAATAAATCAGGATTGGTTACCTTTTGATTCGAATTATGAACTGTGTGCAGAATTCTATGTATTTTACCAGGTTAAAGTTTGCACCCGGAAATAGAGTGGTTTTGTAGGTCTGCGTCTGTGTTAAAAAACACGACAAAAAAATACATGTAGCAAAACAGAGATTCATAATTCTTGTAGGTATCAGATGAGCCGACAATAAACCAAGATAGGTGGCATCTAATCCTAGATCAATGATAAAAAATATGCAGGAAAAGTCTTGAATAGATTGTTTCACCAAGGAGAAAACTGGGAGCTTAATTTTCAACAAACCTATTACCATCTTCAATTTGTAGTCAATTTGCATAGCAGTCTCAAGCTTCTAAATTTTAGATGACCCAAGCATTTATGCCATAAGTCACTCTGAGAACTTGTGTAGTTACCGGCCCATTACACTTGGAAACTACTGCATTTAGATTGTACAAGCCGCATGACTTGTCACAGAATCCATCAACAATCACTTTAAAACCATGTCTAACATCCTTGATCTGGTACTTCTTATTGCTAAATTCAACCTTTAGCATGTGACTGGGATAGAAACCAAAACCGATACAACGTAGAATGACAACCACACAGCTTGTCACACTTGTCACTTGTAACAATGAACTTATTATTTGCCACCATGATAAGAAACTGTGAATCAATGAAACATCCTCTTGAATATCAATTTACCTTTATAGACTCATAGATTATACTTTTCTCATGCAACTCCCTTTTAGAGTTTGCACCTTTGTCGATTCCTACCTCGACAAAACCTTGTAAATCTTAGAACATCTAAAGTTACCTATTAAATATCGAGTTAACCTTGCACTTATAAGCCACATTGCTGAGTCTAGTGAGCCTTGTTGTTCAAAAGAGGTCAAAAATCAAGAGATTTGGCAAAAAGCTATACAGGAGGAGCTTGACTCCATTAAGTGCCATGATACTTGGGAGATAGAGGACCTTATAGAGGGAAAGAAACCCATCGGTAAAAAATGGGTGTATAAAACAAAGTACAATGTCGATGGTACCCTAGTGAAACACAAAGCAAGGCTTGTGGTAAAGGGCTATGCACAAAGCAAGGTCATTGATTATGAGGAGACGTTTGCTCCTGTAACAAAATGGAATACGCTTTTTATGGTGATAGAATTGGTGGCTTTGTTTGGATGTGGTCTATATCAGATGGACGTGAAGTCTGCTTTTCTAAATGGTACACTTGAAGAGGAAGTCTACATGCAGCAAGCGAGTGGCTTTGTGATGCAAGGCATGGAAAATGTCAGGAAAAATATGGACAAACCACATGATTTGGTAGAAGAAGGATCAATGATCCTGTTTCCCTCGGTGTCATACACTGCGCCACTCTGATCATGCATGCATACACAAAAAATTGTTTGTGTTGTGAAAGCATAAGAGCAAACAGTCATAAAAATTGATTAGAAAGTCAAACAGAAAGCGCAAGTAGTGAAGCATACAATATTGACAAACCTGAACGCAATAGCAAGACAATAGTTGATTTAGATTGATGTATGTAAAAGATACAAGTCAGATGAATGCTTTGAGCACAAAAAGATTACGGATGAAACCGCGTGTTCTGAATGCTAAGTTAACTCTCTTCTGTAAAAGCTATGAGCTTATTTATGACAATCAGTCTAATAGAAAAAATTGATGCATAAAAGCATCTAAAATGTGTCTGCCTCTCTGTGTGTATTATATTACAATGATCATCATCTATATACAATTTTACATTAATGCAGATGTAAGTACAAGAAGGAGGCATGGAGCTGTTGCACCGTATGAGATAGATCATGGCTTGCAGGTACAATAGCAGTCGTAAGAGAAGAGTGTGAAGCAGTCGAGCGTGAAAACTGTTGACGCTGCTTGTAGGCATGAAGGCTGCTACAAGCCGCAAGTGATGTTTTTGCAGGATCTCGTGGTCTTCCTTTTGCGGGTCCTTAGTGTTGGATTATTCTCTTGATTATCGACTAATCGATCTTTTAGTCTTCATCCACTTATTATCCAGTTCTGTAGTTTTATGCATGTTTCTACACAGTCTATAGAAATACTCGAAAATCGCTCGTAAATTTCCAAGAAGTACTAACTGGATGGATGCCAGCTCATGATGATCAACTGGCCATTAAATCTATGACCTAATTAGCTATCCTACTGGACGAGCCGCATTTTGTTTAGTATACATAGCTAATTATATTTCTATTATTTTCAATGTATTTTAGAATGATTTTCAAAGTATTCATAGAGCATTGTGGCAGCTCTCTCAAGCTTTCAAGCTTGAACACTCTTGAGCATTCTAGCTCAGTTCTTTAGAGTTCATTTAAGGTTTTGCTATTAGCGCTTACTTCTTATCAGCGAAAGCATAATTCAGATAGAGTTTCAGCTACTCAGAGATAGCTTAGAGTACGCGGTTTCTATCCGCAATTGTCTTGTGCTCATCATCATCTATTTTATGCTAAATCAGTCTATCTTTTATTGCGTTAAGTATTATATCAGAATGTATGCATCTCTGTGATTGTTTTGTAGCTGATAAATCTCATTTTGCTTTTGTCTGATAATTCAATACTTTATTGTTTGGCTACGTAATCACTGTAGTATTGACAATTTCAAACGTAGTTACTATAAGATTGAACATGTTTCTGTCATTATGTTTTGTCGAATATTGATAGGCGTAGTCATGCATTAGGAAAGCATGCTCCATTCTGCTGCGCTCGATAAGTCATTTACTGCCTTCAACTTGTCGTTATTGTTATCACCTCTTTCCAACACTTAGAACTATTGCTATAGGCCGCAAGTGATGTTTTGTGAGACCTTGTGGTCTCCTTAAAACTATCGCTATAGGTGGCAAGTGATGTTCTTGCAAGACCTTGCGGTCTCCTTAGAACCATTGCTACAGGTGCCAAACAAATAGTCGATGTCGGCTGAGTCGACAGAGCACTATCATTGATTCTTTTGTATTTATGCAAACTATTAGGAAACAAGTATATTTATGCAGAGTGCACGACTGTACAAGTGTTTACATACAACAAATGAATGGATCTAGATTAGTAATGAAATAAGGGATGGAGAGGATAAAAATCCAATAGAAAACAAGGTATGCAAATTGAAGAAAGCCTTATATGGATTGAAACAACCACCTCGTTCTTGGTATGAGTACCTCCTATCTAGAGGGCTAGTACATATTATCTTGGATTCTAATGTTTACTACGTTGCATGTGAGTCTAGCATCACCTTGATTGTGCTGTATGTAGACGATCTCATTATCACTGGTAATGACGAGAATTTGATTAGTGCAATCAAGAAGGTTTATCTTCTAGTTTTAACATAATTGACCTTAGTTTGATGCACTATTGTTTGGGAGAGATTTTGGAACATTTCAAAATGTGTGATAGCAAGCCAGTCTCTACACCTGTGGAATTTGGTAAAAAATTATCTCTTGAGGATGATAGTAAGTTGGTAGATGCTACATTGTTTCGCCAACTGGTTGGTTGCCTTCTTTACCTTACCACTACCCATCTTGATACAAGCTATGTTGTTAGCCATGCAAGTCAATTTATGGCTATGCCTAGAGAGAAGCATTAGAAGGTCATAAAGAGAATTCTTCGCTATGTGAGAGGTACAACTACTTATGGTTTTATGTATGATGGGCGTTTGATTTGCCAGTATTACATGGTTATGTCGATTCAGATTGGGCAGGTTGTATTGATGACAATAAATCCACCACATGTTATATCTTTCACCTTGGTAATGGTGCATTGTCTTGGTCAAGTAAGAAACACGAGACAATTGTCTTATTCACAATAGAAGTCAAATACAAAGCTCTATGCTCAGCTACACATGAAGCAATATGGTTGAGAAAAATGTTAGAATATATTGGCATCCCACAAAGTAAGCCCACCATGCCATGATCGGGTGTGATAGCAAGAGCACTATCCAGCTAGTGAAAAAATCCTGTATTTCATGCACACACGAAGCACATAGAAACTAAATATCATTTCATTAGAGATATTATTTTCTAGTGAAATAGATGTGGTGCATTGCAAGATAGAAAACTAGCTAGCAAACATTTTACTAAGCCTTTAACTTTTGACAAGTTTGAGCTTTTTAAAGAAAAGCTATATGTATGTAAGATAAACTAGGACTTAAGAGAGAGTGTCAGAATAGATAAGTCCAGTTTATCTGAACACATGAACAACACTACTGTTTTTATAGTACGCGTCGGTAAGTGGTTAGTGAGTTGGGACACACGTCTCGTAACGGGGACCGAACTGCCATGCAACGCCCAAAAATTAGGCTCTTTATATGTACTTTACTTTCTTTTCTATGAATAACACTTGCAAACAGGCTTCTTGGGGTTGGCGTGTGCTCTCTCTCTATGGTTTGATGAATTTGATTGATGGTTAAGCTATGATAGTTGCTTTCATAACTGCTAGATCGATCCTTAACAGCACTTTGGGCCCTTGCTGGCCTATTATCCTTACTTAAGTACTTTGGAGGGCCTAAAGAGAAAAATGCTTTATTCTTAAGGCTAATAGCTCCTTTTGGGCCTAACAAAGTTTACATTGGATATTATAATGCATTATAAGCCCAATGTACTAAAAGCACATGACACTCCCCCTACTTAAACATTTTTGTCCTAAAAATGAAGATGCTTGTCTCGTAATCAGTAGGCGCTTGTGTGTAGTTGGTTGTTGTTGCTTATAAGATATTTGCATGGTAGTTTTTATGGCTGATACTTTGAGGGGATTTTTGTAGATTAGCTATATGTGGATATAGCTTGTCAAATTCGCTTGAAATGACATAAGATAGTGAGAAGAGGGCATTGAAAGCTTGAAACCTAACAACATTAAATAAACAAATTCATTGGTGGGTAAACTCCACCATGGTCTTGAATTTGAATGCATAGAACATACCACAATGATGTTATTGCGGTGGACAAGAACACTGCTTGTCACCCACTAGGTTGAGGGTTGAAATCCAAGGAGTTTGAGTGGTACCTAAGGCTCGGAGTGGATAGTTCATAAGTCTACATGAATATAGCAAACTAAAAATTGTCAATAGATCTCGTAGTCTCAACACATAATTAGAAACACTATATACATTGGTGGAGGGAGGGGACCAACCACCCCCCAAAGATGTTGACATTTAGGCCTAGATATCCCGAGTAGCATGTAAGCATAGTTATGAATGTGTATGTGGGAACATCTATCATATGCTCACTCTAGCATTTAATGCTTTCACAAAAAACCCTCAAAGCATGTCAACAAACTTTGACTCACCTTACACTTCCCTTGACCATTTGTGGAGCATTATTGTTGGCATACTGTTCTCATGAAAATATCATGCGCAAGTTTGTAACGAGCTGCAAAACTTAGTCTAGCAGGTGGAAAACTACTATGTGAAGGAATCACTTTGCTTAAAGTTTGGTATATTTTTGTAGAGTATTGAACTTGCAAAGGAACAAGATATTTAGGAAGTTATGCTTTATCCATATGTCACACTATCCGTTGCCAATTTGGCATCAACGCTATGATTCCTTTTGTTTCCCATGTGTTTTGGACAAGTTGTGAGAAAATCCAAGGGATAGTTATTTGACATGAAAGTTGCATGACCTCATTTTACTACCATAAAGAAGTGAAAAAGTGGATTCCACCATACAAAACTAAAAAACATGTGTCACATAACAAATGTAGGCATAAAAAGGGGCTGACCTAATCATCCTTTATGTTTGCCCAAGACTCTCAGCCTGTATGCGTACTGTACTATAACCTGAGTTACTTAGTAAAAGGTCTCTTGCAATGCAATAATGCCTAATAGATATAATTGGATTGGCTGGGTTGAGGTGGTTCCACTCATGAACATATGAGGGCAACAATGTTCTTGGGTGGAACTAGTGAAATACAGTTGGATCCATTGTGTTACAACAATGTTAATTTTTCAGGATGTCATGATGTGACATTAGTAAAGAGCTCGTTACACCATAACTATCATGGTAAGGTGAAATGAAAGATCGCAAGAAGCATTGTCGTACATTTGTACACATAGCTAAAAAAACATTCGATCATTCCAAAATGAAGAAAAAGCAATTGCAATTCAAAATAATTTTAAAATAGGTATATAAAACAAAGGCAAAACATGTGATGTTTTAGCATATTGTTTGGATAGCTTATCACCAAAGCTAAGAAAAGCTAAGATTTTAGAGAAAAACAAGGTGATCAATGATTCACGAATAGCTTTGCCTTAAAGTAAAAAAAAAAAAAAAACAACGATTGCAAATCAAAACAATAAAAAAATAAAAATAACTCGACAAATTATGCTCTCTTACCTACATTATTCAATGCAAAGAACCTTCGACTTATGGTGAAGCGAAGGATGAATCGCTACTGCAGTGAAGCTGGAAAGGTTGTAAAATTGCTATTAAGTTTCACAAGTTTGCTAAATTTGTTGCTTGTTGTCCATCGTATCGAGGTGCATTAGGTAAAGATGTTGATTGTGGTTGGGAAGCCGCATGCTTGAACTTGGTGCATTGGGTAGAGTTGTTTATTGTGGTTTGGAAGACGCATGCTTAAACCGCAAACCGCAACTGCTATGTAGTGACATTTAAGGAGCTCGCTCCGTAAAAAATAGCTTCGCCTAAGTCCTTGTGATGTAATAGTTGCCTGAATATAGGTTGGATAAACCATAGAAATAAAATATAATATCTCTTGCCTTTTTTAAGCCAAGAGAAAAAGAAGGCTCTGCCTTTTTCCCCCCCGTCTCGCTCGCCACCGTCGGATGCTTCCAGAAGCGTTCAGATGTCGCCACGTGTCTCTGGATCCATTGGATGCCTGACAAATCGCAGATGCTGATGTGGCAATCATCCAAGGGGGCGAGACGAAAAGCTCCCGGCGCGATTAAGCCCCCCCTTTGCTTTCCCTGTCTTCCCCTCTCCCCTTCCCTTCCCTTCTCCATTTCTCGATCGTCGTCGTTGCGATCCTTCTCCGTCTCTTCTCCTTTCGATCCTCGCTCGCACGCCCTCTCTTGCTTCTCTGTTTCCCTTTGCCATCCTCTCTTTGCCCTCTTCTTTCTCTGCTTTGCGGTTTTTTCCATATCCCTTTCTTGTTTCTTTTCTTCCTTTTCTTGTTTTTTGCATGTGTTTTCCTATCCCCACTTCTTCCTCATTGACTTTCTTGCCTGGCTCACCATCCCTGTGCCCCGATCCCACTCCGCTTCCGCTTCTACATGCCTCCAATTTCCTGCTCAACTAGCTTGACTGTCCCTCTGATGAGCCTTTTTTCTCAATGTTTTGCAACTGATCAAACCTATCTTTGGTAGTTGCAACTTCCGAAACCTTCAACAAACTGCTGTAGCCATTCCCTAAATTTCGACGCTTCTGGTCCCTTCGCTTTTCTTTCTGGTTTTAGTTGCGTCGCATTGCTGCTGTTTTGTGGCTTATACTCTCCGTTGAACTGTCTGATACTTTCACTTGGTTACTTTTCAACTGACATGGGTGACCTCGTGTTTCAGCAAGACTTTTAATTGTTCACTGCCAGTATCTGACTATTGTAACCCATCATAAAAGGTTTTTAGATAACTCGACTTGAGAAGCTTCTTTTACCCTAGACCCATCCTTTCTAAACCTTCATATCTTATTGAGAATCAACCCTAATCCCAAGTAAGTAAGCTGTTGGATAATCCATTGTGCACCTTTTCTTTGAATAAGTTTTCAACTCTGCCAGAAAGTTTGCTTTCTCTGTAGAAGCATGATTGCTGCGGAAGCAGAAAAACTATTGTAATTAAGTTTCTTTGTAGTGAAGCTGAGCTGGTAAAATTCAGGCTGATCTACAGCCTGTCGATTTGAGAGAGGTGTGCGCACTACTCTACATTGGTATTGTATAGTTCATTGGAAAATTCCTTCATACTGTATAGATAAGCTGTAAATTCTTTTGTAAATTTGCAGAAAACAAGCTTTCTCAGTCTCTCCCTGTTGAAAATTGATGTAGGCCATGAAATCATAGACAACATAGCAATTGTCTTCCACCTTCGTCAACATAGATGCATTGTATGAAGCCAGTCCAATCTTTCAAGATTCCATGTGCTACTGCCTTGTAAAATCGAAACAGTAAACTGTGTAGGGTAATATGATGTAATCCATAGTGGAAAATCTAGTTTAATATTTTGACGCTAAGATACTTGAGTTCTGTGGATTGCATGCTGTCTTCTAAATCAGTGTTGCCACCCACTTCCTTCCATGCACACTGTAAGTGCCCAATACTTGTACGAGTTTATGAAGCATGCAAAAGTTTGCAGCACCCATTCACAACAAATTATACTGTTTCGTAAAAGTGCACAAGGTCTTCACCTAATAGTATTTCCCATTGCTTATTATTTACTCTTGCAAATTAGCTTTGTTTTAGTTGAAAAGTTGAACTTATAGGTGTTGTTTCGCCTCACCTATTCATTGTAGTTTTGTAGGGATTTTTTTAGGCTAGGTAATATGTTATCTTACAAGCTAGCCCATTAGTCTGTGTGCAGCCGATATATGGGCTGTATAGCCTCCCCCGGTAAAGAAATGGATGGCTGTATGTGTACGCTTATGGCTCTTGTGGGGATTGGTGTCCATACGAATATTTTTGCATCTATGCCTAAATTGGAGCCATAGACCTTACCACGAACAATGTTTCCTCGAAACGTGTTTCGAACCCTGAAACGCGTTCGAAACAGGCCGTACAAAACAACCCCGTTTCGAAACGCCGTTTCAGTGTTCGAAACGACTGTAAAAAAAAAAAATACCAAATTTTTTTCCGAAACCGCGCCATAAGCTTTGTAGTATGTACTGGCAATGGGCATGAACAGATTCTTGCAACCTGATAACCTATCCATGACAGTATCAATAATTGCCCGAGGAAAGTGACCATAGTCACCGTATACAACTTCTCCTCTTGAAATTGCATTCTCTAGAGCATTCTCATGAAATTGGATGTATCTACTTGTTACTAGACTTTCTATGACATCTGTAAACCCCAAAAACCCTCAAAAACACATTTTCAAAAAAAAAAAAGATAACCTAAATTTTTTTTCCCGTTTAGAACCTGAACCAGACGTTTCATACGCGTTTCGAAACGACGTACAAAACGAGCCCATGAAACATTGCATTAGGTCCAGGAGTCTGGTATTCTATCACGTTTTCACAAAGAACCCTCCTCTCATTAAAGCAAGATCCTGATTAGATCTTGAAGTACCATTAACATATACTGGTTTGCTGTTCGTGTTCCTCTTAGAAGTAAACTGCAATACTCTTTTACAAATTGTGAAGTTCAATCATGTAGAATCTCAAGTCTTATATCAATGTAACAAGGGCTAACATTTGTGTCTCCTTCCTAGTGAAGTTAGTTAAAGTTCAATGGTTGATAAGGTCCTTCTTGTCAAATAATTATTGGTAAGCTAGAATCTTGACTTGTGACTAGCTTTGTCGACATCTAAAGATTTCTTAAGCTGTTTCTTGATGTACGCAGGAGAATCTAATAACATGATATAGAATCCGTATTATCTGATGTCTTCTAGTTGGATAATAGTCATAAAGAACTTATTCTGTTATAAGGCCAATAAATATTCCAGCGTTGAGCTTTCAAGTTGTGATATGGTTGATTAGGCCCCACAACAACTCTTTGTGCTTATGACCCTCTAGTGTAGTGACGAATATCACTTCCATTCCCTAGCATGGCACTATGATCATCTTAATCACCTAACAGCTTATTGGCTAACTTCTCATCTTTCCCAAAGAACTTCAATGCTAACAAATAGGGCTACAATGTTCAACCTCATGCATATGATTTACAGTTTGCTAGACAAGCTTCATTAGTCAAAGCTCGTGACACATTGGACTCAACTTGGGCCATATGTTGCTTCATGCCTAACTATTATCGTACTTTTGCATTCAACTATCCCAGTCTATTTGGGGTCATTTTAGGTCCAAGAGTTGCTATGAAAAATCGTGATCTCAAATGTTTAGCTCAATTGAATGGAAAAACCATTTTTAGATTCTAATAGATTCCAAATTCCATATTTTAAGGAGTAACCATTTAAACCTTACCTGATACGTGTGACACTTGTGACCTCAAACCTATATTAAGTTTACCTTTAGGATTTTAACTTTAAAATAGTAAACTTGAAAGTTGAAAGTGATGTCAAATCACAGATGAATCATGAAGGTTGAAACAAATACCAATGAAATTACAAAGGTATGTAAAATGTACGATGAACTCAAAACTTTCAAATTTGAACATACAACAATCTAGATTCCAATTTGAAATTCACATAATTCATAAAAATGTAGTAACTCATAAAAAGTCCAACATTTAAGAGTAAACTTAAAACTTCAAAAGCTCAAACTTCAATGTTCTTAGTAGCTTTAGTATCTACTATCATCTATCTAATCTCTATAATCTATCACCGCCTCCTAATCCTACTCCGACGTTCGAACTGAGGGCTAGGTGCCTCTTGCCCTTCTTCTTCCGCTGCTTCTTCCTCTTCTTCCTCCTCATCTTCTTCTTCCTCTTCGCCCTCCTCTTCCTCACTACTCTCGTCACTTGATGAAGCCGATTCCTCATCCTCTTCTCTGATCCCAACTCTGTGATGTCGAGAAGTTGCACTTCCCCCAGTAACAGGTCCTGCATAGTGCATACAATGTATTTTGACTTGTTAGTAACTTATTAAGTATATAAGGCTCAAAAGTCATGAATCACTAGACCTAGCGTTATGCACATACTAGTTACTAGTATTAAGCATATGTAAGTATCAAGTTGTAACTTGTAACTACATACCTGCACGTGGCATGGCCTCTCGGAATAGGTAGGCATAGACATCTTCTTCCTCCTCATCTTGTGCAGGAAGGTCAGGGACCTTCGTCACATCAATATGTCAGGGTCAATCAAGATGTCTATGCATTGTGAAATTTCAAGAATCAACAGTTAGGAATCAATCAAGATTCAAAATTATTATTCAAGCGGCAAGCCTCAAAATCAAATTTCACTGTTCAAACTTGAAACTTGAAAGTTGAAACTTGAACGTTGAATCTTAAAATCTGAAACTTAACTTTTAACTTTTAAGTACCAATTTACGATTCAATAGTTTACCTGTAAGACCTCTCGGGCACCTCTCATCTTGTCCAGTAGGCATAGATTGTAGTGAACAAAAACGAGGTGTTGTAATGAGTCTATCTCTTTTTCGCTGCAAGCTCACGCAGCCTGGGGGTACATCCCCATACTTCTCCCACCAAGGGATTGGCTTCAACATGCTAGCTCTTTGTTGAGCAACCGGCCTCCCAAAAGTGAGGCCACAATTAACAAATATCAAAAGCTCATCTCCCAATGCTTGCTGTGTATTGACATTAGGATAGACCCTCTGAATGTCATCATACCACCTGGCCTCTAGCTCAAGATTTGATTGCAATAAGAAAGTGGGATCTCTCCTCGGGCCTCTGTAGCTGCCCGCGGGGTCCCGCTCAAATTTTTTTTTTGAGGGATCCGCCGATTTGATGGTTCGAACTGACAGATTCTATTTAGAATCGGAATCGCAATTCGAACTTGATTGAATCGCGATTTGAGGAAACCTCTCTAGATATGAAGAATCCTTCTACAAATCATCAATGAAGTTTTGAAAAGTTGAAATTGACCATCATAGCTAAAATCAATTTAGCTCAAGCTAATTCGGTAGCATAATTGTATTGTGCTATTATTTCTTTACATTTGTTTGATCTATACATTTACATCTCTTTCGGTTCTCTGACTATTTTAAGTGGATGTTGGTTGTACTCTTTTGCTAGGTTAGACTAATACCTAATTGCATATTTCAAGGATGCCAATTTCCTTTAAATAAGGAAGAAACTATACATGGAAAAATAGAAGTTCATTATGCCTTATAAAGTTATTCAAATATGCATGCTTTAGCAATAATTCTATACTTAACTAGCTTCAGTTGAAGGACAATCTCTTAGGTCTTTAGGCTTAGTCACAATAAAGGTCATATAGTCTTTCGCTTTCATTTTCAAGGAGGGTGTCTTGAAAGGTAACAATTGCAATAGCTCATTTCAATTAGCATAGCTCTCAGAATGATTCACTACATCTAGCACATTTTCGTGCATTTGTAACTCACATTTGAGTCATTGTTCTCAATGTTGAATACAATTTCAATGCATATGGCATCAACCATGATGGATGTGACTTGATTTTCAAAAGTATCCTACCCTTGTGCATTTTTCCACCAAGTATTAAGTTAGCTTTTGCGCAAGTTGAAGTTACGAAATGTGAATTTCCTTAGTTCTCAAATGAGGGAGTAGGAGTTCATTTGATTGGCTTTGCTCTGCAGTGCTAGCCTTCATCACAATTGAGTTTTTTTTTTTTTTTTTAGTTGCAAGTTGAAATTGCCAAAATGTAAATTTCCTTAGTTCTCAAATGAGGGAGTAGGACTTCATTTGATTGGTTTTGCTGTGTAGTGCTAGCCTTCGTCATGATTGAGTTTTCCCTTCATCTTTGGAGAAGTGATAGATACCGAGTTTGGTACAAATGGATGAAAGCTCATGTGGAGATATGTTTGTGAATGTGACCTGCACTTACCCTTGGGAGTTAGCGAAGTGAGTAGAATGTTGCGGTATTTTGTCCACACTATGCATGATGAAGATGATAGTGCAAGACTTAGTGGTTGGATTGCACACCCTCTTGTTATGTCATGTATTATTCTAGACATAGCCTGAGTATATGATTCAGTACCAGAATCTTGTAGACTCCATAAACATACTTGTAGTGATAACTCATTTACAACCATCAGACACACACTCAAGGGACGAAATTCATTCAAGTGGTCCTTTTCTATACAGGAAGTATTATTATATATTAATTTGTACATGAAGAAATAAGTATCAAATCTTGAAGATGCCCAGAAAGCTATGGATACGTCTACACGTGGTCCTTACCAAGAACCATTTACTAGTAAAGAACTTTCAAACCAAGAATCAATTAACTTCACTATGAAGGAGTGAAACCGATATTAGGATAATAGACATCATTTTTAGTTTTTCCTTACCTTCAGATATTGAAGAGCAACTAGGTTACCCAAGTGTCTACTTGGTGTCAGATCCGGGAAGGTACCATGCCTGAGTATCTTCGTCTAGCGGACAAGCCTAGATAGCGTGAGGCTGGTGTGCGAGCCGAAAGTCACAAAGAGGGCTTCAAGAGGACAATAATATTACAAGTAGAAATGGGCAATTTGAGAATACATACGACATTGTACCTGACAAGTACAACCATGAAGCAATGAATAAGTACAACTAATAATTGAGGCATATGAAGATTAACTTATGAATGACATTTTGCATCAATGGCCAAGTAAAATTAAGCCTAAATGAATAACATTGAACAACATAAGTAGAAGACCATGGGACATAATATAAGTACAAGGTCTAAGTTATAAGCTAAGGCATAATGTATTAAAATTTAAATACAAGGACCATGTGAAGTTAAACATTATTCATATGATTTTTTAATGAAGGCCCAAGGGCCCCAAACTCGAATGAGGGCTCGACATGTGGCAAATTACATGCAAACCACTAAATGACTCACTATTACTCATGCATGGCCTCTCTCTCTCTCTCTGCATGGACATGGATGGAGAAGGCTATTTAAGGGAGGAGGGGTGCCAAATTGAGGGGGAGGAAACAGGTGCATGCTTCTAGAGGAGGAAACAAGTGCATGCTGCAAGGAGGGAGAAATTAGGTGTATGCTGCCAAGAAGGTGTTTTGCTGCCATTATATGATTTGGATGGCACTCTTGCTAAAGAACCTATGCTCGAGAATTCATGTTGAAGAACCATGGATGAAATCTTGAAGTTAGTTAACAATCAGATCTTTCCAATTCCTATGTGACTAAGGATTGTTCCTTGTCAATGCTAATTTTTGACTTGCATGTTATTGTATGATCTTGCATGTCATAGTATGACCTTGCATCTTGGATCCTAAACTTGCATGATAGGTATTCCTTCTGATTTCAATCTATAGAAACTCTATTTCAACTCCCTTGCACTTTCTTGAAGATCTTAGCTTACCTTTTCGCTGTGTTAATTCATCAATTTTGACGTGCTTGCAGTTTCAAGGAGATGCATATTTTTGCCTTCACAATTGAACTTGCAGTCCATCCTCAACCAAGAAGAACATTTGTAGAAGACAAAATTTTCTTGCTCTATAAGCTTAATTTCTTCCTGTAGTGGCCAAATGTTAATGTTGTTAAATCTTACCCTTGATTGTTCGAAAGGAACCCAATAACTTGAATTTTGTTGATGTATGAACTTGATCTTTTTTGCATACTTCCTCACATAAAGTCTATTGTGGCCATTGTTTGTAGTTTGGTTTTCCTCCAATCGACATACAATATTGAATCTTTGTGTGCAAACTTCTTCTTGGTTGGTGATTTTTATGGAGGTACCATCGTGTGTGGATAATGATTTGTTGGTCCAAAGAATGAGCTCAAGTATCGTTCTTGGATCGAGGGGAACAACATGAACTTGTTGTTTTTGTTTGTTTTGGAGATTCTCCAATTGTAGACCAACAACTTTTCTTTAATTCTCTATCTTTTTGCATCCTTGTCTAGACAAAGAAATCCTTTGGTTAGCATGCTTGTATGTAGGGGCTGATGGCTGACCTTCCTGCACAAAGGAGGGCTTGCGTGGGGGAAAAGGCATATTGAGGAACAATGATCTGCTTGTGGCATTGTGGAGAGCGAAACTTGCTTGAAGAGAGAGAGGTATAGATCTGTGTGGAGAACAATTCTCCCTGGAAAGAAAGTAGTGTTGGCTTTTATAGCTTAAACACCTCCTTTGGAAGCTTTTGTCAACATGGCATATTAGAATATAAATCTTTGTTGACAAGGAGTTGGGTTTAGAAGTTTTGAGTAAACTCTAGTTAATGTATTGTCTTCGATCAGACTTGTTTATCAACATGTACTTCAATTTTAGATTTAGTAACTTTGGAAATTATGAGTTTAAATTCAAAAACTTCTTAGTTAATGTTGAGTTAACTTCTAGAGTTGGGTTCATATACTTGATAACATTAGATAGAGCTGTCTCTTAGTTGATTTTTTTGGAAACTCTCAACTTTGAAATGTTGAAGTGGAGAGAAGTTTATTATGTTGTTCTTTTTCTTAAGGATTTAAACTCTTATAAGTTTTACTTCTTTTTTGTAGTCCTTTTATGTCATGGTTCTAGCTTGATCAAATGAGTAAGTATAGGCGTTTCTCATCACCAAGGGAAAGTATTGAAAATTGAAAAATATTTGAAATTTCTAGATTATTGGCCTAGATTCATGAAGGTGAATTGGCCAAATACCTTATTATAACAAGATTCAAAATTAACTTTTATTAAATGCATATTAGAAAAAGGTATCATACTTGTGACAATTTATGACAAATTTTAATAAAATGCCATGATTTTTTGTTTTGGGAATGAACACAAACAAAAACCATAAAGATGATGGAATCGTGTGAACCAACCCACCATGGATGCATTCATGTTAGAAACCCTAACAATTACATAGCATGCTAAGTCACGCCATCATCCATGCAAGACCACGACCTATTATTGGTCACATGCATCACCCTTTGAGCTACATCATGTGTGTAGAAAGCATTCACACACAATAATCAAGTTAGTAATTAATTCAAATCAAGTTCCCCAATCCATACAACATGTTCTCATTGCAAGAACCTAGCAAGCATATGCTTTCTCCTTGTCACTGCGCCTAGTGAAATAGAACCCAGTGAGTCCATTTCTAATATGATGGACATCCTGAATAGGAAACATCTACACAGGAATCCTTGATCCATTTTGTGCTCATTTCCCAATACCTGAATAAGTACCATAAGTCTATGACCATGAATCTCAACCTACATCCTAGCAATGGATGATTTTAATTCATAACATCTTGAAATCGTGGCCAGTAGTCCCCACTAGGCACTATGGGCAAATGATGCTTTTAAACGTGTCTCTAAAATGCTGCATTAAAGGTCGATTATTGGTGTAGGCCTCTCTCTTTACTTCGATTTGTGCACAAGAATGTTATTTTGTTGCCATATCATCAATGGAGCCTTTGCACCTAGACCACAACAAGCATGAATCATAAAGAAAAGCCAACTATTGCACTTGTCAACACGGCAATAATAAACCTTATGCAACCATTGACAAGGATATCAGAAGACTTTTTGATAGAGAAGACAGTTTGGAGCAGTGGAAAAGGAAGAGCCTACAATTTGGAAACATTGCAAGAGGGGCATTCACATTTGAGTGTGTGTGCTCCATTTTTGTTACTTAACTGAAAGATTTGCCTCTTGTTGATGGTTTAGTTGGGTTACTCAAGAGTATAAGAACTTGGAAATGAAAACCTCTTGAAGCCTCTATTGGACAAGAGGCTTGTTGGCGGTTGGAAATCCTTATGAAGTGGGCTGAAATGGAACAAATCCAAATGAAAGTTTTGACCGCTTGCAACATCCTACCCTATTTTTTTTGGTTAAAACCAACCTTTTGTCTTTTGAAGCTATGTCCATGATTAAGGTGATCCTGTAAAAAGGGAGACTCAATGGTAGTTTTTCAGAATTGCAAGCTACATAAATGGTTAAGTAGTGCATGGTGGATTGAATTTAAGAAATGATTCACTTATAAGAAAATATAGCGTAGCCACTGGCGAAAAAAGATTTTAACAAAGCGAAGCCTTTTGTGAAAGAGATGTTCATTAATATGATGTGCAAGGAATCCTTGAAAAGGAAGATACATTAACACACAGTTTGGATGAATCCGAGAATCCGAGAATCTATTCAAAGCCACAATGGTGAGAATGTTTCAATGAAGAAAACACATGCCTGTGATCAATCCACATGATTTGAGATCAGAAATGGGAAGATAGAGCGGATGATAGTTCGAATGGGAGGAACAAGTTTTACTTCTTTGCAAAAGTGGGGCAATTGAAATGGTGCGACACAATTTGATCAAATGTGGCCGCCTTTCATGCACTATGAGAATAGTAGGAAGGAGCTAATTACGAAGCCTATGCAGCCTCTACATAGCTTTACTGGTCAAAAAGAACTAAAGCACATGTGACATGAAATTATAGTTGAGAGTCTTCCAGAGATACTTGGTACCAATATTGTTCTTGTTTTAATTTCTTTACTTCATGTATCATGATTTTATGGCTATTGGTTATTGTGATGAGTTGCTTCTTGGTCTCGCAGACAATTAGCCTCAGCTGATGGCATAAAGTTGTTTTATTATGTTCTATTCTCTTCTTTGAGATTTCATAATAAGTACACTATCTGTTTTTGTTTTTTGTTAAATCCCTAGAACCCCCTTTGAATCCCCAGACAGCCAGTTGAGTTTATTCGGAATCTTCAAACGTTCCAGCTGTTTTTTGCATTGTACTACATTTTTCTCTCCCTTTTATTCTCTTGCTGTGATGGAGACTGGAAACTGTCATCCTTAACTAGTTTGGCCCATTTCGTGTTTGGAATCAAGTCGTTTTGAAGGGGAGAGAATTGAAGGAGCTGACAAGGTGAGTGCTGCCACATGACATAATTGGCTTATGTGAAGATTTCTTTGGCATTTAAAGCATACTTGCAATCCTCCATTCTTGTCCAGTCCAATGGTTTTATATATTTGAATCTAGAAAATCGAGCTATTTCTTGGTTATTGCCAGTATTGCAATAATCGGTTTTGATGGTATGGGATGGAACATGATGGTCATGTAATTTTGTATGTATTGCTGTTTGCCAGTTTTAAAAATAGGTGCATTGATGATCAAGCATTTCTTTTCAGGTGTGGGGTAAAGTTGCGCATTGAGAAATTTTGGTTTGATGCATTGGAACTTCGAAGTCATGAATTATCAACAGGTCCAACAGAGGCCACTGGCCGCAAATGGGGTGAATCGCCGCCGGCCAGACAGAGATGCTGGCATTCGAGTTGATTCGAACTTTCGTTCTGATGCTCATACATGGCGATCTTCGCCACATATACGACATTCCACTGACACTACCGTGGCTGGTTCTCATGGGCATGTGGACCATTCAAACACTAACAGCTCTATTCCCAGTGGCAGTGGGAGGCATCCAATAGAGAAGGATGATGCAGGTTTTGCAAGTCGAAATAGAGGAACTACGGAGAGACCACTTCATGATAGATTGCTGTTTTTAACCATGTGCCTGATTGGACAGCCTGTGGAAGTACAAGTGAAAAATGGCTCCATCTATTCAGGGATCTTCCACACTGCAAATGCTGAAAAGGGTTTTGGTGAGTGTGCTCTAACTTTTATTTTGGGCATGTGAACAAGTTTCTCCATCTATCTTGTATTCATGTTAGGATCTGTTATTTGGATGTGGGGCCAAGCTTTTTAAAGGGTGTGTAATGACTAATAATCTTCATGATATTACCTCTTTTCAGAAAATATCTAATTAGGCCAGCAATTTGATATCAGCCAGTTTGCAAGTTGAGATTTCCAATGTGCTTATACTGTAAGCAAATTATGCTCATATGCATTAAGCTTATAATAAGTTGTGCTCTTTTGGCCAGGGGTAGTTTTGAAGATGGCTCGCCTGATAAAAGACGGGTCTGCGAAAGTTGGGAAGAGTGATAGTGTGAAAGAGGCTGCCAGAAGGGCACCGGTCAAGACACTTATCATTTATGAGAAAGATTTTGTCCAGATCATAGCAAAGGTATGTGAGTTTTTTCATCCCTGGTGCTTTCGACTTCTTTGTAATATTGCCGTGCTTCAAGTGTGGCATGTTTCTGTTATTCCTGCAGGATGTCTCTCTCACAGCAGATTCATATTCAAATGGTCGAACAAGGGAGAACAGAACTGAAATAATGACAGATTCTGTTCTGTCTCAAGGTCGACCTCGTGATGTGGAACGGGAGCTGAAGCCATGGAAGCCTGATGGCGAGGTACCTAGAAGTCTAGGTCTTGAATCAACATTTCAAAGCACTTGGAACAGGTAGAGTTGACTCTCGCTTATGGCCTCTCCAGATTGCATAAGCATTCATAGGTCCTGTTTGAGGTTCTTTAAACTTTCAAAAGTTGTTTATGGTTAATAGTTGAAGTGGGCAGGAATATGATTCGTGCGCGGCTTTTTGATGTTTCTCTAAAACCATGACTAGGGATTCAAAGAATTGTGATACCTAAAATTTCATTGTGCAGTCATATTTAAGTACCCTTGATTTACAAAGATAGCTTAATCAAGACTCCTTGACATTTTGTTTGGAGGTTTACACAAGCTTGTTAGTGATAGCCCTTCCTATTTGAATTTCAAGTATAAACAGTTTTCTTAATGACATTACAAGAAATGATCCTAGTTGCTTTTCATAACAAAGAACATTTCTACCAAAATGGTTTGTAATCTTGGCAGAAGTGATTTGGGAATGTTAGCAATGATAGGGAATTTGTACTTATAACAAATTCATTATAGTTGTGAATGAAGGCAGAAGAAGCTTGGCAGTTGGCATTTTGTACTAGTTATAAAGCATCAAGATCATAGGTTTTAGTCATAGAACCCACGGTTCTCAAAACCGTGGGTCCTGGGAATCGTGGGGTGAACCGTACCATGGTTCATGAACCGTGGTACGGTTCCTCTATTTAATTAATTCTAAGGAAGCGGGTGGCGGACGCGGACGCGCGTCTGGACGTGCGTCCGCGTCCGCGTCCGAACGTGGACGCGCCAGGGGTGCGTCCGCGTCAGTTTTTTTGCAAAACATTTTTTTTCAAAAAAAAAAAAAAACACAGGCACCTAGGTGCCTACACTGTCCCCCATCCCAAAAGCAAAATAAAAGCAATTTATGGCCCTTGTTTTTCCCCCAGAATAAGTTATCAGAGGGTGTCTGACACCCACCTGCCGCCTCCTGTTAAAAAATAGGAAAACGGTACCAAAAGAATTTGCAACAGACCTAACCACTGGGCCATGCCTCTCATAACTGAGATATTACTAAACAACCATGGCTAATGAGCAGTGACAAGCTAGAGACTACTGTGACAAGCTATAGACTACTGTGACTCCGTTGATGAGATCGGTTTCTTCCCGAATGAGCTTCAACAGCTTACTAATTAGTTATGGCACTACTTCAACACGCTACAATACGATGTCGAAATTTTGCGTGCCAGCACGGGGGCTCCGAAACATCTCCCAGTTTTCAGGTCCCGATCGGACAAAGTGTCCCCGAAGCCCTGTTTAATGTCGAACTTCGGACGGATGTTGCGGGCCGACTGTCGGTCGTTTCCTCGTCATGTTTGTTCCCACAGGTTCATATCGAGGTTGTCCACTGGCCGAAACAGACGGCACCCGGATCCCGTTTGGAGAAACGGGACCGTCGGACGGAGAGTTGCAAAACTAGTCCATTTCGCTTGACCTAATTGTGCTTCTCTCCAGTGGAAGGGTAATTTTGACCGAACGATACCCGAATCGAGCCAGACTCGATCCCTTGGGTTCACAGATTCCAGATTTTTGGCATTACACAGATTTCACAGATTCAAATGATTTCACAGATTTCACATATGATATCATAGATTTCACAGATGATTTCACAGATTCAAATGATTTCTTAGATTTCACAGATTTTTGGCATTACACAGATTTCATAGATTCAAATGAGTTCACAGATTTCACAGATTCAAATGATTTCACAGATTTCACAGAATATTTTGGCCTTTTTTTTGCATATTTTTGGGCTATTTTTGGGGGTGGGAAACTACAAAATTAATCAGTCAATTAATTAATTATACAGTTCACCACGGTTCCCCCCAAATTTTTCTGTGAACCGTACGGTTCACTGTACGGTTCTGAGAACCGTGGTGAACCGTCCACGGTTCACGGAATCTATGGTTCTAGTATCAATGAAGCATAAAAATCATAGCAGCTAAAGCTAATCTCTACAAGAATATCTAAGAAGCGTCACATAAGATCATACCCTAATGCTACAAGGAGAAAAAGAGAGGGACATGAAAGTTCTGCTATCTATGACTGCATCTAAAAGACCGAGTTTTTGCAATGAATTCCTTGGCATTTTGGCAAAGCTTTTTGTGCACATACCCTTACTATCTAAGACATTGACTTTAGCTTTGACTTTTTCATAAACTCCATTGACCAACTTGAACACATAGTATTGCCTTTTGCAAGGCAATGCCAAAAACATTGTCCTCAATGTTGGCCGGCAATAGCTATGGTAGTACCCAATCGTAAGAACTATCTCAAAAATAATCTGAATGCTCATAAAACAAGAGGAGGAATATGCATGAACCAATGGGAATACCGAAGGAGAGGACATAAGTCCTCACAACAAGTATTTCAAAAGCAGCATACAAAAAGTCTTTAAGCACAGGACACCAATTGAAAGTTGAAAAAAAAAAAGTGGAAAGGAACTACTATAAGCCAATATAGATGGATAAAGTAAACCAAGCAAGAAGGCAACTCACTCAAGGTGCTCTGATAGCCCAAGAAAGCCATAAGAAAATGTTGATGTATATGACCCCAATAACGGAGATATCCAAAGCTAGCCGAATAGGCCATGAATACCATAGAAAAAGGATAGCTCAGCAAGCAGAGAAGCAACTCGGGAACATCATCAGAAGCCACAAATGCCAGGAAACATGAAGCAGAAGTAGATTATCATGACAAATAACAACTGGGCATATGTAGATCCATGGGAGGAGCAACCATAGAACCAGGAACAATGTCGAAAGAATCACAAAATTGAAAGTATTGAAACAAGAAAAAAATGGACAGCAAATAGAAAGCTGGAAAAACATACCTCCAATAAAACCGAGAAAGTGCCAGCAAAAGAGAAAAAGAAAACCAATCGGATTTGCAACAAGGCTGGAAAAAATGTTGAAAAAGAGGATGAAGTAAGGCGCTAAGACAAAGGGCATTGGACAATCACCAATCGGAGCTGCAAATAGCCTGCAAAAATGTGGTGAAGTAGGATGCTGGACAGTCTCCAATGAGATTTGCAATTACGCTGCAAATAAATCAATGTGATACATTTTCCTCATTCTTTAGTTTTAAGTAGATTGTTTGTACTGTGTAGCCATATTGACGTCGTAGATGGTGTTTGTCAAGTACATATACACAACATAGTTGCACGCTTGGGAACGCACATGGAACATGCATCCTAGAACATTTCAATTTTTTTTATCATGCTTTTGTGAAGGTACCGTTTCAATGGCATCTTGGAGCTGAAATATAATGCTCAAAATTTGCAGGCATGAACCATTTGTGTATAAGATCTATAGATGACTCATTTGGTATGAACGACTGCCCTCCTGAAGACATAAAGCTTGAAGACCATAATCTTAGTGTTCTAGATGTTAACCTCTGGTTACCAATCTCTGCAGAAAGAGAATAAGGTATCTAGATGACATCATCATCCTTCCATCGAAGATGAAAGCAAAATCACATCTTCTGCATATAGTAGTATGGAAATCAAAATATCTCCTTATCTACAGCCCTGGCCTCCATCCTGAGAAATAATTGGCTCGAGCTCATCAATGTAAAGCCCACATAGAGTGGGAGGCAAGCAACATCCTTGCTTCACCCCAAATAGTGCTTGAAATTACTGGAAGAAGGAAATAGGAATCGATAGTGATTAAGTCAAATGAAAGACGAACTATCGAGCACAGTAGAATGATCCTTCTACCGATGTATGACTATGCCTATCATAAATCAAACAACGTTACTATGACAATCGTCACGTTTGATCTTTTAGCAACTAACTTTGAAATCATTAGCGCTAAAATGATTTCATAGCCAAACAATTATAGAGTGAAAAATATTGCAGCATCAGACAAAACGATAAGAGATTTATCAGTTACTGATAACTACAGAGAAGCATGCATACATTTTGACATAATACTGAACGCAATAAGAAGATGGATTGATTCAGTAAGTAGCATGTACAAAGTCAGATGATGATGAGTGTTAGAAATAAATGACTATGCTAAAGTTAATCCATAGGTTATTTTGACCCAAAAGGTTGAGATTTGTGTAACCATGGGTATTTAGGCCATCTTAAGTTTGTCTTAAGTTCAGCTGGACCCAATTTTGGTCATGTACTAACTCGTGGGTCCTTAGGGGTTTAATTTTGTTTAGGGGCCCTATCTTGACTTTTGGGAGTGCCCTACATTTAGTAAGCGGTTAACCTTAGGGTTTGGTGGCATCTTAGATGCTCATTGTGTATTGCATTTTTACAGTTTGGCTAAGCATTGCTCTCCATTGCTCTTGTTGTTGTTTTCTCTCTCCCTCTCTTGGAGTTGGGCGCCCAGCCTCTTCTCTCTTGTTTTCTGTGGAGATTGATTGATAACTAGATCTTGTTGACTTGACTCTTGCTTTCCTACATGGTATTAGAGCTACCGGATCTGCAGGAAGCTTGTTTGTTGGCGCCCTACCAGAAGAGGAGCTTCTCTGTTTTTTGTTGTGAGATTTCAGCATCTTGCTGATCTTTTCAAGTGGAGTTTGGATCAGCTTTTTTATCTCTTTTCAGGTTGAAGGAGGGCGGCCATCAGAGATCTTGGAGGAGCAATTTTTGGCATCCAAAAATCAGAATCTCAAATCTGAGTTTTATGCAACCAGTTTTCAGCAAGTTTTGTTTGGAGGAGGGCGCCCAAAAATGTGCTACTGATTTTTGGTTGTAGTGTCTCCTTATCTTGTTGTTTTTGTTTTCAGGTTTGCATTTGTGTAGGAGGGCGCCCAAAATTCAGCAAACCCTATTCAGGGTTAGGTCAACTTGTGGCTGGAAATTTGCAGATTCTCAGCAAGTAGTAGGGCGCTTTCAACAGCCCTATTGGAGTGTGTGTTGATCACACTATTTGGCTTCCTAATTGGGTTTCGGTGTAGGCTTCAATCGAAGCTAACCTAATTTTCAAGAAGTTGGTTTTTTTGTGCAGAAAGACAGCCATCTATCCATTATCTTTTGGGCACTTTGCAGATTGAAGACATCTTGTGCTCCTACTTTCAGCTCTTTGTTTGCTGCAAATTTTTGAGTAGATTTGGTTGTGGAAAGGCTCTCTTTACTATCTACTACAAGCTGAAATTTTGTTGGAGGTAATGGCTAAAGAATCGGAAGCTATTGGTTCTTTATTCAGTGAAGATTGGTTGGATGGCACAAACTACTCCTTGTTGAGTTACATGATGAAGAATCTTCTCATAGCGAAAGGGCTGTGGGATTTGGTCAATGGTGATGAGGAAAGGCCCCCGTCTTTGGCACCTCCTACACCTTGTGGATCATCATCATCAACATCATCTTCTACATCTTCGGAAGAACAAAAGAAGTGGGATAGAAGGGATGCACAAGCACATTCTATGGTTGCTCTTGCTGTGAAAAGATCTATCTTACCTCATATTAGGTCTTGTAAGACATCTAAAAGTGCGTGGGATACACTTTATACTATGTATAGAGTCAAAAATCCAACAAGAGTGGTGTATCTTAGAAATCAGCCTTCTTTGTTGAAGATGCAAGAAGGGGATCAAGTGACCAATCACTTGACGACGATCAAGGATCTTCGTGAGGAGCTTCTCAATATTGATGAGATAATTGAGGATGCTCAATTTGTTTCCATTACTCTCAACTCATTACCTTCATCTTATCTTCCATTTGTTTCATCTTTGAGTATCTCTCTTAGGGGACAACAACTCTCCTTTGATGAACTTGTTGGGCTGCTTCTTCAAGAGGAGCAACGAGGCAAAACTTTTCGGGTGACACTCAACAAGATCAAGCTTTCTTCACGAAAGGCAAGGGCAAAGGCAAGTCAAAAGGAAAGGGGAAGCCTCCTTCCAAGGATGAGCAAAAGCCCGTTGGAGGTCAAAATGTCAACAGTCAAAAGAAGAAAGGGAAGTGCCATTATTGCAAAAGGTATGGGCACTTCATCAAGGATTGTAAGAAGAAGCTTGCGAAAGAGGAGAGTAAAGGAATTGATACTAGTGCTTCACTTGCTACTTTGGAGCAAGAGCTTGAAGCTAGTGGTGATCTCTTCAACCAAGACTATGCTTTTGTGTCTAATATTGCTTCTACTAGTACTACTACATCTATGAGGAATTCAGATTCTGTTTTGCAAGTTGCTGATTTTCAGCCCATTGAATGGGTGATTGATAGTGGTGCTACTCGTCATATGACTTCTTGTAAAGAGGCATTCACTAAATTAGTGAAAGTGCAAAATGGAAGTAAGGTACAATGTGCGGATGATGCATCTTATTCTATTCATGGAATTGGAATTGTAGCCATCATTTTGCCCAATGGTGAAGAAAAGTACATTAAGAATGTGCTTTATGTTCCGGGAATCAAGAAGAATCTTCTGGTTTCAACTATGTTGAAGCAAGGACTAGTTGTTGAGTTCAAAGAAGATAAGTGTCTTGTCAAGGATCCTAAAAGATCACTCTTGATTATTGTTTCGGGAACAATGCATGCTGGCTTATTCATTATGGATACCTATGAGCGACGAATTCCCTCTACATGTCTTGTTGCTTCTACATCACAATCATTGGAGTTGGCTGAATTGGGGCACGCAAGGTGAAGAAGCTGAAGACATTTAATATGGTAGAAGACATTCCTACTATTGAGCAGCCGGAAGGGCATGTATGGGAGGGGTGCATACTTGGAAAGTTTCAAAGGAAATCTTTTCCAATTGATGGAACTATAAGGGTTCTTGATAAATTTGATTTGGTTCATAGTGATGTTTGTGGTCCAATGAGGACCGAATCCATTGGAAAGTGCATCTATTTTGTGACTTTTATTGATGACTTTTCCCGTTTTACATGGATCTATCCTATGAAGGCTAAATCGGAAGTTTTTCAACGTTTCAAAGATTTTCTAGCAATGGTGGAAAATCAGTTTGGGCATTCTTCGAAAACCCTACGCACCGATCGAGGAGGGGAATACGTTAAGAATACTTTTGGTGCATTTCTTTAAGAAAAGGGAATTCTACATCAAATGACAACTCCCTATACGCCTCAACAAAATGGTGTTGCCGAGCGAAAGAATCGCCCACTTATGGAGATGGCCCGTTGCATGCTCAAAGCAAAGGGGCTGCCTCACAAGTTTTGGGCTGAAGCAGTTATAACGGCAGCATACGACTTTGCGGGACAACAAAGTAAGTTCATTTTATGATGGAAAGACACGTGCCTCTACAAAATTAGTGAACTATGCTGATTTTTCAGATTTTGCTCTTTTCTATGAGCAGGCCAAGGGAGTAAAATGTTGGGAGGATGCGATGCAAGATGAGTATGACTCACTTATGAAGAACCAGATTTGGGTTCTTGTTGATCTTCCTCATGAGAAGAAGGTAATTGGTTCTAAATGGGTATACAAAATCAAGTATAAGGCAGATGGTACCATTGAAAGGTACAAGGCAAGGCTCGTTGCCAAAGGCTATGCTCAGCAAAAGGAGATTGATTATGAGGAGACTTTTTCTCCTACTGCTCGGATTACTACCGTGAGGGTAGTAACCTCTTTGGCTGCCCACTTTGGTTGGCGTTTGCGGCAACTTGACATAAAGACAACATTCCTCAATGGTGATCTCAATGAGGAAGTGTACCTTCAACAACCTGCTGGTTTTTTGGTTGAAGGCCAAGAAGATAAAGTTTGTCTTCTCAAGAAGGCACTTTATGGACTGAAGCAAGCTCCGAGGATGTGGTATCAAAAGATACATGCCTACTTTTGTGATCGATGGTTTACTAATAGTCCTAGCGAATCTACTCTTTATGTCAAGCATACTTCAGATTATATCATCATTATTTTGCTTTATGTTGATGATATTGTTATTACGGGTAGTAATGAGCAGCAGATTGATGCCGTAATACTTGATATTGGTGTGGTTTTTGAAACCTCAGATTTAGGCCTATTGCACTTTTATCTTGGTCTTGAATTTGTACAAGAAGGGGCTGGAATTGTCATCTCTCAAAAACGCTACATTGGACAGATTTTGAAGCGGTTCAAGATGGAAGATTGCAAGCCGGTTTCTACACCTATGGAGACAGGTCTGAAATTAAGTAGTCAAGGTGATGGTGAATCATTTGACACTACTTTATATTGTCAAGCTATTGGCTGTCTCATTTACCTATGTAATTCAAGACCGGACATTTCTTATAGTTCCTCACTCATGAGTCAATTCATGCATGCCTCGATGACATCACATTGGAAAGCGTTGAAGAGGATCTTTCGATATCTTCAATGAACAAGAAGTCATGGACTGGTTTTTCCTGCTTGTGATGATGCATGTTTGGTTGGTTTTCGTGACTCGGATTGGGGTGGAGATCAAGACACTAGACGCTCTACAAGTGGACATTGCTTTTTCTATGGAAATTCTACAATTTCGTGGTCAAGTAAAAAGCAGCCCACTGTTGCTACTTCTTCTAGTGAGGCAGAATATAGAGTGATATTTTCAGCCACAACAGAGTGTTTATGGCTGAGAAGACTACTTGTTGACATAAAGTTTGGCGAGCCCTCAGCCACTCTTATCTTGAGTGATAGTCAAAGTGCTATTGCCATTGCACAGAATCTTGTTTTTCATGTGAGGACGAAGCACATCGAGATCCATTATCACTTTGTTCGGGAGAGACTTCATGATGGCGACATTTTACTTGAATATTGTCCTACGGAGGATAATATTGCGGACCTCTTCACTAAGGATTGCCTAGAGTCAGATTTGAAGCTTTATGCAAAGCTATAAATTTGATACCACGTGTTGGTTTTGTTACATAGTGAAGGTTCGGTTTTTGCATTGTCATTTAAGGAGGGTGTTAGAAATAAATGACTTTGCTAAAGTTAATCCATAGGTTACTTTGACCCAAAAGGTTGAGATTTGTGTAACCATGGGTATTTAGTTATTTAGGCCATCTTAAGTTTGTCTTAAGTTCAGTTGGACCCAATTTTGGTCATGTACTGACTCGTGGGTCCTTAGGGGTCTAATTTTGTTTAGGGGCCCTATTTGACTTTTGGGAGTGCCCTACATTTAGTAAGTGGTTAACCTTAGGGTTTGGTGGCATTTGGTCACATTCAGGTAGAGTACTTAGATGCTCATTGTGTATTCCATTTTTACAGTTTGGCTAAGCATTGCTCTCCATTGCTCTTGTTATTGTTTTCTCTCTCTCTCTCTTAGAGTTGGGCGCCCAGCCTCTTCTCTCTTGTTTTCTGTGGAGATTGATTGATAACTAGATCTTGGTGACTTGACTCTTGCTTTCCTACAATGAGCACAAAACAATAGCGGATGTAACCGCGTACTCTAAACTATCTCTGAGTAACTGGTAACGCTGTTTGATGCACTTCCGCTAATAAGTAGTAAGCGCTGATAGCAATACTCAAAACATAAATTTAAGCTTTTCCAATTAGGTCAGCGTAATTAGGTCGTAGGTCGCAATTGATAGCTAGCCAATGTGCTGTCATCCATTCAGTAAGGCCTTCCCGGTAGGGCAAGTCGTAAGCTTCATAACGAGCGGAAAGAGTAACTGTCCGACTTCGACATCTTCAACTTCTCCGATAAGTCATCGAAGTCAGTCCGATATGTCGGACTAACTTGTTGAGTGATTCCCGAGTATAAAACTGCAGAACTGAATAAATGAAATTGATGTAGATTAAAGATTGATTATTCGGATGAATCACTCCCGATAGTAGAATAATCCAACAGAAACCGTCTTAGATACCTTATGATTTGTCCTGAAACATCCAAACATAATAAAGTGCACTTGATTTCTGAATTTAAATTTGTGAAATGGGATATAAAAGAAGGATGGCAATCAAAATGTCACCAAGCTTGCAACTGTATCACTGCATTGCTCAATGAATCTCTCAAGCTCATCAATATAAAATTCAAAGAGTGTGGGGGAGAGGGAGCAACCTTGCTTCACTCCAATGGTGCTCCATATTTGGTCTGAGATGCCGATATCACTCTGAATGAAACATCTGAAATAGTAACGAAAGAAACAACATATCTAGAAACTATGAACTATGATCAAGCACTATATTCTCTACCTTGAGTCTAACTAAATTCTAACTTGAATTTACTAGATATAGGTAAAGTCCCCTAGGATTAGCACGCAGGCATGGCCCAATAATTCTAATTAATCCTAGATGATGCATAGCACAAGTATGCATGTGTATGCTCCATGACGTTCATGTAATGACGATCTTCAATTCTGGTGTAGAATCCACGATCAACTATGATGTCAATGTCTTCATTACTTGATGTAGAACTTCCTTTGTATGATGATGTAGAATTCCTTCGTACGTGACCCTGCTTCACATGAATTCATGTTTCTTTAGTGCATAGTGGGTATGCTTCTCTCCAAAGATCGGAATCGGGCTGACTAAGTGCCTCTTCGACAATAGTCAGCTCTTGAAGCAACGACGGAGTTTGCATTGGACCACATATATATGAGTGAACAACATTTAGAACACCTTTTGCTGCATGCCTATGACTTGATCTAAAAGGAATCCTAGTCTGCTGTCCAAGGATGCAGCTATGACAGATAGGGAGGTCGACTTTGTCGGTTGAATAGTCGAGATCGAGTGCTATGGATTGTCTGGACATGTTCAACACGGATGTATGATTCAATCTGAGTGTGTCAATATCAACTCAAAATGGAAATCGAAGGATGGAAAAGCTTTTGCGCTTATCATACTCAATATATCAGATAATCAGATTGGCTACGGATTTGAAGCTCAAACTTCGAAAGAAGTATGGGACATCCTGAGCTCACTATATGATGTGAGGGACGTGACTTCCAAGTTGCATCTCAGAAGAAAATTCTTCACACTCAAGATGTCGAATGGTGATTCACTTCAGAATCACGTTAACCAGTTTAAGAATTTCTTGCAACAGATGGCAGCTGTCGGATCATCCATCGACGATCAAGACACAATTATGACATTGCTATCAAGCTTGCCTTCTACATATGAAAATTGGGCGATGATCGTCGTCTTCAAGCTTCAGTTCGATACCTGTGACGACATCCCACAACTCGTTCGCAATTAGCAAGTTCTTCATCTAGTAATTGGATCCATTAAGCTTGTCTGGGATGAGACCGACTTTGTTTTGAGAATCCATCTGGAAGTTAGTCTGTCGATAAATCGATGACTTAAGAATGATATCGTGTGACGCTACAATTGGAAATCATTATCTGATACTAAAATTTGATACCACTTGTTGAAGATTAAGAGCAAGTGTGCTCTGGTAATAGGTATCACTCTGATACTATGAAAAGTATCAAATATTAGAGCTAAATACCATGAAGGGTATCTAATAGTATTGCTCTGATACCATGAAGGGTATCTAATAGTACTGCTCTGATACCGTGCTGGAAGAAGGAAATAGGAATCGATAGTGATTAAGTCAAAAATGAAAGACAAACTATCGAGTGCAGCGGAATGATCCTTCTACCGATGCATGACTATGCCTTTCATAAATCAAAAATGATTTCATAGCCAAACAATTATAGAGTGAAGAATATTGCAGCATCAGACAAAACGATTAGAGATTTATCAGTTACTGATAACTACAGAGAAGCATGCATACATTCTGACATAATACTGAACACAATAAGAAGATGGATTGATTCAGTAAGTAGCATGTACAAAGTCAGATGATGATGGGCACAAAACAATAGTGGATGTAACCGCGTACTCTAAACTATCTCTGAGTGATTGGTAACTCTGGCTGATGCACTTTCGCTATTACAGTAAGCAGTAAGCAGAACACTAGCAGTAAGCAGTAAGCAGTAAGCAGTAACTCTGGCTCTATGAGTCCTTCTCTGATTACTCTGTATTCTATGTATTGATGTTCTTCTATAACGATCAGCTATTTATACTAAAGCAATTTAAGCTTATCCAATTAGGTCAGCTTAATCAGGTCGTAGGTTGCAATTGACAGCTAGCCAATGCGCTGTCATCCATTCAGTAAGGCCTTCTCGGAAATTTACTTACAATACGGTTAGGGCAAGTCGAAGCTTCATAACAAGTGGAAACAATACTTCGACGTCTTCAACTTCTCCGATAAGTTGTCGAAGTCGCTTCGATATGTCGGAGTAACCTATTGAGCGATTCCCAAGTATTTCTGCAGAGTGTGTAGATACACGTATAAAACTGCAAAACTGAATAAATGAAATGGATGTAGATTAAAGATCGATTATTCGGATGAATCACTCCCGATAGTAGAATAATCCAATAGAAACCGTCTTAGATACCTTATCATTTGTCCTGAAACATCCAAACATAATAAAGTGCAATTGACTTCTCAATTTAAATTTGTGAAATGGGATATAAAAGAAGGATGGCAATCAAAATGTCACCAAGCTTGCAACCTGTATCACTACATTGCTCAATGACTCTCTCAAGCTCATCAATATAAAATTCAAAGAGTGTGGGGGAGAGGGAGCAACCTTGCTTCACTCCAATGGATGGTGCTCCATATCTGGTCTGAGATGTCGATATCACTCTGAATGAAACATCTGAAATAGTAACGAAAGAAACAACATATCTAAAAACTATGAACTATGATCAAGCACTATAATCTCTACCTTGAGTCTAACTAAATTCTAACTTGAATTTACTAGATATAGGTAAAGTCCCCTAGGATTAGCACGTAGGCATGGCCCAATAATTCTAATTAATCCTAGATGACAACATTAGGGATAACAATGTGAACATTGACTCTAAAACTCCCCCTTAATGTTTACATTGTTAATAACACGAACTATGCATAGCTCAAGTATACATGTGTATTCTCCAAGACGTTCATGTAATGAAGATCTTCAATTCTGGTGTAGAATCCATGATCAACTATGATGTCAATATCTTCATGACTTGATGTAGAACTTCCTTTGTATGATGATGTAGAATTTCTTGGTATGTGACCCTGCTTCACATGACTTCATGTTCCTTTAGTGCATATGTGAGACCACCATGAGTGCATCATATCGCCATCCAATACCTTGACTTCCTTAGGCTCAAACAAACTTGACCCCCCCTTAATCAAATTATGTGGACATGATTAACCTTTGCCATAACCCTGAGAACTTTGCTTGAAGATTGACTTCACCCTTGGTCTCTTTGAACATCTTCAAAGCTACCTAAATATGTAAGGATCTCACAACACCCATGAAGAGAATGTGGCCCTCTTTGATTACCATAGCACCATCATAACAATCATAACTTATAAGTAGAAATGGATCTACAAATGTCAACATCAATTCTCCTGCATCAACATCCATGTTAGAAACTTGTACTTCATAAGGGGCCTTGGCATTTTGCGAGTTTCTTTCATGCAGTGGCATAAAAAGAGTAGCACACCATGTGCTACCATTTTGTTGGATCATGGGTAGAAGAAACTCGCAAAAACTTGCAAAAAATCTACTCGCAGAATGTCAAAACCCCTTCAGGAGTAGTTGGCTCCACTTATGTTGAATCCTTGAATTGAATCCATTTTATTTCTCTTGGTACTATCGTTAGTTACCACCTGCGATGGACTTAGCTGAACTCCTCCCTCTTGGATGTCATCTTGAAAACCATTGATAACCTTCACGTTTGCATTCCTGTGAGGATTAATATAGCATCCACTCTCGAACGATGATACAAATAGAATGTCATCTATGAACCAGATGCAAGTAACATAGCATCCCTAATAGAAAGATAAAAGTTAAAACATGCAATACTTCCTCACACATACTTTCTCACATAGTACTTGACACTAGATGTTCCATGGAATCTCCTGCCTCTATCTCATACATTGAGTCACTTGCTTCCGTAGAACTTTCCAACTTAGAAAGCACCCTCAACATGACATCTGTTTTATCACCACTTATGTGACAAATTCATCAAGAATATGTCCTGACACTATGTCAAATACATATGCAAACTTCCCAACTGGTGTATGTCCATCTTCCTGCCAGTTAAGAGATTCAAGCATCTCCATCATAAAACGATTGTCCTGAATCTTTCTAGCATCTGTTGCTACACCTTTGTGAAATGCAATGTAGAAGCACTGCGTCTTGCAGCTGATTTTTTCTGAGCGTCATTTTTGATAGATTTTTTTCAAAAACTCTTTTGACCTCAAATTTCCATTGTCTGATGAAAACGTCCTGATTTGCCTAATATTTAATGAAATGCTATTTAATCATAGGTCATCTGGGGTCTACTTCTTAGTTTCACTGAGTGGGAACTGTATAGCCCAGTCCAATAGGAGTTGTCAAAATCCAAAACTGGGGAACTTCAAGCAAAGCAGTGACGGTTTAGACTAGCCTTTTTTCATTTCTGACTTTAATCTGTTATACCTTCTATTCATTGTTCTAAAATTTCTCTGTAATAGACTGGAACTATGATCTCGTCTACTGTTCATAGAGGTACGTGTTTGCAATTTTTCTGGTTAAGGAGACTGACTTCCTTTTTTGTGTAAATGATTAGGAACTGGGATCAGTTTGAGACAAACAAGACTTTGTTTGGCGTCGAAAGCACGTTCGATGAGGAGCTATACACAACAAAGCTGGAGAGGGGCCCACAGACTAGAGAGCGAGAAAGAGAGGCCTGGAGAATAGCTCGAGAGATTGAGGGACAATCGACAAGGAATGTTCATCTTGCTGAGGTTGGTTGTAAACTCTTGTCCAACTTGGAAGCTCTATTTGTATGTACTGTTCCTCTGTAAGTGTTGACTTTGCTTTTATAATATATCTCTCATCATATGGACCATATTTCATGGTTTTGTACATTTGAGAGCTTCAAATCATGCTTAATGGTTATGCTGTCCCTATTGATAGGAACGAGGTATCCAGTTGGCATCTCAACTCGGAGATCTTGATGAGGAAAGCAAGTTTTCGGCAGTAAGTCGGTTAGAAGTAACTGATGATGCTGGGGAGGAGGAAGAATACAATAATGTTGACGGATACAACGAAGAAACATTTGGTAATTTATATGTCAATGGTGTAGTTGATTTAGCCAGTCCAAGTGACAGCAGTGCCAGCACACATAGTGCAGGTGAATCTGAGGGTAAAGCCGTACGGTTGGCATTGAGTGATAATATGCAGGTATGATCTCATAAGAATTTGAAACAAATTATAAATTGATGACTTTTCTCTCGTTAAATAGCTTTAACTGGAATGTCTTTACATTTTTTCTTGATTGTGAGGCCACTCAAAAAGCTTATAAGTATCTGTTATGCTAAGTCAAGGCTTTGCCAGATGTATTGAATTATGTACTTTTTGAGTCAGTTCAGAAATGAGGAAAAGTTTGCTTTGAAATAACTTGTGTTTTTTCATGTTTTTGAGCTAGGCTTGTATATTTTCTATACAATCCTCGTCTTATTCTGAAGCATGTTTTTCCTGAGTGATCTAGCAAGAAAATCTCTTTTATCTCTTTAAGCATTGTCCATCAAATCATGTTATGCACTTTCCTTTAACTTTGTAGAAGGGTTTGTTTGCTTAGAAAGTCAGCTGTCCAATTCGTTTTCTTGGAAAAATTATGTACACTGCGTATGTCTTTTGAGGAGTACAAATAAATGGACTATTGTTGACAAATGTATGGTTTTAACTTTCTGTCACTTGAGTTATAGCTTGAGGCCACAAGCTTATGTTGGGACTTGGATCTTGGGGACTCTCTGAAAGATTTCCTTCAAGTACAGGAATCTATACTCAAATTTTCAATGCGTCAACTTAGCAGGTGTTGGTTCTTCAGATATGGGTAATCAATCTTTATGTGCTATAGGACACGTTTTGCAGTGCCAAAACTCAGGCTTGCAGGTGCCAACTTAAGTGAAGAGCTTTAGAAATTAGAAAGCCTGCTCATTGCAAGCGAATCTCACCATGCACAGCAATGTGGCTTGAGATACAGTTAGATTCAAATTTGAAGATTGCAGAGAATCACTGCCAAGAAAGGGCTGATAGTTTTATTCGTTCAGTCGGCCTCCTATGATATGGAAGGTTGCACTTTGATGCTAATTATTTCAGATGGAGGATCTTAGTGTACAAGGGCTGTTCACCTTTCTGAAGCAGCCGACATGACTGTGAAGGTTTTTAGTCCGTTAATTTGGCTCCTATAATGTCCTGATGTGTCCATGAAGATTCATAAGCATGAAGTGAGCCAAAAATTGCACTACCACCCAAGTTTAAGAAAGACAAGAACTTTGAGCTGTCAGATTAATATGTTCTTGTATGTAAGGTTTTTGGCATGTTTTAGTTTGGTTTCTTTTCTTTTTGTACATGTTTTTGGTTTGTGAGGTATATAGCTGCTCAGGATATGGTGTATCCTAGAAGTAGGGGCATCCAATTTATAGTGATTGTGTGCCATTTTTGTATTTGTGAATATGCTTGCAAGAGTTATCTGACAGACTCTTGAGAAGCTTAATGATAGAGCACTCCATATGTAGCTGTGAAAGCTGAACTCTAACCATACTGCATAGTAGCTGGCAAAGATGAGTATATTGGGCTACTTTGTGGCCAGAGGTTTGTGTGCCTTTTAAGCTTTGTTCCAGTGGTTGTGACCTCCAAAGTGGTCCAAGCTCTCCCTGGCTGTTCAAGAATTGACATGAAACAAGCATTTTGGCTGTTGGTAACTTAGCAGTTCTGTATCAGTTGTTTGGTTGGACAGGACTGTGAATTGAAGAAATCTTAGAAATTTTGTAAATGGCTGGACCTTTCATAGACATCAGAGCACCATACCTGCTTATGTGACAACTTAAGTTCATGAAGTAAAACCTCGAAGCAGCTTATCCTTTTTGGAATGAGATCTGTTGTTCCTCTGTGAGTCATTGACAGTGATTTTTTTTGTAGTTTTTGCATTAGAGACAAAAGCTTTAGTGGAGGCATAGCTTTGGAGTAGCAACTGAAGGGATTGTGTCTTTTGCAGGTCTTATCACCTTCTGACAGTCCTGTTGGAGAATCACCTCTTTCATCACCATTGGTTGCTGAAGCAGCTAACATTGAAGCTCTTAATTTAAACGCTACATGTTCTCAAGTATCTGAAGATGTCTACAGGTTTTCAGTTCCTCCCCTAATAAGAGAGATTTCTTTCATGCATCTCCATTTGCTATGTGCCACAGCTGCATGGTTGTTGAAAAAGTACATCTTATGATGTTGTGATGTGTTTTATAAATAGAAAAAACATGGAGTAATCTTTTGATTTACTTCAGCATCCTAGCTACTTACTGGGATTTTGTAGGAGTTTTCGGCATAACACTGCTTGAAATTATCCCGGTATTCAGGGGAGTGGATCCATGTTTTTGGCTGAGTGCACATTAGTAGAAAATTTGAGAGTGATTGTAGCATTTCATTATTTGATAAGGGAAAATTTGATGATTGAAATGTTATTGCTATTGCATTTTGTATTTGGTGATATATCTTGATTCCCATATTCAAGAATATCTGGATATATAGCATCAAGAAAAGGAGTTGCACGTAGAGGGGACAATGACTGAATACAATGCTGTGTCACCTAGTGGAATGTGGATTGTGTTTTGACAACAAAATCATTTTATGATCCGAACAAAGCAAAGGAACAGCATAGGAGATTCTTTTTACATGATTCCCCTAAGTGTCCAAAATCAAGGACAACTTCTGGATGTTCTAGTCTCCCAAGAGGTCACAAAACAGTCGAATGTTGTAATCCTCATAAGTGTAGGATTAGTTAAATATGTGCAAACACTCACTGAAGTGGAATCTACTCAAAGGAGTAATGATGGTGTCACGCAGAGAATTGAGTGGTGACAGATACTAGGTAATACTCATAATGTTGATGCATGGCCTAGTGAATTTGAAATAAGGGGAATAGAGTTTTACAAGAAGTTTGACAAAAGAAAAGTCAACATTGTAGAAAGGGAAGAAGAATAAGAATCTGAACAAAAAAAAAAGTTGAAGGAAAAAAAAACTCAGAAAGCTTTTTCATCAAAAGAGGAAGGTATTAAGAAGAAAGATCTTACTCAAGAGGATAAACACGATGATCGCAACTATGAAAGAGGGGATAAGAATTGTTTTGCTAGAGCAGATGGGACTCAAGTTATCTTGGACAAGAAGGCAACTAATGAGGAGTGAAATAAAGTCTTTTTTGAAGATAACGTAGTTTAAACTAGAAGCTGAAGTGGATCCAATTCGCCATAGAGACACAAACAGTCATGAAATTATAGTCAATATTGGATTTATTAAACCATAAATAGCTCTGGAAAACTTCTAGAAAATTTTAATTAATATAGAAAACAAGGAAAGCAAAGTTGCATGAGATTTCGATTCATTTTTTTTGACTTCAAGCAGCTAGAGATGCTGAATATTTAATCCATATCTGGATTCTGAAGAGAAAGAATTGCTAAAAAATTGTGCAATTTCCCCTCGGTTCTTGAAGCACATCAACATGATGCTCAGTGGTTTGAACTTTTGCAGGGAGTTTCAGGAGTTTAAATCACAGGAGACTGCTAAAAAGAGTAAGAAACAACGCGAAGATCAAGTCGATGAGCTGAAATCTTTCAGTGTAAGTCTGAAACATGAGAATGTAAGTAGGCTGAGAGAGAGTTTTGTGCTTTAAAGTGTTCTCCTTGTTAGTATCAGGCTATAATACATCTTTGATTACAAGCATAGTTTTTGTGATTTCGAATTTGACAGAACAATGTATTGCTTTACTATGAGCTCCGTTTGAGCATGCATAGTCGTAATGAGTCTGACATAAGCTGCCTGCCTTCAGATGAAGGATTTTGATCCACATCTTCCCAGAGCTGCAGGTATGCGTGCAATATGACATTCTTTTGTGAGATATTTTGGTCTTCCTTAACAGAACTCTAACCATGCTTATAAAGTTGGTGTTAGCTTGTCTTAGTCTTGCAACGGAACTGTTACATATTGTGTATGGTGTAGGGGTATTTAGCATTTTACTGTTAACTGCAGGGGATGGCGGAAGACCTCTTTCAATGCCAGAGTCAGGAGCAGATAGTGTTGTATCTTCGGAAATCAAACCTAAGAGTGTCACTCCTGTTTCTGTAGCATTCACTCTAGCAGCCGCTGCTGTTTCGTCAGCACCAGTCTCACTGAATCCAGCTAATTTGATTACACCCAGCTCCCATGCAGTTGTTAGCCCAGCAGTTTCTACACGTATTCAAAGTGATGAAATCAGTAACAACACTTGCACCACAAGTGAACTGCCTGTTGATTCAGGTGGATTGTCAGATGCTGGGTCAGAAGCAATCCTGGCACCAGTACTCACCGAGCCCTTTGTGAAATCATCGGCAGCTACTGGTCCCACGCCGCCTTCAACTGTGAACCAAAGTCCTGAAGGTATATCAGTGCCTAGCATATCTAATTCCATCCCCATTAGTAGTGGTTCTGCAACACTAGCATCACAGCCACATGGATTGTCAATGTCATCTGCACCAGCGACAAATGTCAAAAAGTCATCTCTGAATCCCAATGCCAAGGTACTCATTAGTTGCTAACATAACTGATTCGAAATTGTTGTGTGAGTTTTTGCTACCAAGTTGTACCTGTTTTTTAAGGTGATTAATTCTCTGTCTCGATAAAATTTGTTATTTGCTCTCCTGTGATGTGGCAGGAATTCAAATTGAACCCATATGCAAAGGCCTTCAGTCCAAGCTTGACTGCTGCACGTCCTCCGTCACCTGTTCATCAAGGTGCAGTGTACATGGCTGCAAATCTTCATCCTGTTTCACCCGTACCCCTTGGCATGAGCCAAATTGTGCAGCAGCCTGTACAGCCGGCTCAATTCAATCAGTATAACAGCTCTATGGCTGTTGCAGCAGCATCTGTTGTCAGCGCTGCTCCATATATGCAGCCTCCTGGTGCATTTGTTCCAGGTGTTGCAGGTGCTGGTGGACCTCCAGTTTTATCTGGGCAAGCTACAATGAAAATGCCTCCCCAGAGTCAACAGCAGGTATGTTTTTCGATTCTGAAAGTTTATATTCAGTATAATGCAGGTCCTTGTTGCTTCTAGTATGTCAAGTACTGTAGGACAATTATAACAGTCATTTCTCAATAGTAACAAAATATAGTGCAATAAAAAATGATTGGGGATTGGTTACTACTTTGAAGAGAGTATTTTTGTATTAGATGCTTGCTACTTTGATTACAAACTTCAAGAGTTTGTCTTATTGAGGAAGTCCTTGATTATGCGCAGAAAGCTCCCCCCTTCTCAGATCATGATGATACGTGACTGGTTACCTTTGAGCAGATGTTCCCCACAGTTTACAGAAAGAATTGGATATTGCATCCCAATTGTGATCCCTTCCACTTTATGTTTTTGTGTCGGCTCCTCTCGTAACTGGCTGCTAAATTCAAGAATGATAGTTGACATACTGCTCAAGGGTGGCCAACCTCACCAACCAACCTTATTAATACTGCAGGAAGATGTGCCCAGTTTTTTAGAAAGATGTGCACCCATCTGCTTTCCTAAAACTTTCAATCTCACTTCAGAAAATCAATGACCTAGCATGCAAGAACAATTAGCTGTTTGTTCGCATGAACTAGTGTGCCAACTTTTCTCTCTAACTCGTAGGTAGTAGCCCAAAAAATAGCTATGGAAGATCGTGATTCCCGATTATCTATCACCTTGACTAGTATACCACTATTACGTATTCTGACAGAGTAGAAGGGTAAAGAATAGTCCTCCACCCAAGCATGCCTTCTGAACCCTGTGTGGCCTGATGGTACATGTGCCATGTGTCGGGACATGTCAGTTAGTGTAGTAATAGTCATGCAACTGTATTTGACTTGCATGCATAGACTGTTTCCATGTACCCCACATGACCTTGGCTTAGTCCCTTATGAATATCATTTAATATTCATAACTCACTTGGGGGTATGGTCCCAATGTTGGGTGTATGTGCATACTTGTGCCATTAAAACCATCTTGCCCTTTGATTGTCCTAGCTAGAAGATGTATGACCAGAAACTTCCAAGGTATGGTTGGAAGATATCATTCATCGTCTATTCAGAGGTAGCTGGCACATTTGTCAACCCAAATTGCAACAACTGAAACTGATAAGGCCCATATCTTGTCCTAAAGGCTTTTTTGTAGACATCCTCTTCCCTGATTCGAATCTAGTGGTACCCGCTTCGCAAATCTATCTTAGAGAAGTAACGATCACCCCTCAACATATCAATCAAATCATCTACCCTAGGAATAGGATAAAAAAGTCTTATAGAGATCTTCTTATCAAAACCTCAATGATCCATTTGCACATTTTTGCTTCGATCTGTTTGGTCTATCGCAGTTATGAATGGATTCACAAATATGGGATGACATGAAGCATAAAGACTGTAAACGATGAACAAGAGATAATCTCTAACTAGGATCAAGTGAAAGATCACCAAATACAATCGATAGCAGATATCTACAAGCACTGGCAATTAGGTTCCCATGAAGAACTCGCAATAGTGTTGTTAACTGCTGTGCCCTGCCATTTCTGATCTTTTGCTATATGTTTTTATGCTTGCTGAAATTAATCTGAGTCTTTCAGATCTTGGATAATATCTTAGGATAGAGAAGAAAGACTGTGTTTTGTGGTGGTGACAACGGGAATTTTTTAATGGTAGTAAAACACTGAAATATTCTGTTGGGCAGGTTGCTACACCTTATGCTCAACAGCAGGCGATACGCTATCTTCCTCAAGCACCACCTATGCAACCATCGCCCGGCTACCCACACCCCTCTGGACAGTTGGTATATTTTCTAAATGTGTCAAAATACAAACTATGTTGCATAAAACATCCACTTGTTTGCTGATCCGTTTTCTGTTGATCCTGGCCATGATCCAAGTATATTACAGAAAATTTTATGATCCAAGTATATTACACTGTGCTCTTTTTGGATTTATCTTACTCTAAAGCTTGAAAGTCATATTTGTTCTGTTTTATTTATTCGTGATCTTAGATACTTAGTCCACAAATCTTTTGTTGCCAGTATCCACAGCAGCTGATGTATGGTCAGCATGGACCAGTTCTCTACATACAGCAATTTCCACAGGTATTCCCCAAGTAGTTGTGAGATATTGAGAAGTTTGAGCAGTCTAGTTCTTTTTCGAGCTAGCTTCACATGACTATAATCAATAGTATGCAACAGGTGGTAACTCTTTTCATCCACTCTGTGCATATTATGTCCAATAATTTTTGTGCTGGTTATCTTTCTATGTTGGAGTGCTATGTAGTTTCATGTGACAACAGAATTTGTGGCTGAGAACCATTTCATGCCCCTCAGACTCCAAGTATAACTCGGAGTCCAAGGCTTCTATTTCTGTACAGTATCCTTATTTCTTTTGAATCTTGAAGCAAACCCATTATCCATCCTGAGGTGTACAGCCATCCCTCGGGGTTGTCCTTCTGAAAACTTTTAGTTAACTGTTGACCAGGTTCAAGGATCTATCCACAAAATCCTATAGACTGTGGACAAGGTTATAATTCCAGAAAAAGTTAGGGTTCCTGCTTCATGCACATATAACTGCTTTTAGTCAGGGTTCATGTATCAAGAACTGCGCTTGGGCACTGATCAATCACTTTGTAAATTGAAGGGAACTGTCAAAGGTTTCATTGTGCCACAGTAAACATCCCCATTGAGGGCTGTAACTGGCAAGTACTATGCATGAGATTTGAGTTAGATCTTTAAAATTTATCATAATTTTCTGATCTGTCATACACCCAATAATCAGGCTTTGTTGTTTCTCAATCATGAGTCACGTGATAAGGTCAGCTTGTGATATTCTTCTGACCCTATTCTTCTCACGCCGATCATTGCTCACTCTTCCTCGTTCAGGGCACCACAGTCTACAGCCAATATTCCGTACACGCCTTCTAAATCAATTGAACTTTTTTCATCTTGGCAGATTGATCAATTCAAGGCAGATTTCCATTTTTTGCGGTATGAAATTTCACAGCTGAAAGGAATGGTTACTTCTTTGGTCAACAAGAAGAAGCTATTGCAGTCCAAGGTTGCCTCACTCGAACAATCCATCGGAATCAAACAGGCCGCAGCTTCGGAATCCACCACCAACATGCTACGGGAGCTAGAAACCAAGATTGAGGAGCAACACGACGAGGCCCTTTCCTGGGCATCAGTTTTGAAAAAGGGCACCAAACCCAGCGCTCCCATCTCCTCAGTTATCTCAGCCATCATCTCGGAAGAGAAATCTCGAGACCAAAAATCCCACAATATTAGAGTTCGTGGAGTTCTAGATACACAGGATGCACTGGCTGAAGCTAAACGCTTTCTCGACATCACTCTCGGGCATAGGCAGAGGGGTTAGACACCGCATGGAGGACCACTAGAGATGCAGCCACACTCATTCTTCGTTTCACCTCCCTCGAGAGCCGTCGAGATGCTTTGCAGTGCAGAGCTAAGCTACGTGGCTATCTACATGGACGACGACCTCACATATATCCAGGTAGAGGAGAGGCGTAAGGCCTTTCAGGCAGCCCGTGAGTCTGGTAGACGAGTCATTTACCGAGATGGACGAGTGCGTTTTCTTGACAGCGCACCTAGCAGCTCCCAGTGCTAGGGATTTGGGGTCCCCGGGTTCGGGAGTGCCCCGGGGTCCAACCCACACCATCTCCGGATTGGAGTATGGAACTGTGATGGTTTACACTCATCCTCCATTGCTAGCGACTTGATCGATTTCATCACTGACAGGGATTTGCTGCTCTTTATGGAGACTCATGAGAGTCAGGAGAGAGGATTACCTATTTTTCCAGGATACAGATGGGATTCCGTGTACAGACTTGAGACTAGATCAGCTAGCGGTCGTGGATCCGGAGGTGTTGCATGTTTATACAGAGAGTCTCTTCATCCGAGCATTGAGTTCATCAGACACGACGAGCATGCACGGTATATATGGATTCATATTACTGGGCAGGATATTGGGTTGGATAGGGACCTCTTTGTGGCGGCCTGTTATTTTCCTCCAAAGTCTTCGTCCTTTGCTGAGGGCACAGGTTCACCCTACCTGGATTTATCGCCTGATATTATCAGATTTGCAGAGCGGGGGCATATTCTCCTCACTAGAGATTTTAATGCTCGAACCTCTTCACGACAGTCAGAGTTCTATGACATCACCGACCAGCTCCGCGTTCATGCCCTTGACAGCGATGATATGGGAGTTACCAGGATTTCAGAGGACAGCTTGGGACCTACTACCCCTTACGGTGAGCATTTATTGCAGTTTGGAGAGGCCCATGAGTTAGCCATTTAGAATGGCCTAACTTGTTGGCCAAAATCTGGCAATTATACTTGTCACCCTCACAGTGGTGGACATAGTGTTGTGGATTATCTCATGGGATCACCATCTTCCATACCTCTCATCTCTGATTTTCATGTATCTCCCACCACTCTCTCTGATCATTCTTTTCTCTCCTTCGCTATCGGCCGCCTCCCACCTCCCCAGCCATCCTCACACCCCCTGCTTACACGGGCACCCAAGTATACATTCAGTTCTCTCTTTACACCAGTTTACCAGGAGTTCCTAACCTCATTGCTCCATTCCTTCTCTCGCGATAGTACAGTCGAGACTCAAGCTGCCTTTCTTAGCACTTCTCTTCATACCGCTGCTTCCCTTGCTTTTCCATCTAAACCCCATAAAAGCAAAGGCACCCGCTCCTCATCGATACGACCCCCACACCCCCCGTGGTATGATGCTGAATGTCGCTCTCTTCGTCAGCTTGTCACCCATGCCCGCACTCAGGATCCTCATCTCCTCCACTCCGCCAGGCGCTCTTACCGTCGCACACTCCGCCGAAAAAAGCGTATATATGATGACTCTGAAGGAACGCGTCTTGTTGATCTTCTCTTCAGTTCCTCTTCAGGCGCCTTTTGGCGTGAGTTTATCCCTCGTGCTCCACCACCCCTCCTGGATGACCTTCGCATATGGACCGAATACGCTACCAAACTATATACCATACCCACTGACGCACCCATCTCTATCTCCCCACGCCCCTCTGAGTTCACCTTCTTCACATCTGACATGGTACGTACGGCCATCAAGAGAATGAAGTCCCATAAAGCAAGAGATATCGAAGACCTTGAATCTGAACTCCTAACCCATGCTTCCGACCTCCTTGCTCCCACTCTAGCCACTCTCCTCAATTCCGCCGTTGTCTCTGGTTTTCCCTCATCCGGGTGCACCAACATCATCCACCCTATTCATAAAAATGGTGATCCCATGATTCCTGGTAATTACCGCACCATCATGATCGGACATGTTCTCACGAAGCTCTATGGTACCATACTCCAGTCTGTAGTGAGTTCAGAGGCAGAAGCTCGGAGATTACATGCATTGGGGCAGGCAGGTTTTCGATCTCATTATTCTACCACTGACCATATTTTTACACTTCGAGCCTTGATCGAGGAAGCTAAGTATAGGAAAGAGAGGGTTTACTGCTGTTTTGTAGATTTCAGGAAGGCCTTCGATTCTGTACCACGCTCCCTGCTCATTCAGAGACTTCGTGACCTTGGTTTCTCCACAGATATTGTTTTAGCAGTGATGGCAATTTATGAGAAGGTCTTGGGATGTTTCCGACATAGCAGTGGCTTATCTGATCACATTTGGAGCACCATTGGGGTGAAACAAGGGTGCTCTCTTTCACCGGTTCTCTTTGGATTGTATATTGATGAGTTAGAGCAAGTCATCTCACAGTGTGGCGGGGGTGGCTGTAGACTTGGCACCATTCTGATTGCTATTCTCCTTTATGCGGATGATGTAGTACTAGTATCCCCGACCAGAGAGGGTTTGCAGAGGCAACTGGATTGTTTACAGGGATTTTGTACCAGATGGGGGTTGGGGGTGAACACTGCGAAGACCAAGGTTATGGTCTTCAACACTTCTCGAGCCTTCATGCAACGCCAGGAGCTCATCCTAGATGGACAGGCCTTAGTTTCCTCTTATACCTATTTGGGGATACTCTTCTCTGGTCCTACCTTCAGCATGCGGCAAGCTGGCACCACCCGACTTGGGAAGGGTTGTCACCCCCACAGCCTTATATGCAGCAGAGACATGGTGCACCGACCTCCCTTCATCACATTGGACCAGCATTTCACGATTGCAGACCACCATGTTAGCCCGTATGATTCGGGCGAAGCCCTCGGTTCCACATGAGATCCTTCTTGCAGAGTTTGTCGTTCCACCCGTTCAGATATATGCCGCGTTCCAGCTTATCACATACATTCAGAGAATCCAAGCTCTGCCCGATGAGGATATGAGATATACACAGACAGCACTTGTCTCCTCACACTTTCTTCATGACCAAGGCTATCGACTATCGTGGTTCTCTTAGGCATTCCATTTCTTCCTTGAGTCATGGGTTCATTTGGTATCTCCATTATAGAGCTCCCCTCAGGTACTCATCAGTATATCAGGCACATCTTATATCGGGCATATCTCGACCGTACTTGGGGGCGACAGCTTGGGGTGAAACCTGGCTACTACTGGACTCATTTTATTGAGCTTGACATAGCAGGGTTCCCGGTCTTACCGCATTATTTGGACTCGAGACTATCACATTGCCTCAATTTTACATTGGGACAGCTCCGTGTATCATCACATCAGTTGGCTATTGAGACTGGTAGATTCCAAGGTACCCGAGAGAGGAGCGGATTTGCCAGTTATGCTCTTTAGAGGAGGTGGAGTCAGAGGAACACTTTATCTTTAGGTGCCCGGTATATTACGAGATCAGAGGGAGATACCACTGTTTGTTCCAAGACACACCTGTCACCTTACAATCGCTCATAGCTTATGAGGATTCCCGATGCGCGGCACTCATGATACGAGAGATGTTTATACTACGACAGGATTTGTATCAGACAGCCCAGCCGAGTCAGGTTTCTCAGCCTCAGATCACTTCTTTCTTCTCCAGGAGGAGAGGACGTTTGGATGACGGTGACGATGATGATGATGACCTACTTGCCCACAGAGACCAGAGACAACGTCCCACACATACCCATGTTGCAGCACGAGCTACTCGACCTATCATGAGGAGACCTCTTCATCCTCTCAGACGACGTCAGAGACCACCAATGGCCCTTCATGCCACAAGCCGTATTACATCCTTCTATATCATCAGCACCAGCAGGACATGAATAGATGATAGCGTCATATCTCACTCATGACTGTTAGCAGTATACATGCTCTCACATGTTTCTAATAGCATCACATCTATTTCAGTTTATAGCTTTAGCTCTGGATTGCTACTTTTGTTACTGTTTTGGAGATGTTTCATACGCTCCTATGGTTACCACATACTTGACATGTACATTTACTAGTCTTATATGCCTTTTGGCATGGAAAAGACATTAATAAAGCTTTCTCTCTCTCTCTCTCTCTCTCTCTCTCTCTCTCTCTCTCTCTCTCTCTCTCTCTCTCTCTCTCTCTCTCTCTCTCTCTCTCTCTGGCGATGGCTGCCTTGCTGATGCGATGGCTTCCTGCCTCGTTGACCTGTCTTGCCTCGCTGACCTGTACCGCTCCTGCCTCTGCTCCTACACGCTCCGCTCCTGCTGACGCTATCTTTCCTCGCTGACCTGTACCGCTCCTCTGATGCTGTACGGCCCCTGCTGGCGCTAACTTGACCCACAATCTTGCCTACCGCTACCCTTAGCTCCATGGCACCCAAGAAAAAGGGGGGTGCCCCTACGCCCCCCCCTCTATTCACCTCTTCTCCTCCTCCATCATCTGAGAGGGAGGGGGATGCTATTTCACCTACAGCAATCCCACCGCTAGCTGCACTAGAAGGCATTACTGATGCACCCTCTATGTTCAATGGCAATCCACTTGCTATCACAGAAACGCATCAGCTGTCCACGGTTGATTACACTCCTTCCAAGCCTATTGAGAGCCTTTATGCCTATGATACTGGTTTCATCCGAAACGAAATCCTCGGCATTAAGAACAACTACACTTTTTTGAAATGGCGAATGGCAAACTGGCTCTAGATCTCGTGGGTGTCAAAGAACGGGTGGAGCAGCTTGAGCAAGAAAATGTATATCTTAAGCAACGGCTTGCAGAACATGTACCTTCTTCGGACGAAACTTCCAACAAAATATCTTGCTTGGAAAAACAGGTCGAAGAGACAAAGACATGGGCAGCACTCTTCAAACCGAATGATATGGGCAGCAAACTCTCATCACTTGCAAAACAGGTTGAAGAAACGACATCGATCCTCAAACAAGGTAATCACCCCCATATGTCAGCCTCTATGATGGATAACAATTTGGAGACAGTTTTGGATGAACAAGCTAGAAGAGCTAAAAAGGCTCTCAATATTAGAGTAAGAGGCATTGCCAATGGCGGTAAACCAATAGACGAAGCTACAGATTTACTCGTTTCGAAGTTATCTCATGTTGTTGATGGTTTTGATACGGCATGGCGTAGTAAATTTGATGACAACATTCTTTTTGTCAAATTTCGCTCTCTTCAACACCGCAATGCAGCCCTTCGGCTTAGAACAAAACTCAAAGGCACTTTCATTGTATGGATGATGACTTGACAAATACCCAATGGTTAGCAAAGAAAAAGATTATTCACAAAGCAAAAGAAAAAGGGCAAAGGGTCGTTTTTATCGATGGGAAACCAAGATATTTCGACCTCCTCTCGCACTAGGAGCTTGGGGCTCCCGGGTTTAGGAGCTGCCCGAGATGCCCCACAATTTTGAGACTTGGCTTTTGGAATTGCAATGGTTTTTTATCATCATCATCGGCAGGAGATTTTACTGATTTTATAAGCAAATGTGACATTTTGTTGTTGGCTGAAACCCATGAGTCTTTATATCATCCTCTTCCACATATACAGGATTACTCTTGGCATTCTGTTTTTTGCCCATTTGTGAGGGGAAAACCTTGTCGTGGATCTGGCAGAGTAGCTTGTTTATACAGAGTCACGACAGTTAAGATGGTTAAGCAAGATCCATATGCTCGATATATATGGCTACATACTCTTGGTTCATTATTGGGATTACCTCAGGACATTTATATGGCTGTATGTTACTTCGCTCCACAGACTTCGGCGTTTGTTGAATTTGGTGGAGACCCATTTCAGGCACTCTCAGATGATATTGCTGTTTTTTCTCAGCAGGGCTACATTTTATTAGCAGGAGATTTCAACGCCCGTACTAGCTCCAGACAGAAGAATTTCATGCAGATACTGACGTTCTTCGGCTTCATCCTTTGGATATGGGATTTGATCGAGTATCACAGGATGCACACACTTCAGTTACATCTTTTGGGGAGCAGTTGATTACTCTTGCGGAGACACATTCTCTGGCCATCTTGAATGGCCTCACACAGTGGCCTTCCTCATCAGCGTTTACATGTTATCCTCATGGTGGAGGACATAGTGTAGTTGACTACTTTATTGGATCACCTGCTTTGATCCCTCACATCTCTGATTTCTCCATTACACCTCCCACCATTTCTGATCACTCACTCCTACGCCTCTCACTAGGTCACATAACCCCGTCTTCTAAAGTTCCACGCTCCTCTTCTACTAACAAATGTGTTCCTTTTACTCACTCTGGACTCGCCAACTACACCACAACCTTGTTCCAACTACTTACTCACTTTCCTTTCACAGCATCAGTTGAGCAACAAGCCACTTTTCTCTCTAAATCCCTCTTATCTGCAGCGTCCTCATCTTTTCGCACCAAGACGTGTTCACAACCGCTGGTATGATGTAGAATGTCGCTCTCTTCACAAACATGTGGTAAATGCCAGATTACACTCCCCTGCAACACTCAAACAACACCAGAAAAAGTATCATAAAGCTACCAGAACAAAGAAGATAACATACCTACGATCACTTTGCCAAAGGTTGATCGATTCTTTAGATTCCTCTTCCTCCTCCTTTTTCTGGAAACATTTCACCAGATCCTCTTCGACTTTGGCCCCCATAGCAACCGAATCTTGGGTCGAATATGCCACAAAACTTTATACCCTAGACTCCCCTCCTACCTTACTCTCACCACGACCTGCCCGCTGCACGCTTTTTACTCCACACATGGGTGAAAATGCCATTAACCATGCCAAACTTCATAAAGCCACTGACTATGATTCTCTAAATGTGGATTTCCTCAAACCTGTAGCACATCTTATCTCGCCCTTTATTGCTCACGCTTTTAACACTGCTGTGACCTCTGGTTTTCCTACCGCATGGTGTACTAATATTCTTCATCCCATTCTCAAGGCAGGTGATCCCATAAATGTAGAAAACTACCGTACTATTATGAGGTCCGCTACTCACATTCCGACCGGCAGCCCTCACCAGACTCCGTAAGGGGCACACTTCTCTTGTTCATATGGAGAGATTCTGTTCCACATATTATGTACAGGACCCTGCTACTAGATGCTTACTATTTTCTACCACTGTCTCCCCGGTTGTTTTATACTCTGCTGAGACTCGGTGTCCGGATTTATCATGTGATACTTGGAGGGATCTTACTCGTATCCAGTTTCTCATGCTTAGCAGGATGATTAGGGCTAAGCCGTCGGTGCCACATGATATCATATTAGCGGAGTTTGCTTCCCCTCCCCTGGTTATCGGTGCTATGTTTCAAATCATTACCTTTCTTCACAGGATATCAGAGTTAGACACTTTTACATATATTGTTGCTGCTCTCACTTCATCACGCACCATTGCTGGACAGGGGGCCAAGGATTCTTGGTTTGGCAGTGTCTCAGCCCTTCTTTGGACTTGGGGCTTATCTGTACTTGATCTTCCGAGCGGGACTCATGCGTATATCAGACAACATATTTATCGTAGTTACATACGCACTATATGGTCACAGCCCGACCCTGATAAGGTCAAGATACATTTCTATGGCACACATCTACTACGGCTGGATACTACGGGTACCCTTGTCCTTCCAGCATATCTTACACAGCCATTATCTTTTGGTCTGCGGTACCATATGGGACAGCTCCGAGTCTCTTCTCATCAGCTGGCTATTGAGACGGGTAGATACACGGACACTCCCAGATTGCAGAGGGTATGTCAGCTTTGTTCTCTTCATGAGATGGAGGATGAGTTCCATTTCATCTTTCGCTGTCTAGTATATTATGAGATCATGGGGCGTTACCATTGTTTATACAGAGATACCCCTCTCACGTTGCAATCGTTCCTCGAGTATCCAGACTCCAGATGTGTAGGTCTTCTATTGAGAGAGATGTATACTGTACGAGCTTCACTTCTACCTACCACAGATATGGATCACAGCCAGGCTCATATTACCCAGTTTTTCCAGAAGCGGCGAGACAGAGAGGACATTTCCGTTTTGGATTTTGAAGTCCCCACTCGGAGATCAAAGACACAGAGAGTCTCACATATTTTTGCTGGATCCAGGATCACTAGATCTTCATGGTCTTCTCGCCAGACTACGACACGCTCCACTACTACTATCACTCATTATTTTCAGCTTACTCGTAGCTAGTCTCCTCCGCAGAGCAGGTGGTTAAGCTCGTGCATTGTACCCTCGCAAGCTGGTGGTCAAGCTTGGATACTTCTTCTTCTTAGAGATAGCGAGATAGACATGCTAGTTTCTTGTCTTCTTCTCGTTTTTACTAGTAAATAAGTCCGTATGCGGACAATGCTCCTCACCTTTTGTACTCTCTTTTGTCTTATGTACCTTTGGGTACCAAAAGACGTTAGTAATAATAATTCTAATTCTAATTCTCTCTCTCTCTCTCTCTCTCTCTCTCTCTCTCTCTCTCTCTCTCTCTCTCTCTCTCTCTCTCTCTCTCTCTCTCTCTCTCTCTCTCTCTCTCGCTCTCGCGCGCGCGTGTGTGCGAACAGACGAATAGAGTCAGATCTCGTTCGGAAGTCGTTTAGGGTCCAGGAGACGGTCGAACGGTTCGAATCAGGTCTGAACGATTCAATGGTTCGAACCGTGAGAGGTGGTTCGAACCGTGGTCCGATGCAACCTTGGACGATGTTGATTCTTGGGAACATGAAGGTAGCCTGAAAAGGAACTTCCCTAGCTTTAAGTTCTAAGGTCAGAACTTCAGGGGGGAAGAATGTCATGCCCACGACTGATCTCAGGTTAATTATCCTGTTAGAGTTCAGCAGGCCTACCTCAACCCGTAAATTAATAATGATTATGAGGGATTTGGGGCCCTCATGTGCATATAGTCATAATTAGTGGTTGGAAGCCTAAACTCATGATGGTGGATTTTTATGGGTCCTTCATTGAGTCATGGGGGAATTGGATGATGTGGCCCAAATAGTGCAGAGGTGTCTAGTGAACAGTGATGAGAATTAGGAACACAGTGGTTATCAGGATGCTTGAACTAAAAGAGGGAAGTTGAGGTTTTCCGATCAGATAAATGTGGCTGAAAGTAGAGAAAATCCTTGAGAGGCCCACAAACTTCCCAAGTAGCAGAATCTGTCATGTACTTTAAGTACATAAGCCCTCAATAACATACCACTGGGAATGTGAATGTGACCCTTGGGATACACCTTGTAGGTCTCATGTGCCCAATCCACATGGCCTTCTGGCCTACACAAGTTTCCTCCTTAGTTGCGTGAGGTACTGTGGTATGGAAGGCCATGGGTACTTATTAGTGGTTAGATTGGTGATCCTTGTGTGGTTGGGGGATGAACATGCGCGTGTTCTAGAATATGGTGAGGAGTTCTATGTCTAGTATCCAGGTGAATTCTAGTTAGTTTGGGTAACGCCTTGTATGTGTCAAAAGATGGCAACCTTCACTGATGCTCAAATGCCTCGTCCTTTCAATAACATTATTAAGCAATGAAGGTTCAAAAATTGTGAAAACTCTCTCGTCACATCCAACTTTTATTTGTGTAACAATTATATCGAATGAAGAGATACCAAGCCAAACTATGGACCAAGAGTGCCACATGATTATTAGAGTACAATGTCAAGGTTAACTGAAAGGACTAGGAATGCCTAGTCATAGTAGCAATAGTGGCGCAAAGTGACGACATAACTCCCTAGTTAGTAGTATAGAGTACTATAGACCATTGTTGTGCCGGTATTTTTTTTTTCATGCTCAGTGTTTCCGGGTGTTTACTTTTGGAATTTATTGAGGAGTATTGATTCTAAGCATGTGAGGGTTCTGCCAACTGGTTATCAATATAGCTCAAAGTATTTGAGCCAATAGAACCGGTGTTGGTATATGGTCAAGAGTATCAATGTAATCTGGATTGATACTGGATTCTCGGTCGTTTATCAATACATGTGCCAAAATATTGAGCATGCAAAAAGGCAGGTATAAACCTGTAAGCTCAATGAATTTGAGTATGTTGTTTCAACATAGCTCAAACTTGAACTCATATCCACTCAAAACATCTTGAAATCAGCAAATTTTGTCCATATGTTTTAAAGTAGCTTGAATCTGAAGGTTTTAATTGAAATCCATTCAGGAGCTTTGTAAAATCAAAGCTCTTTTACACATCTTTCAAAGTAGCGTGAATTTTTTAGTGGAATTCATTCAAGGGCATTTCGCCAATTGATCCCTTTCTAGTCACCAGTCAGTTAACAAACTTATTTGCCAAATATGAGTCTTCGGTGGGTGTTCAAGAATCTAAGGTGCGCCGGTTATCAATCTTGGCGGGTTGGAATTTTCCGTAACCAACAGTTCAGGGTATACATTTATCCTTATTGATAACCACAGGGTATAAAAATGAAAATCAAATACCTGCATAACACTGGTATAGAGTCTAGACTGTAGACCATTACTGCAAATTGGACTAGCAATACGTGACTCAAAAATACGAATGTTCAATGGAGTCAAAGCTAGTCACACGTATGATACTTCTTGTGTAGCAATAAATGGCTTGATATACACGAATAGAGCCCAATGCAGCTGTGAAGACCATGAATGCCCTATAAGCATGAGAGTAGACCTGTTAGAGTCAAAATGGAGGTGCAGAAAGATCCTGAGAAGTTATGAACAGAATTGCTGAAAAGATGTTGCATGAGTGCTTTGTTGACGATGTTTTGAGTAAATAATTTTAGCTTCAAACAGGAAAAAGGAAGAACCGAATATGGAAACAGAGCTTCAAATACAGTTGGGTCAGGAGAAAATGTTGTCCTAAAGGCATGATCAGTAATTTTGTTGTTTGTGTGAAATAGTGGATGAGAATGACATGAATATCATGTCAGGAATTGGTTGAAAGAGCATTATATAAATGGTGAAAAACATCTCTATGGTGTATGCATGGGATCAACATAAGGCAAGCAAAGCACACAATATTCTACCGCATCAAGTGCAGAATAAGATAAACGTAGAGATACATGTGAAAACAGAAATAATGGATGGTGGAACCACACAAAGTTTGTCAATGGAAAGCAAACTAACGTCAGTAATGGACAAACAAGTCGGTGAAAGAGTTGATACAACACGTGGGATTGTAGGAGGACCAAGAAGCTCTGAATGAGGAAATGATTATAAAAGAGAGTGGTTTATTCTCATCTATGTACATGTGCATCAATCGTTTCTACTTGTGTATCGACTATGTTTGCATATCCCTCAACTCTCTTTATGTATGTCCTCTTTAAGATACATGTACCTCAACTAGAGGTGTTTGTCTCATCCTGTTCCATAGGTACCAACTGTGCCTCATACTCGGCTTCACTAGCCAATAAATCAGCCTATTCTAGGTGTAACAGAAAGGGGATTATCTACGATGGGTAGTAATGTACCTACCATATATAGGATAGAAAATGATGTAAGCATATTCTGACGCTGATATATGTAAGAAATGAAGTGGTGACAAAACCCAAAGGGCTGAATTTCCATCTCCCCAACATCTAGTTTTTACAATATTCAATAAAGTGCCCTAATGCGGGAAGTGAAATGCTGTAATTAGATCTTTATAATTGTTCTTTGACCTAGGGAAAATCTCAAGTGTCAAAAATGGGAGCAAGACAGATGATGTAAGAAGATCCTTACGTTTCTTTTTCTGATTTGCGTTTCCTACCTTTTGCCATCTGATTATTGAATTTTGTTCATGGAGTTGATGGGAGGAGCCTGGAAATGTTGTCCCAATCGAAATCTGACTACGATAGGGAAAACTGAATCCAAAAAATTTACAGTTTACTTCAATACCTTGCATGCTGATGGAAGACAATGGTAGTGCTCAACACATATGAAGATTTGATGGCTGGCATTGATAGTGCCCTATGTCTCCCTGCCTTAAAAGTGCTCCGTCACCAGGTTCTGAGCAAAATACAACAATAGAACTTAGTTAGTGAGATAAGTCCTGAGTGATAATGATATTCAGTGGGACAACGATGATATCCCCCAGTAATTGTAGTAATTGGTATATGCTACTTCGAAGGTAATCGGTTAAGAAACTAGTCTCCAAATCCATCAGCCACTGATAATGAGTCCAAGAGGCCTATTTATAATGTATGAGAGCCCAAATTACGGCTATGGTTTGTGGCTTATCTCTAAGGCCCATTAATAGCCAATAAGCAATAAATGCTGTTAAGAAATGCCCAGTAGTAATTAATGGGCCCAAGTTCACAAATTTAGATCTATATGATTGAAATAAGATCTGATGAAAGTGTGCACTCACAGTCACTCATAGTCCAGATAGGCTATAGCCGTCCCTGCCTATATCGTCTGGTCTATGACTACATCACTGCTTCAAAGATCTAAGATTTTCTGATTAGTATGCCTCTCATTCAATAAATGTTCCTCCCATATTCTCTTAATCTAGACTTTTCTGGTATGTGTGTTTCTGTTATTAGTATGATAAGTTGACTTGGTCCTGAATTGATTGAGAGCTTTTTTGGTAGTTTACTTACTATGATGTCCAGACATCTGCCTGCTGAACCTCTGATTGTCAGGCTCAATGGAAGAGTGAGATCTACCTGAATTCTGAGGATCTGTTATAGTGAAATGTGACTCTTTGATCTGGAATTGGTTCTCACATATCCAGGAAACGTCCTGTGTGTAGGATATGGTAGCACTTGATGCCAAAAACCTTTTGTCCTATTTAGTCATTTCTTATGTATCTTGGAGGGATAGTCTGATACATGAAGAACAAGTCATACTCTATTGTCAGAACGTCTTATTGGGTCTATTCAGAGACAACTGTAATTTGTGATATTGTGATGCCTTTAAATTGATACAAGGTGAAAAATCGTGTAGCTCCTTGTACAAGGGTCGATTTCTGATTTCAGTAGATATTTCTGCTTATTCTGATTGTGAAAACGACTAAGTCTCAATTATGTTAATTGCCAGTTGTGCCTTTTGAATGATTTAGGATGCCAGCCTAATTAATAAAATGTAACCATTTAGGTTAATTTTATTGTCTGTGTACATGAATGCTATTTCAGGAAAGTAAGCTTCTTCTGGCTGGCAATTTCATGCTTGGTACCCACAGAACATTTTTAAGTACCTTAAGATAATTTTTTTGTATCGATGGCCTGATATTCTCTTATTGAGATCTTTTTTGTGTGTACAAGAACTCACAGAGATTCTAATGGCGAATATGTTTGAACTTGAAACAGCAATTGACCGTAGAATATTAATGTTCAAGGATCTAGTGAATCTGATCAGAATTGATTTAATCAATTCCTTTGAAAAAAATATTTGATGATCTCTATGCCATTTTAATTGTATTTTTCATATCGTTAAAAAAGAGGCATTTCTAGCGGCTCATTTTACATCATACTTCATTAAGCTTACGGGCTTGAGAATGGATCTGTTAGAGACCGTGTATCAAGAATATGCTGGTATGTGTGAACAGTAGAAAACAGGATTGCCCATGGGAGTGAATTTCCTGATTTGTTATCTTGAAAAGCTTCGAAACTTGCTTGAACCATTAGTCTTCATGGAATCATATTAGTTGTGCTGGTGAAGGGAATGCTCGAGAGTGCTTGTTAGTTTCATGTTTTTTGTTCTGTGTTTGTATGAGGAAATTCTACTTTGTCACCAGCTGAGCTGATAGTTGTTAGAATAAGCTTGATGCTGAGACCAATTTGCTATCTTTTAGTTGGCACACGTTTGCTATGTTCATGATGTACTCTTCTGTTGGTCATGGGTATGATAGACCATACAATGGGAATAATGGTGTGATACAGGGTATAATGCAAGGGCAGCCACTCCCACTTCCGCAACAAGGCCCACTGCCACCTCAACCAGCTTCACAGCAGGCTAAATATCGTGGTTTGTGCAATTTTTAAATTATCCACTAAAATCCTGATGATAAGCTTGTGCCTTGAACTTTGTTGTGAACGTCTGTTGCATGTTTTGACCAAGCATTACTTTATAAGTTCTAGGAAATTGCATGCCGCTGCTGAGGATTTTTCTGGAATTTTGTGATTTAAAGTGCAGGAGGTGGCATTGAAGCAGTACATTTTAATGTAGCACCTACTTACCTAACAGGCCAGCATCAACATTTTCAACAATCTCAAGTTGCACATCTCCACAACCCTATTCAAACATCACCGAGTGGGCTCGTGCCAGGGACAGTAGCTGGGACACATCCCTCCCATGGGATTGTCACAGTCCCAGGTACAACAAATCAAGACACATACAGCATTGTTGGTGGGAATGGGATGCGGCTGCAGGGAAAGAGCCCCTCGGCAAATTTTCAACTTCAGTATTGACATTCCCATTGCATCATGTTACCCCAATGTTTGCTTTGGAATATGCTTTGCTGCTCCTAAGGAAGCATCATAATGATAGATTGTCAAATGCATCTCTGGAAAGTTCATGTCTTCTGTCGTTGATCGGTTTATAATCTAGTCCATTAGATTGTCAAAGGCATTGCTGAAAGGAAGCTTTATTTTCTCTTTCTATAATTTGGTTCAGTCATTTAGCCCATCAAAAGGGTGTGTTGGTGCCGAAAAGTTGAGCTTAAACTCCTTACTAATCCTCTAAAGAGCACGGTTGTTAGCATCTATTATTATGGTTTTCTTTTTTTTTTCAGTTGAAATTGACAACTTTGGTTGGTAAGATAACATGCCTCTGAATCTAACCTGAAATGCTTTTAATCTTTCATGTTTTTTCTGGTGTGATTACCTATTTGAGGATAATTTATCGGTTGGATGTATGTAGGGTACAATCCTTTTCTATTTTCTTGCTTTCTGGAGTTATGAAGGTTGCTTTTTTTAAAACAATTCTGGTCATTTACCTGTCAAGTCTTCAATCTCAGATCGTCAAGAACTTGAATTTTGGCAGATTTCTTTGGGCATAGTGACGAAATTGTTTTATTCAAGAACAGGATAGCATTCACTATTTTTGGTTAGATGAAAGTGCAACGAGTCTCTCTGACGATTTCTCCTTAACAGGTTGTGTTTCACATGATCAGCAAAGGGGTTAAAGTGTTCATTCATATTGTAATTTGTGCTTTATTTCATCAGTTTTGAGTTTGACGTCTAGATATGTTCGCCATTAACAATATTTCTTTTAACTCTGCCATTTTTGTTTTATTGGAAACGATTGCAAGGAGAAATTTGATTTTTTTTTTGGAATGTTCTCTCTTTGAGCACATGCTGAAGGGAGTTGGAGTTTAACCTGATAGCACTGGCTTTCTGATATTAATCTTTTCAGCATTGCTGAGGTTTGCTCTTTACCACTTAATAGTCTATGCATACCGCAATCTATTTAAGTCTTGAAAACACAACTGGTGATCTACAAGTAGAAGTTTAAGATTTAATTGCAAGGTATCAAGTATAGGATCATATGGTGGTTCAGTAAGCCATGGCAGTTGTGGTCATTTGCTTTTTTTGCCATAGTATGTGAGCTCTCCCCAAAATTCAAATTCAAATAAGGAGGGAGGTAGGAATTCGCCAAGCTTTGAGGCCAAGTGCCCTAGAATTCACTATATATATTGGTGCTTTGTAGTTCATTTTTATGTTCAATCAACTATACCAATTTGCAATTGGATGTATTTGCTATTTTTTTCTTGCTCCATCTCTCATGTTTTTTGCTATCTTTATGTTATTTGGATTTTCTAATTGTTGGGATTGAATCTTGTTTCTATACTATGAGCGAAAAGAGAGAGATACAGAGAAAGGTAAGCTTGATCTTGGTGTTTAGGGTTAATGGATCATAGTGTTAGATGTTAAATCATAAGCATGTGTTTGAATCACTCTCATGGGAACGAACTTTCGCGTGATATGTAAAGAATCCTCTTCCATTCTTGATGCTTTGCAAGTGCTTAGATCTAGGGTTGAAGGTGGATAGGAAAACCCACTACAATCACCAAACAACAATGTGTCGTCAACATTCAAGGTGATATTAAAAAATGATCGTTGCATCAATTTGAGTAAACATTAGAATCTGTGGTGCTTATATAACTTTATTCAATGAAGAAGGTATTAATCCTCTGAAACTAAGCTCTGACAATTCGCGTACCAACAGTATAATTTGCATTGGGCCACATATGTTTGAATAAATAATATCTAGTATATCTTTAGCTACATACTGATGACTTGATGTGAATGAAATCCTAATCTGCTTTTCGATAATAAAACTTTGATAGATTGGTAGATTAATTTTCTTATCTAGATAAAGTACTAGAGATTGTCTAAACATCTCCAAAATAGATACATGATATAAGTGACCAAGTCTATAGTACCAAAATAGTCCTTATTGACAAGAATAGAAGTATTTAAGGTTTGACTTGTAGCAAAATAACAATGACTCAATCTATATAAGTATCCATTCCTCTTTCCAAGTGCAAGGATTTTATTTGTCCTATCGACAATGTTGCATTGATCAAATTCGAATTTTACTCTGTTTTTAGATCAATAATTTTGCTGATAGAAAGCAGATTTGTAGAAACCTAAAATTAGGTACAGAGAATAGCTTGAACTAATCATTCTAAAAGCTTAATTTTACAGTGCCTTTAATATGTGTGTTGTTATCATTGAGGTGTACAATTTTGAATGTCGTGATTGGTGCGCTTGCAGTACTTACAAAACATCTTTTTTGTCTGTGGATTTGATGATTGCTTTTGATTTTGAGCTGGCTTTTGATTCAATTTAACTTATTCAGACCTTTTTTCTTTTGCTTTCTCAAGTCTCTATTTGCATATAGAGCATGCAAATCTATATTCTAAGAATTGAAAGCACCACCTCTTTGATTGTCTTCTTAAATCAACATAGCAATTACTCTAGAAAGAGGTAAATTTGAGTATGTTGATATAATCATAATCTAGTTTTCATATGTAGGCGGCAAACATGATACCAATGTCATGATTGCATCTTGATCGTCGATGATTGATCCGACAATTGCCATTTGTTGTAATAGATTCTTGAACTGACTTATGTGATTCTATAATAAATCACCATTAGACATTTTGAGTGAAAAGAATTTTTTTCTAAAATGTAATTTGAAAGTTGCATCCCTCACATTATATAATGTGCTAAGAATATCCCAAGCTTCAAATACATGGTCGATTTGAGTATTACCATCTTTCAGTTTTCATTTGGAGATAGGTGTGTCATCTGCATCTGGCTTGTCTTTGATACTTATGACAACATCCTATAGCTCTTTGGTCATTAGCACAATTTTCATCTTAAATTTTTACAAATAATAATTGGATCCATCGATGTTGTCTACAATGAGACCAGCCTTACTTTGAAAATCCATATGGAAGTTAGTCTTTTGATAGTTAGTCTGACAACTATCAATGACTTAAGAATGAAAAAACAAAGTCTAGCTATATTATTAGAACATGAAAGCAATTATTCTATCTATTCGATAGAATCACATTCTGAAGAAAGCTGATATTATGTTGATTCTAATACCATGTCGAGAGAATTACGGAGGAATGAAAGATCTAATGAAGGATCAGTGGCCTCTGTTGAATGAGCCTTTTCCCTTAGTGCATGAACTAAGCCTATTATATTTGAATTAGAATGTTGAACCAAATAACTCGGTTGATTCTACATGATTCTAACTTTGAAATCGTTAGAATCAATACAATTTATTTTGATTATTGATTACGATAGCATTAGATAGTTCAAAAGATTCTAGGTGAGTAAAGTGGCATAGATGCATAGAACAATTAATTGGAGAAACATGCATTCATATTGACATAACCTTGAACGCAATAAGACAATTGGATTGGATTGAAAAAGTAACAAGTGCAAAGCCAGTGGAATGATGAGTACAAAACATTAATAGGGATAATCGCGTATTCGAAACTCTCTCTCTTTCACTGTACTAGTTCGATGATATGAAGATCATCAAAGGCTTACACAAACTTTTTATCTTGAATCAATCAATGTTCTGATGCTCTATCCATTGCATGCTTAGCTATACATTTATTCAAATATATGTACAAATTTTGAGATGTTGAGCTATGCTTTCTGAAATGAATCTTGGCGGTGATCATGGCTATCGCTATTGTGATAGGCAATGAATGTGGATGTCACTATGAAGATGGATGACGATCATAGCTGTTGTCATTGTCAAATTAGTTACACTGTCTATAAATAATTTAAGCTAGTAAGAGTGGTACTAGCTAATTAGAAAATCGACAATTGTCGATTCGGGCTGGAGTCAAATTAGCTAGAGTTGAGATTGACAAAGGTTCAAATATTCGATAGTTGTTCAAATCGAACATTTTGTCGATAGTCAATAGTTGATAGTTTGACTGTCGAGACTTCTTCAATAGTTTGATTGTTGCATAGATACTTGTTTGTGATTCTCATGTATTTCTGCAGACTGTGCGACAATGCGAGTTAGACATACAACAAAGAATTTAGATTAAGTCTTGGATTAGGGAGAAAATAGATAAATCCAATAAGTAGGTCTCATATAAATATCTGTTATTATGAATTTGTATCTGAATGAACAAAATTGTCAACTGTTATGTTAATCAATGTCTTATTTATGCTCCTTATTGTATGTACAAATCACGATCGAGTTTTGTTGTACATTAGGGGATATTAGAACTCAAATGGATCCTTTGTCAAGATGTTGTTTTTGACTTCGCACGCTTTCAACGCTTATGTGTCCCAATGAATGGTACCGGCCAAATTTTTGTGATTTTCAAATATCTCGCCGGGCAGAACAAACAATTGTGATTGGACCATAGTTACTGCCCAAGTACTCTTATGCTGCCCGTCATGGTACACTCGAGGTTGATTTGACGTCAATAGTCATAAACTGTAGTTAACTAATTCTTGTAGTTTAGGTACTTCTTGTCATTCATAGGTATACCTCTCATTTTCTTCATTCTATCTCTTATTTTGAATTGTCATTCTTAGATTTACTTCGCAATCTTTACATTCTCTCCGTTCTCAGCTTGCATACTCGTAATTACGACTAATGGCTACACATAATCGGAGACCAAGAGGAACCATTGATGCAATCACTATTTGCAATGAAAAAAAATGCAGAAGATCAATGGATACCAAGAATATATCGAAAATATCAACGGATCTTGATGCATCCCTTTGCAAAAGGCTCATTCTGAAAAAGAAAAAGATCGGATAACATATATAGAAGCTCTTGGAAAGGCAGGATAATGGATTTTAAAGTATCACCTGCCAGTCAATCTATAACGGAAGTTTTAGTTCAACATACTTATCTTCACAATGAGCTCAACATTCATGATTTGAATTCAAATGATAGATGAAAATGCAATTGTAAGTTTTCAGATTTAATTTCTTTAGAGTTAGCATTTTCTTTAAATTATATTTTTCTTGTGATGTTTTTGTTGGTCGCTTGTTGTCAACTCTCTCAACACGGTAATGGTGTCCATATGCCCACATGGCAGTGTATGATGTATAATAAAACACAAAAAAAAAAAAAAAAACAAATGTGTGTAATTAGAAATACTATTCATATATTGAGTAGTACAAAAATAAAACTTCACAAAGACAATATTACACTAACCTTCCATCCACATCCACGAACAAATTCCCATTCTAATTTGGTCACTTCTTTTCCGTTTCGGATGCTTTTAGCATCGTATCAAAAACCCATTCACGGGAGCATTTTGAAGGTAAAGGCTCCAAAGGTTCGTCGTTCTCCAACGCCCTTCTTCTTCTTTGATTAATATTTTTTCTTCATTTCAATGTTATGTTTCTTTCCTTTTTGGCTTCTTCATACCTTGAAATCCACTTTTCCATTTGTCCACAATTATATAATATGAACGTGTCGATTTTTCTCTTTAAATTGAGGTGAAAGTCTCTTTTGCACACCATTTCCTTGTGGTACTTCACCCTTAACACGTTCATCATCTTCTTCACACCACATTTTTGGACTTGCAGGATGCAATTGTGAGATTATTTCGGTGATATAAAACAAAGATTTCTATACAAGCCAACTTTTTGCAATGCTATATTCTGGCCTTGTCTTTTGTCTCACAAAGCCCTTCAAAACTTTCATAAAGCGCTCAAGGTAGAACATCCATCTCGTGTGCACAGGTCCTACAATTGATACTTCTTCGACCAAATGCACTAGAAGATGAACTTGTATATCCAAAAAGGAAGTTGAAAAATCTCTTTCTAACAAACATACCATTTCGATCATTTGGACTTTCATGAAATCCAATTTGCTATTTTTAATTTCTTTGGAGGAAATCCACCTGCAAGATTGATAGTACATTAGGTTGTTGAAAACATAAAAATATTGAAATAACATTTATACAAGTGCCTAAAAAAATATACAAACCTAATCATCGATGACAAATTGTAAAGCGTGTTTCGTACGTCATCATTGAAAAGACCTCGAATAGAAAGTGAAGTATGAATTGTAACATCTTATGCCAATCATGCAATTTCAATCCACTTAATTTATCATCTTTGGTAAATGATTTGCATAAAGAATGTGCATAGCCTATTGGAGTTCTCATTTGTTTTATGACATGTTTAACATATGAGAGTTGCTCTTTTGTAAGAATCCACGACACGCTAGGTAGAATCTCATCTTCACCTTCGGTGTATTGAATCCAATAGGGTCTTTTCACATTGGCCGCTTGTAGATCTTTAGGAGTTGGGGTCTTCTTCTTTTTTTCTGCCAATGATGTGGTTCCATAAGGATTCATTGACGTTTTTGAATATGTGCATAGGATCCAATAGATGGTTTATTAATAAATTCCTCCAATAGGGTAATTTATGAAAAATAGACAACTGTTTCATACCATCAATGGATTCATTCCATGAAGAATTAACGTCGTGATGTTTAAGCCATTCACCATGTCATTCCGCTACTCGCATGCATGGGGGTGGTGGTGTAGTTAGAAGATTATCTCTTCGCCCTCCAAAAAATCGCTATTCAACCTTTGAAAATGATAATCAGGCGACAAGTATTTGCGATGATTTTCGTACACCACTTTTTTCAACATATTTGTGCTATGTCGACCCTCCAAAAGTGGTCCACAAATATGACATGCGTTGTAACCTGATGTGGTTAAACCTGCATAGTTCATAAACCAAATTAAACATAAGCTTAGTTAAATATACTCAAACATTAAACCCTAAAATGGATTAGATTCATTATATAGATACCTGAACATTCGCTTAAACCGGGGTAGTCATGCATCGTCCACCTTAGAATTCCACGAACAACAAAGTTCGTTTGTTGTAAAGGTCTCGAGATGTCGTAAGCATGAATACCATTCCAAAGAATGCACAATTCATCGACCAAAGGTGCAAGATACACATCCATGTTCTTGGCCTTGTACTTTCCTTGAATTAATAAAGCCAATAACAAGTGTCCCATTTTAATACTCAACCATGGAGGTATGTTATAATTAACGAGCACAACTGGCCATGTGGGCCAAGTTGACTGACGCTTGAAGGTTAAAAGGATTTACGCCATTCATAGCAAGGCCAAATCTCAAATTACAAGGTTAATTTTTAAACTCGGGCCATTGGTCTTCAATATGTTTCCATGCAGGTGAATCACTTGGTACTCGCATCACATCATCCGTAGATCGATTTTTGACATGCCAATCCATTAGTTGTGCCAAAGATTTACATCGAAATAAACGTTGCAATAAATGGATAATTGAAAAATGTCGTAACACTTTTCGTGCTCCCTTGTACATCATCTTGAAAAAGTGAAGCGTTACACATTGGACATTGAAGCTTTTCTGAATGCTCACTTCTATATAGAACATGGTCTTCTGGACATGCATGTAATGTGTCGTAATCCATTCCAAGCACGGTCATCATCTTTTGTGTTTTTTTTTGTGTTTTAGGTATCACATTTTCTTTCAGAAGTATTCGATGCAAAAGCCTAAAAAAAGAGCAATGTGAGTTGTTAGAAAAGAAAAAATAATAATTTAATGTAAATACGCTATACAATAGTTGTGTTATGCGTTAAGTACCCAAATAAAGATGTCACGCTATGATCATTCCATTTGTATGTTGTTTGAAGGTTTAGAATAAGAATTGACGTAGCTAGTCTTGAAATGGATGCTCCAGGATATAGAGGAGTGTCTGCCTCCTTGCGCAATAGAATCTTATCTTCATCCATCTCAAATTGTTCGTGGTCTCCGTTTTCATTAGAAGATGCATGCATATCATCATTCTCATTTGTTTCAAAGTAAGATTCAAACATGTTGTGCATTGCTTCACCTCATCATCATAATCATTAGAATCAAGTTGATTACTCTTTTTTTTAATTGTGTTTGTCTCTTCTTCCAAATTTGATGGCTGACCTTCTTCTTTTCGTCCAAACTTTCACAAATGATTTTCAACAATGTGTCTTTCACACATCTTTTGTCCATCACACTTGAGGCATGTGCACCATATTTTATTTTGAAAATAATTTTTTTACGAGAAACAAAAATCAAGCACATGTCACTTTAGCACAATAGTTTAACTTATAATAACAAAGTCTTTATGAACAAAAAAACATGCATGTTTATTACTTACCCTGATAACTTGAGTAGTGTCTTCATCTCTAGACTGATCTGAATGTAATTCATCTTGCTGTGATAAACTGCATATATGCACAAGTACAAAACACAAATAGCATAAAATTATTGTATGATTCTAATGTTTTAATTTTTCGATAGTACTATTCTTATATGTTGTCGCTTATATGATTCTTTTGCATCTTGGTGCAGGCTCTAAACGCATATCTCTCTTCTTTTGTTATCACAGGTATGAAAGTCCCACTCCAATATGCATTAAAGTTCTGTAGTCGATTTTCTTTTCTACTTCCTTTCAATATATTAGGGTTTATTGTAATGTATTGTATGTTTATGAATGTAGTAATCATGTCGGAGTCAAGCAGTGGTGAAAGCTCGGGAGATTATGTTAAAAATTTATATAAATCATTAACTCTTGAGCAAAAAGCAGAACTGCAAAGTATGCTTAGCCGAGATGAGGGTGGTCCCTCACAAGCGGCCACGGCTCCCGCCCCCACCAAAGACTCATCCACAAATCCTTATTATCACGTGGATCCGCAAGGTAATATAATTGCCACCAGAAAAGGGAGGGTGATTTTGGACCAGCTCTATTCTTTATGCCAACGCCATTTTGGCGACAGATTGTTTAGTAAATGGTCCGAACAACCTACAATCATATATAGAAATCTAAATGATATTTATGATGTGCATAAAGCAATGCAATAAAGTATTGTCATTCATGATGGAATCAAGTAATGCAATAAATATAGAATGAAAAGTACCTCATGCTTAGCTTGTTGTTTGATCCAAATGTTGAATGCAACTCAAAAATATTGTTTCAAAAACAATTCATGAACATCGAACCAAACTCCAAGAACAGCCCGATAAAAATGCGCGCGCTGTTTTTCACGCATTTTTTATTTTTATTTTACCTAATTAGAGGACGTCGGATTCCGACATCCAAACGTGTCGGATAGACATCGGACACATGTCGGACCTTTTTTTTTTATCATTTTGTTAACAAACGTCGGATTCCGACGTGTATTTGGGACGTCGAAATCCGACATTCAAGTAGACGTCAGATAAACGTCGGACATCCGTCGAACAATTTCATGGACCATTCTGCATTTACAAACGTCAGAGTCCGACGGCTTTTTTGGATGTCGCAATGCGATGTCCACATTGGATTGCAAGCGACGTCTTTGGACGTCACAATCCGACGTCCACGTCGGATTCATTTCCATCGACCGAAAAGTGTCGCTCCGGATTTCGGCAACTTATGTGTGTTGGATTCTGACGCGTTTTAAAGACGTCGGATTCCCACCACCTTACAGCGATGTGTTTTTCCGACGTCCGCAACGAATTAAAAAAAAATTAAACTTGCAATTCATGTCGCAAATCGCGATGGGTGTTGTAGTGTCACTCTCTCAAGATTTATCTCAATGTTGTTACAAGAGGAGATAAGACGAAATGCATTATCTTCAAGCTTAGAATCGAATCCTCAGGCTCTGTATACAAAGAAAAACCAAAAATTCAAATGAAAGAAATCCACAAAATCTGATTATTTAGGCAAAGAGAGTAACATGCAGTCTGGGTCGAATTTTGGCTTAAGGTCGAATTCTAGCCTAGGATCAAATTCAAATTTTTTTTCTTCATCCCAGCCAATGCAGAAACTCTTCTGCAAGTACTGTAAGAGGACTGGTCATCTCATTAAGGACTGCAGAATACTCAAGTACAACAATGAAAAGAAGAAGCAGTTCCAACAGCTAGCAAATGTTGCCTCGACTAGTAACTCGATCCAACATGAAGAGGAGGATGAAGTTGCCTTTATGACCAGGGTCGAAAATTTTTAGGATATCAATTCCTGGTACCTGGACTCTGGAGCAACTCAGCACATGACCCATCATCGAGATTGGTTCCAAAACTACAAGCCTTTTACCCATTCTAGAGTTGTGCAACTTGGAGACAACTCAACACATTCCATTGAAGAGGAAGGGACAGTAAGGATCGAATTTTAGAGAGGTGTTGTTAAGTTGTTGTCCAATGTTCTATATATTTCGAACCTTATAAATAATCTACTTTCTATAAGCAGAATCACTAATTCTGATCATAGGGTTAAATTCGATACAAAGGGCTGCACTATTTTTGACAAGTTTAAGAAAGTCCTAGCTTATGGTAGAAGATGTGGCTACCTTTACAAATTAGGTCACTATTATTCTACTAGTAGTCAAGCTCTTTTTTCTACTTCTAAATCAAATCACTTGTTGTGGCATTTCAAACTAGGCCATCTAAATTTCAAGAGTATTCAACAAATATCAAGTCTGAACATAGTGCAAGATCTTCCTTCTATTAGCAAATCTGATTCTCCATGTGAAAGCTGTATTATCAGCAAGCATGCTAGAAGTCCATTTACTTCAGACTCTATTCATACTTCTAGAGATTTGTTAGATCTTGGACACAATGACCTTTGTGGCCCAATGCAGACTTCTTCCATAGGGGGAGCCTTTTATTTTCTGACTTTTATTGATGATTTTTCAAAGAAAACTGCTACTTACTTTTTGAAGAATAAATCCGATACTTTTTGCTTCTTCAAGCAATTCAAGACATTTGCATAAAATTAGACCCAAAGAACAATCAAAACTATACGTTTTGATGGAGAGGGCGAATACATCTCCTCCGAGTTCAAGGAATTCTGCAAAGCATGTGGAATACTCCAACAATACACTACAAGCTACTCTCCTCAATCCAATGGAGTAGTAGAACAGAAGAATCTACCACTCACTGAGAGTGCCAAAAGCATGATGGCCCATGCTTCTCCTCCAAAGAGATTTTGGATAGAAGTTGTCACTACAACTTTCTACCTACAAAATCGATCCATCACCAAAGCCTTGAATGTCAAGACACCTCATGAGGTGTGGACCAAATCCAAGCCAACACTCAAACATATTCGAGTATTTGGATGCATTGACTATGCTAAGATCCCTGAAGATCTGAGAAAAAGGCTGGATGACAAGAGCAGAAAATTGATTTTCATTGGCTACTCTCCATATCACAAGGCATACACGCTCTACAACCTGATCACTCAGAAGACATTCACGAGCAGAGATGTCATTTTCTTGGAGGATTAGTTTTTTGATCACAAGTGGAAAGCTCCAAAAAAATCTGACCCAAGGGTCGAATATTCAAAATTTGATCCAAGGGTCAAAAATTCAAAATTCGATCCAAGAATCGGAAATCCAAAATCCAACCCTAGGGTCGAAAACTAGAAATTTGACACTGACTCTGACAATGAGTTTGAACCTAAATAGAACAAGCAGCATCAGAGGGTCAAAATTCCACCTAGAAGATTAAATCAACCCAGACAGTCTCCATCCTGATTCATGGATGATCCGGCCTGCTATTTTGTGCAGGAACCAAACACAGTTTATGAGTCTATGTCAACACCTAATGTTGAGCAGTGGAAGGCTGCCATGGATTTAGGATTCGATTCTTTGATTGAGAATCAAACATGGACTGTGACTGAGCTGCCAAAGGATCAAATTCGATCCCATGCAAGGGGTTGTTCAAGTTGAAGTATGATGCTGAAAGTAAAATAAATCGATACAAGGCTAGATTGTTAGCCAAAGGCTTCTCCCAGATCCTAGATCTGGATTATTCTAAAACCTTTAGTCATGTGGTAAAGCATGTTTCAATACGTTTAATTCTTTTCTATGTAGCTGCAGCTGACCTGAAGTTAAGCTTTTATCATAATATTGAATCTGGACTGTATGTATAGGATCAACCTAATCTAAGAGTATTAGGATCAATGAGAGGTTGAATGTTTAATTGAATGAAATTATACTGTTAGAGGTATGTTGGGTTGGAAAACTCATGCGAATGGATATGTCTCCATCTTAGAGAAATTTCAGATGTCTTATCAACTCTTGAGAAATAGGACTCTTGTTGAAATAATTGAGTTACAAGATTCTCAGTTAATTATGAGCATAACATACTGCATATTAGAAAAGAATTTGTCATATATAGATATGTTTATGTACAAGATTATAGTGAGATTGTTCTCATATGTGCACGATTCATCTTGTTGAATTTACTATGTACTTCTAGTTACTGGGTTTATCTAGTGCACTTAAATTAGTCTCAATGAACATAGCCATATGATCGAGTGTTGGTCGAAGAATGATTACATGCAGGTTAATGAGTCTTTATGATGAAAAATCAACTTATTAACTTAAGAATGATTTAGAAAGGGATCTATTTGGGTGACTCTTCCTTCTTGTTTTAGGGACAAAACCTATTTAAGGGGGAAAGAATGTTACGTCCTTACCCAATCAAAAGGATTTTAAGTGTCCTTAGATAAGGCAGTGAGACCTTCAATGACATATTGATAAGTACAACCTTATAGGGCCCATGGATATGTGAGGACTCAATTCTGGTCTTCTTGGGAGATTCGTCTCTAGTTGATTGGTAGTTTTATCTCCACCAGTCTCTCCTATGTATCTATTTCTATTTCATTCTTGGTCATCTCCTAGCTAGTCTTTGCAATATCCATGTGACAACATTGATCATGTATTTAATGTCCTTTTGAAAGTCTTGAGATATCAATATCTTTTAAACATTTATGGATTGCTAACAAAACAAACTTAACTTCCTTCTCGGTGGTGAATATGATCAAGTAAAAGTTACAATATAATGGTGTATCCTTGTTAAGTATATCCTTTTGGAGTACTAATTTCAATTGCTAAAGTCATTAATAGAAGATTCAAATAGAAGTATAAAAAAGGTTTTTAAAACTCTTGCATATTAACTTTTGAGCATTTTTGTTTATTTTAAAAATGTCATCAGTATTATTGACTTCCTTAAAAGATCTCTACTATGTTGCTTGTGAACTATGAAAATATATTAGTAATAAGGTCTTCATGATTGAGAAGACTTCCAATTCCAACTCCTTGGACGTGCTCACTAGGATTCATGTTTTCCTCTTTTGTGCCCTCTAGTCAAGAGCTTCCATATTCACTTCCACCATTTTCTCTTGTGACCATGTTATAGCGTTCATGAGTTGTCTCCTAATAGCCTCCGTTTTGAGGATGTTCACGAACTCATCAATTTGGGTGTGGCATTTGTTAATAAACACTTATGTGATATCTTGTATTTCACTACTAAGATTAATGTCCTTATTGTTATTGCATATTTTGATGCTTTGTGCATCTTCACTCATATTGATTTTAGACTTTCTATCTACTTCTTAGACCACCTTTTACAAAAGATGCTTGTCAGGGCATTGACTCCATCATTGATGATTGGAAGTTAGTTGATCAGTGTTTGGAATCCTAAGTAAAACTACTTATAGTTTCACAGAAAGTAGTCATTATTTTAACTGTATGTGGGTTGGATTTCTAATTACAAAGGGTCGGATTTATACAAGGGGTCGGATTTATACAAAGGGTTGGATTTATTAGACCCGTCGAAGACGTCCGAATTTATCAGACCCGATCCGATCCAAGTCGAAGATGTCCGGATATTTTCCGCCTCGATCCAATTCAATCCAGGGTCGGAAAATCACATTTTGATGGGAATGACATTGGGTCAAAAAATAGGCTTGGGTCGGAAAAATTCGATCATGAATTTTTTGATCCTTTGCTAAAATTTTGAGTCTTCATATTTTTTTTTTTTAAGTTTTCAAAGATTAAGTATATACAGATTTTTCAGGATGCTGATTACCTAATGGAATTGGGCTTGAGCATAGAATTCCAACTCTCCCCCTTAATGGGGATCCTGAAAAATTTTGATCTTCAAATTTAACATATTGTTAAATCTGAGATGATGCTCCTTTGATAGAGCTTCGGTGAAGTAATCTGCTACCTGTAGTTTTGTCCTGCAGTAAACCAGAGAAATTTCCTTGCATTGCACTTTCTCTCTAAGGTAGTGATATCAGATCTCGATATGCTTATTTCGGGAGTGGAATCTTGGATTTAAAAATAGCGCAATGGCACTTTGACTGTCACAATAGAGGGTCATTGGATGTGATTGCAAAATTTTGATATTTGCAAGCAGGTTCCTTAGCCAAATTATCTGCTTGGTAACATTTGTAGTAGCTATGTATTCTGATTCTATTGAGGATAATGCTATTGAGGTCTGCTTCCGGTTGTTCCATGAAATTGTGCCTTGGTTGAACAGGAAAACAAATTCAAAGTCGATTTTCTTGTGTCCATGTCTCCTACCCAATCTGCATCTGTGTAGCCCTCCAAAATGTTGGCAGGCTGGCTGCCTCCATAGCAAATGCTGAGATGTTTTGTAGCTTGCACATACTTCATAACTTCATGAGAGCCTTCCAATGGATTGGACCTGAATTTGAAAGAAATTGGCTGAGAGAGCTGATTGAGTAAGCAAGGTCGGGTCGAGTGCAGAGCATAGCATAACATACATTAATGAACCAATTATGGAGTGAAATGGATACTACTTCATTTCCTCTTTCTTGACTCGGGTTTTGGACATTGCTCATTTGACAACTTCAAACCAGGGTCGAGTGAGAAGTGGCTTGGTTTGCACTCGACGATTCCATATTTTGCCAGCACATTGGTGAGGTATCTCTATTGGCTAATGAAAATCTGTTCACAGATTCTTATGAATCTATGAACACGGTTTTTCTTTTACTTCTTCTTACCGTTCTTCTTCTGTTAGCTACGATCCTTACGGTTTACTCTTCTTATTAGAACACTTATCACACAGAAGCATACTCAATTCACAGCGTGTAATTCCCAGCCTGTCAGTGGGGAGTCACATATTCGGTACTCAGCTACATGCATAAACAAGCCATGCAACCAGTCCTAGCTCAAGAAGATCAGCATTCTGGATCAGGGAGCGGTAACTATCTACCAAATAAAAAACAAACAAGAACTAGATTAAACTACTCAACCAAAAACAAGAAACAAGAATACTAAATTCCTAACAACATTCTAACAGTCCAAGAATCAAGAAACACCCATTTCTTGATGCTTAGAATGCCCAAGAACAATCATGAAATGTAAAAAAATATGCAAGATCTACACCACATTTCTAGCTTATTTAGTTTACTTGAATGTTGATTCCTACCTTGTTCCACAAACAAGAAATAAATTCTAATCCACAACTACGCAAGAGAGAAATCAAGAACCTAGTTAATCCACAATTCAAAGGAAATCAAGCATGCTCATAGAAACTTCACTCAAGAACATTGCCATGAACAAGGAGCTTAGCAATTATCAAGAACTCGTGAAGGATCTTCTTTACTTACTCAAGAGAACTTGACAATACATTCAAAAGCTCCCTCACAAGAGAGGAGGGGCCTTAATAAGCAAGAAAGCTGCCCATGTGGAGCCCAAGTGGCAATTCCACCAAACTAGAAATTACATGTGGATTTTGCCCTTCCACTAAAGGTCACCATCAAAAGGTGGCTCACTCTAAATTATTCAAGGGGGGTCTACCTTTATTTACAAGGCTTAGGAAATATGACTAGCTCCTACATGGTCGTTCCTTCTCTGGGATACATCATGTAGGCTCACATAGATTATTCATTGTCAGCTTAGCTAGTAGTTTCTCGGCTCTCATGCTCGGCTCTCAGCTTCTTCTGCTCTCCTCCTTCTGAGAGCTCCTCGGTCATGGGTGAGAGATATTCTGTGTCTTCAGCTTGGCTCGACATCTGGGAATTCTCTGGAATCCACTAACATGTCTTTTGAAGTTGATATTGATGTGGCATACCTTTCTCTATGGCTTATGGTAGATAGTTGTTGCACCTTCCTCGGACCTCTACAAAATTCTAAAGCAAAATCAAAACTTATATTAAGTGGTTAACTTGCAATATAGAGGCCCAACATTCTAGTAATGTAAGTCCCTTAATTGAACTTCTCAATAAAGTTCAATCAACAATATACATGATAGTGCAACATATACTTTCTTTTCCGATATAGAATTTTCACACTGATTTCTTACATCAACTTCACCCACTAAACTTGGCAACCTTTCAACTTTGGTTAACTGCAAAAGCACTTTGAGTGTTCAATAATCAACGTGGAACAAAGCTCTCCATCACAACTAGTGCCTCCACACCCTTAAGCACATATACAATCACATACATCTCTTGCTCCCAAATTATGCTTTTAATTAGCAAGAGTGAGCTTCTTGCTCTCGAAGGCAATTGCTTTCCCTCCTAGTCCTTATAAAGTATACACATTTTAGCACCAAATATTGGATTAACATCTATTAGGACTAAAATATTTGAGAAAAATTAAAAGCCCTCTAAAATGACAAGTGATTCATGTGATTGCAAATGAATAGTTGTCCCCTAGACAATAAATGGGAAGACGTACCATAGCGCAATAACATTTCTATGTCCATAAGACAATAAGCATCCAAAAGGCCCTATCCACAAGTTACTACAACAACCCAAAAGCATATACACTTAGATAATAACTGGGGCCTTCAAAATAACAAATGGTCCAATATCTCATATAGTGACTAAGAAACCAAAATAAACCCAATACCTCAATACAAAAATATGCTCACAAGTATCGTGATGTTATTATGGTCATTCAAAAAATGGACATCAGAACACAAGTTTTTAGCTTTGCGAAAGGACGTCACTTTGCTATTGTGTGTGAGGTTAATAGGGCTAAGCCCAAATCTCTCAATCAGGCTGTGGATAATGCAATAACTAAATATGTCCTTACTTGCCAACCTCTCATCGCATTGTCTTTGAGACTAAGAGCTCTACTCTCATGTAAAAATCTCTAGCACTACGCACCATTTTCCACCCAATGTCTCTTACTCCTTTCCCAAAGGTGGTCAGATAGAGGGGGCAAGAAATTCTTTTGCAAGGATCATGGAATCAAGAGGCACTTTACTCAAGCTTATACGCCGCATAGCAATGGGATAGCTGAAAGAAAAAACCGCACCATTGTAGAAGTCTAGAAAGTGCACGATCAATGATGAAGAAAATGGGATTGGCAAACTTCTATTGGTCGAAGGCATGTAATGCAACAACCTTCTTGCAAAACAAGTCCCACTATCGCAGTTTCCAATGTGACTCCCAAATAGGCGCTCACATATATGAAGCCAAAAATTAATAAGTTTCACAGTTTTTGGTACCAAAGGAGGAGTGGAACAGGCTTGATGCGAAGTCCATAAATTGAGTAAGGGCATGATTGAACAGTGGAAATTGCAATAGCTTTGAGTAAGGGCATAACTGAACAACTACTACCTCAAGCTGCGAAGGATGATAAAATAACCTACTATAGGTCAATGTAAAGAGATATTGGAAAAAATTTACTTGTGGACGGAAGAGACACAATGCTAGTAAAACCATAAAATGCTACTAGCCTCTAATTATTACAATCATTGATTGTATAATGCAGATCACCAGCATAAGAAGAATATTTATGCAAAAAGCTTTTGAAAATGAAAAGACAGAAAGGTACAAAAGGGAAAACTTGAAAAATTTTAGGTCGACTTCTAGATATTGGAATTGGGAGGTACTAGTAACACAAAAGGAAGAGCAATGAATTTTTCAGAAAAAGATAAAAGGTACAAAAAAGATGGAGTGGCCAAAACATATAGAAACTTGAAGATCAATATGTCACCTTCTAGATAAACAAAACCACTCTACAATAAAAAAACAAATATCCACTCATATCTTGAGAAGCAGACAAAAAAAATGCATGCAGCTAAAAACTTATACAGAGGATGGTTATCCTTCCAAAATGGCACAGCCATTGCAAACCTAAAAGCTCCCTCATCTAGGTTTCATTCGTCCATCATAATTAGCATATCAAGGAAAATATTCATCGAGACCAAATTGTTTCTCCTCAAGTGACCAAAAGTGAGGACCTAATCAACAATCAAGTCACACATGCTGCCCTATACGTATGTGACAGAGCCAACACTTCATAAATGTCAAGCACTGGTCAAACATGATATAATATCCTTCAACATCCATTCAAGTCATGCATACTTGGCAGTGACACTGACTCAAAACGTGTTCAAAAGACAACAAAAAAAGGATAGCACCTCATCATTTGAAAGCAAGAAGAAAATTAAAAACAATAATGAAAACTTGATCCTCCCCAGCTCATCAAGAACTAAAGCAAAACAACCTAAAAAAGAAGTCCCTTATAGCAAGTGCCAAAAGAAAGAACACCTCAAACCAATCTATAGACTCCACTAATATGCTCCCTTCCTCCTAAACAAATAAATTTCGAACGTACAGTTACCCCATGAATATTTAAACCTTTTCTTCATCAACAGCATTCTACTACAGCGATCAAATTTATTTGAACCTAAGAAAAGTGCAAGCAAGTTCTATTGACATTTATATTTTTTGGGAGAATAGCCATAGCCTATCATAAATTATAATAACTAAAAAAACCAACTGTAATATGTGACACATAAAGAGGCTGTCATTTTCCTGTGATTTCAGACATAATAGTATAGTATCTGAAAATGCAATTTGAAAAAAGATAGTAAATACAAGGGCGAGTGAATTACAGTCAGTTGAAGTACAAAGAAATAATCTCACATTTTGGGCAGCCAGTAACAGTGAGATCTAGCTTGTACAAAAAAGGAACCCTACTTAAGGATTGTAGCTCTTTAAGAAACCACAACATTTTCAGATGTGCAACAGATACGTAGATTGAGATATGCTCAGAAAGGCCTCAAAAACGGGTACAGGCTTACATATGCTTGCCAAATTGTTTCTTATTCATCAACCATAGAGCATTGCATTTCATGGTCATCAAGAAAGAGTAAGCAATTCTAAGGTAGAATACAGGTAAGGAAAATCACTGATATTATCAATACGATTTTAATCTGACTGTAGATAGCGTGTGTAGTTACACAAATTGTTGGGATTATAAATATTGTGAACGTGGCTAATAGAAACAAATACTGGAACAAAATCTTAGGTGGAAAGGAGCTAGCTAGCCAGCTAAATACATGATCAATACACTCTTTGAAACTTCTCAAGCTTTTTGCAGTTTGGTGTGTCGGCAATTTGACCCCATCTTTGCATGTTCCATTCTATTCGGCAATTATGGAGAAGAATCTCTTTGTAATCTCTCTCCACCTGAGCTTCCACATTTCTTCTCGTTGAGCTTCCAACGGGATAGTCTTGATCAAACGAAGCTGATCTAACATAGTAATTTACCCCATGGTCCTTTGTAGTCTGACGATATTGATATGGGGAAACTGCCTCTAAGGAGTAAATAGGTTGAGAGAAAGGGATGGAGCTTAAAACAAAGAGAGCCAATACGGCTAACAGCTGTACAATACCTAGATAGTTTGCCGATCTAACCTCTGTGCCCTGCTGACCCCCTCTTTGCCCTGGAGTATGAACAAAATGAGCTCTTCGAAACATACCATTCTGGTTTTGCATGCCGTAGAAGAATGCATTAAAGATCTCATTTGGATCAAACTCTTCATCATAATAGGCACCGTTGTATCGCCGACGCCGCATACCCTGCTGTTGTGCCGCCTGATTCCTAGCCTCCTCTGGGCCATACTGATCGTATTTTTCCCTCAATTCTGCGTCACTCAAACACTGAAAAGCCTTTGAAACGGCCTTAAAAGCCTCCTCTGCCCCTGCCGCTTTGTTCTTATCAGGGTGAACTTTAAGCGACAACTTCCGATAAGCCTTTCGCACTTCTTCCTCAGCGCATCCCTTGGCTAATCCTAAAATTTCATAATAATCCTTGGTCTTATTGATCTTTCTTACGATCTCAATCTGTTCTACAGTAGCCTCCAAACTACTTGTGGAATCAACCCTATGAAAGCCATTTGCAGCTTCTTTTGTTCCATTATCAGGGTTTGTAGCAGCCTTCCGGCTTCCTGCTTCATCCTTGCCATTCTCACCTTGATCTGCTCCCTCTTTCTTTAACCTTGAAAAGAGTGCATCTATTTCCGGGGTAGGGTAAAGGCGCTGCGCCTTTGACACGAACTTCCATGCCCTGACCAAGTCACCAGAATCCATAGCCGCTCTTGCAATCCTTACACACCTCTCAGCATCATCCCTGTTGCTATCCATTTCTTGGAAGATCCAAACAAAACAAGCCTCTCTCAACACAATAATCTTCAACCACAATCAACTAACCCTCAAGTCGGCATCATTTACCTGCCAACGATAACACAAGCTTTGCGAGTTAAAGCAGGGCGTGCCTGCAATTGGCGATGCCCGATCTCATGAGGTTGCTTACCAGCGGATTATTGCTCCTCCGCCTTGTGGATCGGACGGATTTGTCGAGAAAGATAGCACGCTCGATGCTCTTCTTCTTCCTCTTCCTCCTCCTCTTCTCCTTATTACGACGAACTATCGTGAATGTGGCTTTAAAAACGCGTACTGCCTTACAATGAGAGTACTTGTGCCCAAAATAAGGGCCATACCACTATTAGTCCTTAGGGTAAGGTTAGACAATAACTACACCACAAGCTAGTGTTAGTGTTTGTGTTGGAAACCTTTTTTGGGTTATCCTGAGAAAACCTGCATAGCTTCCCGTTTTTTAAGAACTACACCTGATAGGGTTTATATGCGTCTGGAGAATATTGTGAAAATTTTTATGATGTCGATTTTTTAGAACAGATGCTGATTTTTATTGCTATACTTTGTCGGCTTTCCCGAACACTGCCACAAGCCTCATATCACTCTGAAAGATGGCATTCTAGTGGCAATCATTTTGGAAATAGCATATTCATGTATGCGTGTGACTCAGAGATCGATACCACCACCCCCTAATGTGAAGTCTGAACACGAGTGTGCTTACAAAGTCGAAGTAAACCGAAGACAACCGCCAAGAACCGCAAGCTAAAACTTGCGGTCACCTGCGAAGTAAACCGAAGGAAGCTGACCGAAGGCCACCGCAAAGTCAACGAATGCGGTTCACAATGGTTCTCTCCTCTCGAAGAAGATGAACCGCCCGAGCACCGCAGAAGCCCCTGCTACGATCTATCTGTGGTTGCTTGCCAAAGGCCTCACGACCACGAAGAACCGCCCAGGACCAGACCTGAGCTTACTACGGTCACTATGCGGCTGAGCTCACGACCCGAAGGAACGCAAAGGAGCCATAATGGCTTCGAATGCGGTCACAAGGCGGCTGCAATAACGGCGCACCTTCACGATCCGAACACTGGCATGGACTGTTGGAAATTAAGCCCACAGTTTCCTCCTTGGTGAATGACTAATTCTATTTCATGATTCTTCTTGCATATTCATTGATCATTGATCTAGGGTCAGGTGAAACCAGCTTTGGTTCTACGTCTGCTCATCTGATACCTGCAAGAATCACAAACTTAGACAGCCACTTTACTTGAAGAACGTCTACAACGGGCTTCCGGCTGATCTCCAGCAAAGGGTAACCAATCCTGTTATAATTTCAAGTTTTAGATGTTAAGTTCAATTACTTGAAGTCATTGAAAACTTGGCCATCTTCAAGGACTTCCAAGAACTAGCATTTAGAACAAGTCTACAGAAATACACTAAGTGTCGCAACAGTCTGCAGAAATACACTAAGTGTCGCAACAGTCTGCAAAAATACACTAAGTGTCGCAAACAGTCTGCAAAAATACACTAAGTGTCGCAACAGTTTGCAGAAATACACTAAGTGTCGCGACAGTCTGCAGAAATGAACTATGTTTTCCACAGCTTCGGCTTTTTTTAATGTGACACTTTCATAGTTCAAAAGTTTAACTGTTTTAAAGGCACCTTCGGCTTTTTCGCAAAATCCCGAAGACTAAGGAGAAAATGTCGAAGGTCATCCATTTTCATAAGTTTCTTCTTCAAGAGATAGATCCACGTCTTACGTGACATATTATCAATAAAGGTCATGAAATAAAATGCTTTACCCAAGGACATGGTCCTCATAGGCCCGCATAAATCTGTGTGGATTAAATCCAGGATGTTCTTTGCTCTTGCAACACCACCTTTATTGGACTTCTCTCGATGCTGCTTCCCATATACACAAGATTCGCACATCGATTTCAAGTGATCTTCTATGGTAGGCAATCATGTTACCATCTCCAATCTTCTCATCAAACTAAGGCTTCCCAAGTTCAAGTGGCCAAGCCTCTTATGCCACAACTTAGTTTGCGATGGAATGGACGATTCAAGTCCATGTTGCTCCTTAATTGTAGCATTCAACCTGTACAATTTTGTATTGGGCTCCCTTACTCCATCCGCAATAACTTTGTACTTTTGGTTCACATCTTTCATAAAGCAACGATCATGGGCGAATTCTACTTTCAACTTTTGATCAGTAATGACTCCAACAGAAGTAGATTTTTCTTCAAACCTGGTACGTAAAGTACCTACCTGATCATCCTGCTTTTGCCATCAGGTAGTTGGATTGAAACAGTGCCTATCCCCTTGATCTTGCACACTTCACCATTTTCTTGTGAAACGAATGTTCCATTATCCAACACTTTCAAGCTACTGAACCAATTCTTGTTACCTGTCATGTGTCTTGTGGCTCCCGAGTCAATATACCATGCTTGATCATCTTGATTAGATGACAATGCAGATATGAAGATGCTAGAGTCTTCAATCTCACCCTCATCGACAAGGTTACTTGCTTGTTTTGGTTTTCCCTTGCCTTGTTCCGCCAGGAATTTGCGACATTCACTCTTCCAATGGCCCTTTTTACCACAATGGAAGCACTTGCCTTTCTTCTTGGTCTTACTGGAATATCCCTCATCCTCCTGAGACTTGGCAAATTGCTGCTTAGACTTCTTCTTGCCCTTGCCCTTGCCTTGTTTTTGGCGTGTCGCAAGTGCTTGATCGTCAGTATTTTGACGTCTAGCTTTCACCATTTCTCGCCATTGCTCTTCCTGCATCATGATTTCTATGAGCTCGTCAAAGGTTGGCAATCTTTCTCTTGATGCTATTCCGCTCACAAACATCTGATAGGGTTCTGCAATGCTGCACAATGCATTGTGCACCAACTCCACGTCACGTATGCGCTCACCAATAGAATGCAGTTCATCCCTCATTGTCTTGATTCTGGTCATGTACGTCTGAATGTGCTCTCCTTGCTCCATGCGGGCACTATTCAGCTTTGACTTCAGAAACATGATTCTTGACGGATTTGACGTCTCGAACTGCTCCTTTAGCACATCCCATGCCTGTCTGGGTGTAACAGCATCACAAATGTGAGTAATGATGTGGTCCTTCACTGACAAGTTAATGAAGGTCAAAGCTTTTCTCATCTTTTTATCAAACGCTTTGATATCCGCTTCATTTGGTGGCCTTCTCTCATCACCTGTGACGACTTCCCACATGTCTTTCTCCATCAGTATGTTTTTCATTTTAAATTTCCACACTGCATAGTTGGAAATCCCGTCCAATTTGCTACTTTCACTCAAAATGGACTCTCCCATGTTTGCCATCGCAAAACTGCTTGAAACTTGCGTCGGAGGCTACAAGCAGTATGTCGAGGCCAACAGTGATGTCAGAAGTTGAAAGTAATGACCTGCACTTTTTCCCTTACCAGGCCACTCGCCGTTTTCCCACCAATTTGAAAGCCATATCGGTGTCGCCTTCCGAAATGCACTCAGTCGTCAACTCCCAACTACGTGCCCAGTGGAATGGTGAATCACTTGTGGCGCACTCCAAACACTTGTTCCGCTGCAATCACTCTGTTTTGTTGTACCGTACTTGCAGGTACAGTCCGAGTGCCCTTCGTTTGGAGGTTACAGCCTTTCGTTTGGGTCAAAACGGACAAAGGACCCAAAAATAGGGACTTTTCTAGTTTTTAAACTGTTTCTTCACCTTGAAGAAACTTCACTCTTCACTTGTGAAGGGACCCAACTCCCATTTCAGTATGAGAATTTTTTATGAAGTTGAAGGCCAAAATGCACTTCACTTCTTTAGGGCCCTCTTCAACAACCCTTCAGACTCCATCCAATGGTTGATTTTCATCCAACTATGGATATCTCTCTTGGGTAGCACAATCTGAGCCGTTGATCTTGAAACTTCTCTATCCAATGGATCTATACACTCTTGTGCACTGATGGAGAGTCTTGTAAGCACTGTTCACTTCGAAGCACTATGCCATCTCTTTGGTTCCTCGCGCGAACTGAGTCATGACCTCCCTGCTCGCGGCCAGCTTCCCTCTACGTTTCCAGCTATGGCTTCCTTGAAGATTTTTCAACCATCTCTCTCTCTCTGACTCGCGGCTCTCCACAGCCTCTTCTGATCAGACTCGCATCGCTAGGGCGCCCTCCTCTATGTTTTTAAAGCTTGGAAAATAGATTAGTATAGAGAGAAAACTCTGATTTTGTGCTCCCAAACCCCAGACCAGGGTTTTTCTCACAAATCTTAGGCCTGGCTTCCAATTCACAATGTTCTGACAGGCCTATCCTCTTGCTCTGAGGTCGCCCTACTGCTAGAACTCTGATGCTTCAATCCGTTTGTCAAACGGTGTTCGATTGAATGCACACTAATTGCAAACACCAAATAGCCTACTTCAGAATTTCAAAATTCCATTTGTTGAGGTTCTGATTCAGCCGACAACCCTTGTCTCTGAATCCTCACACAGTCTCAAGCTGACCAAGCTTCTGTCTGCTAAACTCTCTGCACCAGTGTTTCTCTTTCCGACTTCAACCCGCCGTAAACCTCGAACTCTCAAAAGACACTTCTCCCAAAGCTCTCTTCAACGACGATGTTGTACTGTGTACACTCCCTATACGGCTCTGATACCAACTTAGAATTTGCTTTGCACAGGAACACAGATCATGCTACACAGTAACACAGACATAAAACACTCTCCACAACAAGCTCACATAGCAAATGTATTTCTCAAAATGAAATTACACTGTACATATAGTTGTTTACTCAAGCAACCCATGCATGACCCAGGTTGCCGTTGGCAGGACGCGTGTCTTGTCGACTTGCCTCGTGGCGAAGCCAACTGATCTTTATCAACTGATAGGACCCACAGTACAGTAGCACAGTGATTCTACTTTAATTCTAACTGTGTCAACACACTAAAAAGTCACCTATCTGACTAAAAGGCCCAACATGGGCTAAAACACTGACAAAGCCAGGACATGCCCCTGAGTATAGCATAACGAAACCAAAATATACTATACAGACTAATTTTCCTACGTTGGCTACTTGGCTAATCCAAGTAGCCGGCTATGGGCCACATCCTTCCATGTCCTCTACTCCTTCCATTGGTCCTTCCACGTCCTCTACTCCTTTGGAAAAAAGAACAAGACTTGGATGCATTTTGACACAATTTGAAAATGAAAAAAATTGTTGTGTACTGTACATATGTCCAAAAATCTCTTTGATTCTTTGTCTGAGCCCGAGCTTCCAAATGAATTAAAATCATTAGTGAAACCTTTTGATAGAAATAGATATTCTTGTTGGTCCACTATAGTACCACTACCGTTATATGGGACACCATTTTCATATTGGGGTCATATGTACATAATTAAACCTAGTGAGCGTTTTCCAAATGCCGGATTGGGCATATTTTCATTGACGAACATTGAAGTTCCCTTGAATAGTGCCATCACATTGATGTCGTACGCAAGGACCCCAATACAATTGGGGTGATTTGGCACGCTTTGCATCGTCACCAATGGAAGATGCAAATATATGGTTTGAATGTCAAATGATGAAAATCGATGAAAGGCACATGCAAGGAAAGATAGTTACAAAGGCAAATTGTATGTACATTGATGGACACCCAGACATACATGGCAACATTGCAGCGTACATCAATAGTTCTATAGGCCACCCTTCTTTAACCAAATGTGATTTTGAGGAACGCACAAATGGACAAGAAGAGTTTTTTTTCTAAAAATGTTCATCATGCATAAATGCATCGCACTTGAACTTGATTCAGAAGAGCTACGATGACACTGAGGCCGATCTGCATAATCACGATCTTGCCTTTCATCAATTTTCATCATTTGTCTAATCCTTTACGCTGTCGACGAGACAATTGATTTATATGTGGACCATCGTATGCCATCCTATTTTTGGATTTAGCTCGTGGCCTGCTATTATTGGTGTCGCTAGAGCTAGATGATAATTGAAAATCCTTCAATAACAAAAACAAATGCTTAATTATATGACAACATCTAGTGAAATCATCCATGAAATTTGAAATTTCAATACAAACTAGCAAGATCTAACAATGGAGTCAACACATATCATAATAGAATACATTAAACATAATCAATGTCATCATATATAAGCAGATGAAAAACATCCATTCAAGAATTTATATGTCTGATTCATCAAGTACATGGATTTGTTTGGCTCAAAGCCTTTTGTACACATCTTGGCAAAGGACGATTGTAGCTATATTTTATGAATAACTTCTCTACAGATTTGATTATTCTAATTGCACATACCATCACATAAGTACCCTTTACCGAGGAGAACAGGTTAAGAGAAGAAATGAACACACCTCTATACCCTAGAGCGAAGACTTCTCATTTGGCTACAACGTTGCTTTTATTAAACCTCCAAACAAATTACAAATGGAGTAACACAAGTGTTACATCTTTATTTGGGTAAAGATAATAAAAATATTGTCTATCTTGTAATGTATTTTGTCTTGCAAACAAGTTTTGACTGTACATGTACTAAGTGAATTCATTTGGTTTTGTACAGATTATTGTGTAAGATACTCCCAGAAGGAAACGCTATGCTAGAGACAAGATCTGAGGCACGTAAGATATTAAAGTCATTGGGAATGGACTACAAATTGCATCATGCATGTCCAAAGGATTGCATCTTGTATCGAGGTGAGTTTCAAGCACTTAGGAGATGTCCAATATGTGACACTCCTCGTTATAGAGATGATTTACAAGGGACTAATATTCCATGCAAGGTGCTACGACATTTTTCAGTAATTCCACAATTGCAACGAATGTTTTGTTGCAAGTCCCTTGTAGAGCTTATGGATTGGCATGCGATTCTTTAGATGAAATAATGAGAGTTCTCACATATTCACCTTCAGGGAAACACAATATCCAAGTTTTGCGGGTGATTCTAGAAATGTGAGGTTTGGGCTTGCAACGGATGGGGTGAATCCCTTTTCCGTGAAAGCAAGCACATGGTCTACTTGGCCCGTGGTTTTGGTGAATTATAACATACCACCTTGGTTGAGCATAAAAAAGGGTCATCTAATGTTAGCACTTCTTATTCCTGGAAAACATAAAGTGAAAAATATGGATGTTTACCTTGCACCTTTAATTGAGGAATTAGAACTACTTTGGAAAGGGGTCCAATGCTACGACATCTCATGTCATCCCCAAGAAAGAAATTTTACAATGCGTGCCATTTTAATGTGGACAATGCATGATTATCCAGGATTGGGTGATTGTTCAGGCAATCATTTCGTGTTATTGTATTGTGGAACATGCCTATTTGTTAATAATTTCGTGTTATTATACTGTGGAACATTCTTATGTTTATTTGTTTGAATTTATTAGGCTTTACTACGTCTGGACATCATGGGTGTCTCATTTGTGGACCAAATCTTGATAGTTGACACTCATGCCATTTGAAAAAAGTTGTATATGAAAATCATCGAAAATATTTGCCTGAAAATCATCCATTCAAGAATACACAAAAAAGAGGATTTGGGAGAAGACAAGGGACAAGAAATCCTCCAACAAAAATTTCAGTGGCATATTGGCACAAACTTTGGATTGAATCCGAGACTAAGCCAATAAATGGTATGAAAAGACTATCTATTTTTCATTGTTTACTATATTGGAATAATCTGTTGATCAATCATTTGCTTGATCACATGCACATATTTAAAAATGTGGCTGAATCAATATGGAAGCACATGGCGGGTGATAAAGATAGTATGCATGCTCGAGAGGACTTACAACTATCAAAAATAAAAAAAGAGTATTGGCCAAAGTTGGGTGTAGATGGAAATAATACCCATATTATTCTAAGAGCAAGTTGGATTCTTAGCAAAGAAGAGTACAAGTATGTGCGATCAATTATTTCTGAGATGAGAACACCAACGAATTTCGCTTATTCATTGCGAACATCATTCACAACAGATGGAAAGCTTCGTGGTCTAAAATCTCATGACTGGTTGAAAATATATATTTCCAATGTGCATTCGTGGTTGTCTAACAGATCATCTTCATCAGACCATTTACAAACTAGCAGTTGTTGTGAGGTACTTATACATCTTTATGTAATTTGTTTATTTTTTAGATGGATTCATTAACAAATGACAAAATGAAACATATATTATATACATAATGTAGATGGATATGCAGCAAGGAGATTTGCGAGGCGGACGTGCAAAAAAAACATGAAGACATAGGTTGTATGTATGCTTCAGAGGGATTTTTTGACTTCTATTTCAGACATACAAGTGCATCTATTGGTGCACTTGGTTCAAGAAGTTGGTATTGCTAGCCCACCAGTGCATTCCAGGTACAGATATAAAAATTTATGGCTTTAATCGAGCTTACCAATTTGACTAAGGTTCTCATGTTTTTTATTTTTTTGCAGGTGGATGTTTTTTTTGGAAAGGTGTATGAAAGTCTTCAAAGACTTTGTGCATCAAAAAGCAAGGCCCGAGGGAAGCATGTCAGAGGGTTGGTTAGCACAAGATTCCCTCTTTTATATTTTTGAAGTTTTGCTTCAAATTGGTCCATCGTCTCCAAGATTATGGGATGATGTGGAAAGAGACGAGGTCATAGGTGAAAAAGCTCAAGGTATGGGAAGTCTAAAGAAATTGACACCTGACCTCAAAACAAAAGCATGAGTACTCTCTTCCTTCTTTTGCAAACTTTGAAAGATTTGTCTTCTTTGAGTAAGCACTCTTGATGTAGACTTGAATTCATAAAGCTTCTTCAAAGCTTGCCAAGCCTCCAAAGATGATGTGCACTTACCAATCTCTTTGAGAAGTTCATTGGTAACATTCATCTTTATCATGTGTAGAGCTCTTTTAGCTCTCTTGTCATACCTCCCTTGATCTTGTTGTGCCATGGGCCTCTCCTCCACACCTACAACAATATCCAACAACTCATTCATCTCAAGGAAAGACTCCATTCTCACCTTCTAAGTAGAATAATTGCTTGTAGCCATGTTGAAGTGGCCTGATCATCTCCTTTCAACCTGTTCTAATGCACAAAGCATTCTCTTGAATGTCAACAAATGAACTCAAGAAGAAATCACAAAGATATGGAACCTCTCAAATATCTGACTTTCTAGAAGATGTGGTCTTCTTGGAAGGTGACGACTTCTTTGATGGTGATGTCTTGCGAGAACTCTGACTTGAAAAATCATCCTTGATCTTTCCTTTACCTTTATCCAATAAAGGTGGTATAACTTTAGGAATTGGTTCTCTTGATGATTTTTCCCATTTCAGGACCGTATTGTAATGTTGCTTCGCTTGCTTCTTCGTCATTGGTCCTGCATCCTTTTTTTCCTTCAGTACAGTTGCTTTAGGCGATTTTATTGTTGGTTCTTCATGAATATCTCATATTCCAAACCTCGTAAGATCCAAATGATTTAAGATCTACTCATTTGTAAGTTCTGCATTTTCATTGTAAAACAAGGCGTGACTCTGACATGGATGAGTTCATCTTCAATCATACTATGGTATTATTGGATCTATTGATATCCAAGCTACGTTCATCATGTTCACTGGAAAAGTGATTAGCGTATCCAAAATTTGATCTGGTAAAGAAATGTCGCTCAATTTGGATTTATTATCTCATTGACACATATAGCCTACTGTACAATCCACTGTTGCAAGATCTTGGTTCTAATTGGCAAATATCAGTTTGAGAGTCATAATGAACTCCCAAATTCTTTACATATCGATCATAGGTATGATCCATTGTTGATGAATCATCATCCCCTTTTTGGACCACTAGCTTGATAGTCCAAGTGATTGGATCAACTTTGACTACACGCTCACGATTCTCAAAAGTGATTTTTTTGGTGCCCCGGTTATGAATTACTTGCGCAACTCGTAACCATGGACGGCCCAATAAGACACGGTAAACATTCGGTGCGTTCGGTAAGTCCATTACTACAAAAGTACTGACAAACTGAACTCCGACAATCTTGACAGGTATATCTTCTACCATTTCCTTAGGACGGACAACTAGCTTAATGGCAAAAGTTGTAGGTTTTATCTTGGTAAGGCCCCACTTTGCACATAGCTTTGTTGTTCCCAGCATTTTTACCAACACTTAAATGCATCATAACTCAATGCTTTCAAAAGCTAGGAAAAGATTTGACATTTTTGCTATATTTCTCTGTTGTTGCTCCCTGTAGCTTCTTATTGACATGCTATTAATTCTGAATCTGAAAACCTTGATCAAAGGGAAGGAAGCTCTTGCTAACATTTGACGATACATAGACATTCATATTGTTACAATGGTTTGGTTGCTTTTTGTTGTAGTAAAGCATGTAATTGCCTTCTTTGGCAGCCTATTTCCATATTGAAAATGTGGGAAGTCTCAAGTCAATCCTCAATGGCATGGACACTTTACACATCATAGTTTTGCAGCCATTATGACACGTTTTCTCTCGCAAAATCAGCTATCTAGTATGCTGCTTGAGAAGCTTATCGAGTGAATGTGTCACTTTTGTAGGTCGAGTTATGGATCCACAAAGGTAACTTGACCCATTAGTGCGATAGTAATTGTCAATTTCAAAGGGCTTGAATTGACGAAATGTATAAGTAGTTATTTGCTCATATGGTTATGAGTTGCTATTCTTGCTTAATTACGAGAAATTTTTAATCAATAGTGCTTCTTGTATGAACAAGTCTCGATGTGGTCAATATTTGTTTCGCTTTTCTTCTTAATTCAATGGAAGTACATCTACTATAAGTAGGTAATATCAATAAAATTTCTCTCTCTCTCTCTCTCTCTCTCTCTCTCTCTCTCTCTCTCTCACATGAACGATACTCAATGATATGTAACCTTGCCTCGTCAGAATATTTGTGACCGTGCTGTGTGGATTTATTAGTCATCTTACTCCTTATGATGTATTTACAAAAATAATTTTTGACGGGTTCAAAATTCAAAAAATGGACTTTCCCTCCATTTTCATACTATCAAAAAGTTATAAAAGAGGGTGCCACTATCAACACCTTCACTACGCTTCCTCCTCATCTTCCTCTTCCTCATGCTGGCTTTTGCATGGTGGCGCCCATCTACAATTCTCTGCACTATCACACGGAACGATATGCCTTTTTTCACTATTACTCTTCATTTTGATAGCATACGAAAGAAATGCTTGTGTAGAATGTTTTGTTAAGTGTAAACTATGGCATAAAGAGGGCACTGGATCACGATGCAATATCTTTTGGTACGTTGTGGTGTTGAGATGAGTTATGTACACGTTCATGCGCTGACAGCACATCTCATTCATGAGCATAAACTAGTATTGCTTGATACTTGTGCTTCACGATGATAGAATCTGAAGCGCTGCAAACGAAAATGATCGTGAATATTCTGTCTAGCAAGATGGATATTACCTTAGGAAAATTTCTGAAGTTGTTGCCGAAAGCAAAATAAGTATTAGCGAAAAAGTTAACTCAGATTGAACCAGCAGTCCATCATGAGCCACTCTTTTCTACCACATTTGAAGAATCAAGTGAAGTGCTCAATGTAGGAGCAGCATGAGAAAGTGAGCAACGAAACATCACCCTACCAATACAACATAGACAGTTTGGTAAAGAAGCAGTCGTGATAGATGAAGGTTCAAGAATTAGCTTGATTGCTAAATAAAAGCAAAACATGAATGAATTGCAAAAATACAATTAGTCTGAGTCAATAACAAAAGCTGATTGTACCATGAGGTTGAAGAAAGCAAGGCCTCTCTCTCTCTCTCTCTCTCTCTCTCTCTCTCTCTCTCTCTCTCTCTCTCTCTCTCTCCCCCACTGTTCTTCTGTGGCCATTTCATTGCTGCTTGTTTTGAACTGAACCCTTGTGATTTTGTAGCCCTAGTTTGGTTTGCATATGAGATTGAGGGCAGTGCATAAAGAAGAGAGAGGTGACCATTCATCGACAACCGATATAACTCCAATAAATTCAAGCAATTTTCCCTCCATCCAATCAGTACATCAAGTTTTATTCTCATCTCTTTTCTGCCAAGAAATTATATATCGAACCTCACACTATACAAAGAAAAATAATGTTGAAGAGTACTTGTGTGAGAGAAATAGTGTTGAAGATTACTTGTGTGAACTTTTAGAATTTCAAGCTATCACTAAATTTGCATTGCAAACAAAACTATCACAATGCTCAGAATTTAACTGCAAAAAAGCTATGAAAATTTTACAGTCCAGCTATAGCAAATCAACTGGGAAATGAAAGTATGAACCCAGACATTGCCAAATATTTCAAAGTTGATGGGCACAATTAGGAAGAATATGCCAATTGCAAACAAGTGTACATCATGAGCTAAGTGGATCTTATGGAGCAAGATAACGCAAGATTTTAATGACTGAAAAATAAAACATCTTGATGAGAACTCAACTGAATCCAGTCTAGCAATTTCAGATGTTCTGGTCATGTAGCCTGAAACTTTGAACAACATTGTTGTTAGGATTTTTATTTCATAATAAGCATTCAACATGTCTGCGTGCTTAGCATGCCTCAACTAATGAAGATGAGGTATTGGTTTCTGGCTTAATCCAGACCTCATTCCGAAATTGAGATGAACACGCATCAACCCTTACATCAGGCTCTCCTTTCTTCAATCCAACAGGATAAATCCCTTTGACCGATACTGGTAGCATTTCAGGGGAATCGGATCCATCCACATGTTCCAAGACTTTATGAATATTTGCCATGGCTGTAACATTATTGATCCCTGCAACACGCACTCTTTCTGCACGAGACCCAATCACTTGGCCTAAAATGGCAGATGCAATTGTGAAAGCCATGGCATATTTAGGCATATGAACAGCTTTTCTTAACATGCCAATAAAAGGTACAGATGCATGTACAACCACAAACCAAGCAAGCGAAAATTTTTCAGTATGCTCCCTCCAAACTCCAAGTGGTACATTCACAGCCATTCCCAAAAGGCCGATGGCCAGCACTTTTGACGGTAGTGGTTGAGGCCTTAATGATTTAGCCAGAGCTGTTTTTGCTATTGCAGCTCGAGCAGCGACTATTGCTGGTGGGCAGCGAAATTTCATACCTGGAGGAGGTTGTAATAACTTTGCAACCAACGGTAGAACTCCACTAACTGCTCTATAAGACTTCGCAATGGGACAATTACCTGTTTCAAGCCAGTCAATACCAGATGCCTCATGGCCTTGTCCCTGTTCACAAGAAATGATTGTGACTGAAACAAGTTAAACAATGGATATCGATTTCAAGCAGTACTCATGTCAGAATCTTGGGAATAACTCAAAGCACTTTAGATTCAGACTGCCATCAAGATAACAGATTTTGTAAACTATCAACCAGAAATAATTGAAATACATGACTATGTGAAAAGCTAAAACAACATTCAAAAGACCTCTATTGTCAACTACAGCCTTGATAAAAAAAACAACTTACGAGAGACTGGACGAAGGATTTAAGCTCATGCACAATAACTCACTGATGAACGCAAATAAAGATCAAACTGTGCCATGCATCTGCAAATATTCTTATGAATACGGCAAAGCACTACCTTGACTTACTGGAGATGCTTAAATATTTGCAATGTTGAATTACACACACCTTCGCTTACACACGACTTATGTTAACCATTGTTAAGATTACTCAGACGGGCGTGACAAATAATTTCCCCTAGCCTCGCTTCTCAGAACTTTTGTTCAAGGTAATCACAATGTGCAATGTTCTTGAAACCTTCTAGATGGAGAACGGACAACAACTTACTGCTTCCACATTAAGCTCCTCCAAAAAACTTGCTCCTACCTGTTATGGACATAAATTGCATAGTCCATGTTTCTCCGTTATGACCATATGAGTACCCGCAACTTACCAGGGTCTCATGATTCTTTTTACAGGCCTAAATTATTTTTTTGTAAATGGCCTTATTTACATAAGACTATTTCAATAGATAAGGCTGAATGCGCTAATTTGGAACCCTACAGGAGGATGCATTTGTAACCTTCAGTTCAGTATAAGTGGGGGCCATGGATCTACCATTTCTAAAATTATGAGTTTGGTGTCCTGAACTTCTTGTAGGGGGGTTTCTATGTTTTCTGAAGATCTTAGATAAAATTTTTGCTTGGCCTATCAACAACCATCGTTATTCACCAAGCTTTCTTTTTAAAAGATTGCTTTGTGAATTCTATTTGTTATTTTAAGCTTTCATTGATACCAATATCTGTGATTAGGTTCATAACATGGTTGGTATCAGAGAACTTTCCTACCTTCTTCAGTTGCTGATTTTTCTCGAGATTTTTTGTTCTCAGCAGTTTTCTCTCTCTAGTCCGACAGACATTTTTCACCATCATTTTTTTTTATCAGAATTGAGCTATGTTAGTTGTGTTGGTTTCCTAACAATTAGGCACCCTTGAAGAAGTGTTTTTTTTTTTGCTCACCGTTTTCTAGAAATCCTAGTTTTTGACTTTTGAAGGTCATCTCTCTCATATCCTTTCACAACATGAGCACTTTCTTGTTGTTATCTAGTTGCTGGAAAAGAATCTCTCCTAGTTCCACATCACCATACCTCTCTCTCTCTCTCTCTCTCTCTCTCTCTCTCTCTCTCTCTCTCTTTTTACCTCTTTGTTGCTCCCCCTTACGACTCTCACCCTCCGTCACCCTTCTCCTCTCTCTTCTTTGCTTCTTCACAACATTTTCATTCCTCTAGTCCTCCATTGCTGCCCCATAGCCATTTACCTTATCATTTGTCGTCCCACTTGTTTTCTGAGTCCATCTTTTGTTAGCCTACACCCCTCTTCCACGCTTACCTATTTCCTTCTAGCTTGCTTTTTCTCATTGTTTTTCCTTCTCCTTCATACCGAACATGTATTCTGTTGCCCCTTCCTTACATCATAATCTCTAAGTATAACTAAATGATCATTTGGTCAAAACACACTTTAAACAACATTCAAACCCAAAAGACTCGTTTACAAGATGCAATCTATCTCCCTTCACTTGCCACACTCATTCCTTCTAACCCTATTCCCAATCCTCCAACCGATCCTTTTCTTTCTCCATTAGACACTGCCTCACACATTTCACCTTTCCCTTCCAATCTTGCCCATGACTTTCGTGATAAAGTGTCCACAGTCCTTGCTTGTCTATTCTTGTTCTTCCAATGGTATGGAACTAAAAATTTGGTTCTTCCAGTTGAGAACCTACTTTCAACTAACTCTTGTACCACAAACCAATAGATACAGCTTGCTCCACTTCTTCTTTCCGAACGTGCTTTGACTTGGTGGCAGACACATCAACTTACCACTATGGATGATTGGCATGAATTCAAAGTAGAGTCGCACTCCACCCCATGTGGCTCTCACGTCTCAACTCGACCTCTAGCAGCAACGCAAGCAAACAGGCTCGCTTTAAATTATAATAAGTTCTTATATTTTTCTCTACTTCCCCTTGCTGAGCCCATGAGTCATAATATTGTTGGTTTACAAACTTTACATGATGCTTTACGTTTTGATGTTCAACCCTTTCAACCTACATCTCTTGATCGTGCCACGTCTCTTGCTACTACATTGCAATAGAGATATTCAATCTCATTCTTTTTCCCATTCTGTTACCCCTCTTGTTTCATCCATTCCTGTTTCTAATTCTAGATGTGTTCCTCCTTTGGTCCTTTGAGTCGTCATCCTTTTGCTGTCCAGTATATTGTTCTTAAATGGTATTCTCCACAGGAAATGGCTGAAATGCGTGTTAAGAATCTTTGTTTTGATTGTTGTAGTCCTAATCATCTAACCGTGATTGTCCGCATCCTCGCCCCTTTCCTACACTACATGTCCATGAGGTTTTTGACCCTCATAATCCTTCTCTTTACATTGTTAAAGATATTTTTGAACCTGCTCCTGATTACTCTATTGCATGTCTAGCCCAACTGGCCTATGCACACTCAATCCCCATCATATTTACATGTTCGTATCATTAGTCGTGAGTTCATTGACCTAGTTCATTCTTATAGTACTCATTCCTTTAACAGTCACAACATTGCCTCCTGTGTTCACACCACAGCTCTGCCTGATTTACATCATTTGCATGTCGAAGTGGCTAGTTCCCATTCATTTCAGAGTACTTGTATGTTTCAAGGGCTATGGCACTGGTACCTTTCTAGCGAAGCTGATTTCCATATCATTCCTATTGAGCATTAAGAAATTATTCTTGGTGTTAATTGGTTTGCCTCATTGGGAGATGTTACTATCAATCTTGCCCAACAACGCACATCTGTCATGGTTGATGGTCTTCCTTCCACCTCTCTCGCCATTGATTATAACCTTATCATTGCCATATAGTTCATGTGCACTCTACCTAAAGCTCATTGGGCGGCCCTCCTTTGTGTTCATTTTTCCTTTAGCCCACCTGTTACCTCTGCTTCCGTTCCACCTACTGCTATTTCTGATCTTCAACATTATCGATCCGTTATTTATAAGTCGTCCACATTCCTGCCTATACATTCTATCAACCATCGTATTGACCTTATTCTTGGTGCTCATCCTACCTCTCGAGTCCCTTATCACATGTCTCTTCTTGAACAAGCTGAGGTCCCCCAACATCAAATTTCTATTCTAATACAATGTGGTCTCATTATTCCTAGCCAAAGACCTTTCATGCTCCCACCTGAATCCATCATTAGGAGTCTACCTGCTTAATTATTCGGATTTGATTTCCCATACTAGCCCTTTACAAGTTGTTTTTCAACTTCTAGTCACACGCCAACTTTTTGCTAAGGGGCCCGTGTACTTTTGTCGTCGTTCAGATTGAGCTCTTGGGATTTCTTGTCAATAACACCTACTAATATTCCTGTTGTTTGTATGTTTGTGGCCTTTGCCACTTACGTAAGCCCATCTTAACTAGCTCTTCAGTATGTACTCTCAACCCTTCCAACTTAATTTTAGTGCAAAGTGTGGTGAAGTCAAAGGTTGGCAGAAGCATAGGTGAAGTTTTTTCTTCCATCATATGAGAAGAGTTGAAAAACTCTATAACTTCAATAATACCAACTAAATCATTTCCATATAAAATTTACAAGAACACATGCATCCTTGCGTATATTAATCCAAAGTCTTGAACTGAAGGAAGCAGACTTTAAAGCCATTACTTAACCACTAAGAAGTATAGTTTTTTATTCATTTCACAAGATGCGATAATAAACAGAGGTCTTTTAGGAGCATAATAAAAAGGAAGATTTGGGTACCATTTTCTAAGAAAAGGATCGGACACTATAAGAGATATGAGGTTTTCTTCAAATTTGTAGTCGCATGATTTGAAACTGTAGTTTTCTATTCCAATAACAAACCATGGACTCCAGAATATTAATCAACTTGGTAGCACTTCTTGTAGATTTTGACAACATGCATCAAGTGAAGGAGAGCAAGTACACAAATTCTCTTTTTGAGCCTTAGAAGAGGACTCTTGCTTGGGCCCCGATCTTCTACATATCAGACATTTTCTCTACCCAACTCTACTTTGACAAAAAACGAGGATTCATTGGTCTTTCCTCCTTCAAGTTGTTGCTCCCTCTTGGCTTTCCATGGCCTTTCCTGCCCTAACTCTTTAAGTGATTTTGATCAAAGATCAGCTCCTAATTTTCTACAAGTGTTCCATGGTAAAAAGGGTGGCTTGCAAGACAAAGGGTAGCCAGTAACATGTTGGCAATGAACGTACATGAAGTACATCACCAAGAACGCAATGACCTACTTGTTGAAATAAATGCCTATTTTATCCCTTTTGGCCTTGTATATTTGTAACTTGTAAGTTGTACATATGCCATGAGGGTATTTAAATGAATAGACGTGAACCTCTCTTATGCATCTTTAATGCTATTTATCAAGTAGGGCATGTAGGACACGTGGCCTAGAGCTGAAATTGGAAGGAGACACCTCACGCATACCCATAAAGCACGTACAACATGTGGCCCCCAAGATATTTTGAGTCTTGAAGGGTTTCCACACCCTCCCACTAATTGGTCATTCAATTATTGGAATCCATCTCTCTTGTCGAGGAGCTTGAGCTTTAGTGTTTGCTACCTTTCATGATTCTCCATGTATCTAAATGAATTTTGTAATGCAATTGATGTGTTAAGTGTCATCAATCATAGGTATGATACTAGATAGAATGATCTACTAGTTTCAATGCTACTCCCCCAACACGCTTTGTTCATGACTTATCCCTAAGTGCAAGGGGCTTCTCTCTCTCTCTCTCTCCACCCTCTGCCCTCCCTTGTTGTTGCGCCGGCGCCTCAAAGGGCGTTGGGACTTGAGCGGTTTCATCCCCAATGATCAACTTTATTAGATTTGGAAGAGGTTACATTCATACATAGACTGACCGGTCTCGGGGCCACCAACACGTGCTGGGCATTGTGCCTGACTCGTGCTGGTAGAGGGAGCTGAGACCTGGCGACTGGATTCCTGGCACTGGTTGAGCTGCCCAAGTTTCTGTCTGCCGGACTCCCCCTATAGTTTTGCTGTGATTCGGCGCACCCCCTCTGGTTTGAAACATAGTGCTTTCTGGTAAAGCACGCTATTTAGGACTTAGTTTTTATTTTGCTGATTAAGCCTGGCAAGCCTGGCAGAATCAGTCTGGCTCCCGGACATGGGTCCCGGGAGCCGTCCCTGCGGCCGAATCAACTTGCTTTCCTGACTAGGCCATGACTCGAGCTCCAGAGCTAGCTCATGACTTGTGACTACTTGATTGGCTCACCACGGGTCGGAGGCTCAGTCCTTGACGTTCTAACTTGCTCTGGGACCTTAGAGAGTGTCACCCCTTAGAGTCTTACAGGGCACGCTGGGTGCACCCGAGTCAGCTTTACAACACTTGCTCCACCACCCTCCCTCCATCGATTGAGATGGCTCCAAAGAGGAGCCCCCCCCTTCCCCCCCCCCCCCAACTCGGTCTGCTGCCTGAGATGGATGCAACGCTGCCTGTTGCCACGCAGACAACGCTGCAGCATGATGTGGCAGCAGCACTGCCTGCTGGTGTTCCTGCCTCTTCTGATCCATCTATTGGTCCTCCTCAGTCTGCCAGGCTCCTTCCCGTTCTGCTGTCCTCTACATCCGATGCCTCCTCTGCTTTTCGAGAGCCACCACCTACAGCAAACATTCCATACACCCCTTCTAAATTGACCGAACTCTTCTCTTCTTGGCAGATTGATTAGTTTAAAGCTGATTTCCCTACCTTGAAGCAACTTGCAAGAAATCTCACAGTTGAAAGATATAGTCTAATCTTTGGTCAGCGAAAAGAGCTTGTTGCAGTCCAAGATTGCTTCACTAGAGCAACTAGTCAGAACCAAATAGGTTGCAGCTTCCGAGTCTACTACCACGATGATATGGGAATTGGAAGATAGGATCGAGAAACAAAAAGAAGAGACACTTTCCTGGGTTTCAGTATTGAAGAAAGGTACCAAACCAAGCACTCCCATATCTTCAGTCATTTCAGCCACGAACTCGGAAGAAAAAGCCAGAGAGCAAAAAGCTCACAACATTAGAGTTTGAGGGATACCGGACACACGATGCCATGGCGGAAGCTAAGCGATTCCTTGATACCACATTAGGTCACAGGACAGATGGACTAGATGCGGCATGGAGGACCACTAGGGATACAACCACCCTAATCATCCGTTTTACTTCTCTGGAGAGTTGCAAAGAGGCTTTTCGTTGCAGAGCGAAGCTACGCAGCACCACTATCTATATGGATGATGATCTTACATATATCCAGGTGTAGGAAAGGCGTAAAGCCTTCCAGGAGGCCCGAGAGTCTGGCGGCAGACAGGTAATATATCAAGATGGACGGGTGCGCTTTCTTGCTAGCGCTCCAAGCAGTTCCCAGTGCCAGGGACTTGGGGTCCCTGGGTTTGGGAGTACCCCGAAGCCCCATCCACTGCATCTCCAGATTGGAGTATGGAACTATGATGGTATACACTCATCTTCCACAGTAGGCGACCTGATTGATTTTATTACTGGATAGGATTTACTGGTTTTTGTGGAGACTCATGAGAATCAGGAGCAAGGGCTACCCACTTTCCCAGGATACAGATGGGATTCTGTGTACAAATCTGAGACTAGATCAGCTAGTGGTCGTGGATCCGAAGGGGTTGCATGCCTATACAGGGAGTCTCTTCATCCGATCATCGAGTTCATCTGACATGACGAGCATACACGCTATATTTGGATCCGCATTGTTGGATAGGGGATTGATTTCGACAAGGACCTCTTTATTGCGGCATGTTATTTTCCTCTAGAATCTTTGTCTTTTGTCGAGGGCATTGGTTCACCCTATCTTGATCTCTCATTGTGATTGGACATTGTCAGATTTGCAGAGCGCGGGCATATTTTCCTCACTGGGGATTTTAATGCCAGGACATCATCACGACAATCAGAGTTTCAAGACACCACCGACCAGCTCCGAGTTCATGCCCTTGATAGTGATGGGATGGGAGTTACAAGATTTCCGAGGATAATTTGAAACCTATCACCCCCTATGGTGAGTACTTAAACACAGTTTGGTGAAGCCCATGAGTTCGCCATTTATAATGGCCAAACTTGTTGGCCGAATTCAAGTAGATACACTTGTCATCCTCACAATCGTGGGCATAGCATTGTTGACTATCTCATGAGATCACCATCATCCATACCTCTCATCTCTAATTTTCATCTCTCTCCCACCACCCTCTTTAATCACTCTTTCCCCGCTTTCGCTATTGGCCACCTTCCACGCCCCCAAGTCATCTTCCCAACCCACACTCACCCGTGCACCACGATATACCTTCACCTCTATACATGCCAATCTACCATGAATCTCTGTCCTCACTACTCCATGCTTTACCTCATGATAATACAGTTGAATCACAAGCGACTTTCCTTACCACCGGTATAATGTCGAGTGTCGCTCTCTTCATCATCTTGTCATTCATGCACACACATGCTCCTCACCGTCTCCGTTCCTCATGACGCGCATATCATCATACACTCCGCCATAAAAAATGTGCCTATGATTACTCCGAAGGAAAACGTCTTGTTGACCTTCTTTTCAGCTCTTTGATGAGTTGGAGAGAGTCATCTCACAATGTGGCGGATCTAGTTGTAGACTTGGTGATATCCTAATTGCTATTCTTCTTTATGTGGATGACATGGTACTAGTCTCCCCGACTAGAGAGGGATTGCAGAGGCAGTTGGATTGCTTACCCGCCTTTTTAACCATATGAGGATTGGGGGTGAACATTGTGAAGACCCATGTTATGGTCTTCATTCGGGATGCTCGGAGTAAGTGTAGACATTTTGATACCATTGTCACCCCTACAACCTTATACGCAACAGAGACATGGTGTAGTAGTCTTCCCTCCTCACACTGGTATATTCAGAGAGTTCAAGCACTTCCAACTACAGAGCGGAGATGTACACAGATAGCACTTGCTTCCTCACATTCTCTTCACGTCATGGTTTTCTCAGGCATCCCACCTCCTCCTTGAGTCATTTGATATCTCCATTGCATGTCGAGTAATCACCAGTTTATCATACGCTTTTTATATAGGACATACCTTGATCATACATGGAGACGACAGCTGGAAGTTAAACCCGACTATTATCAAACTCGTTTGACATATAAGGGTTCCCAGTTTTGCCACGAAACTTGGACTCTGGCTTATCACACGGCCTCAAATTCACATTGGGTCAGCTCCGCATATCATCAAATCAGTTGACTATTGAAACTGGGAGGTTCCATGGTATTCTGAGAGAGGAGCAGATATGCCATTTATGCTCTTTGGGTGAGGTGGAGTCTGAGGAGCATTTTATCTTCAGGTGCCCTCTATACTATGAGATTCGAGGGAGATACTATTGTCTCTTTTTTGTGACACGCCCACCTAACTACGATCACTCATAGCATATGAGGACTCTCGTTGTGTTGCACTTATGGTATGAGAGATGTTCCTACTTCGATGAGATCTAATCTTAGCCTTCAACCTTAGATTACATCTTTTTTCTTGAGGTCCGAGGAGAAGACCACGACAGGATTCCAAGTCTGGTGATGATCCAGATAAGGATGATGTACCTATCCATCGAGATCATAGGCCACGCACCACTCATAGTCATGTTACAGCTCGACCTATCCGACCTCCATGAGGAGACACACATCCCATCCTCCTAAACGACGTCAGCGACCACCAGAGTTACTTCATGCTATAGCTCGTATCACATTCTTCCAAAGTAGCAGCAGGACATGATGATAGTGAAATACTATGCTCCCATATGTTTCATCTCATTCAATCCATAGGAGTAGATATATTGTTCTTTCGTACTATTTTGGAGACCTTTCATACGCTCCCACAGTTACCACATACTTGACATGTACATTTGCTAGTCTTATATGCCTTTTGTCATGCTCTCTCTCTCTCTCTCTCTCTCTCTCTCTATATATATATATATATATATATATATATATATATATAGATATATATGTGCCACAGTCCACAACTCCCGCAGCAGAGGCGACACAGACAGTCCACTCGGAGATAGAGGTCCGCGGCACATTTAGTGATAGTTTCACAGCATACTATACACCATTTTTTCCAGGCTGATGGACATTTATTATACCAGACTGATGGACATTGACTGTGCCAACCATCTCACTATATGTAGTTTGAGTTTGCAGTTATTGTTTCCTTTTAGCTAGTTGAATATGTGCACACTTGACATGTACCTTTTCTTAGTCCTATGTACCTTAGGGTATCTCAAGGACATTAATAAAGATCTCTCTCTCTCTCAAAAACACACACACACACACACACACACACACATACATGCTGCTTGGGGCCCCCTTGCACCTCCTCCCTTGCTCACAGCCCCATTGCTTGGCCCTCCTAGCTCCCTATCTCCTCCCTTCCTCTCAACCCCCTTGCTTGGCCCTAGTAGCTCCTTGTCTACTCCTAACCTCATAATGGCTAGCTTTACGTTTTCTTATCTGGTTGACAGCACTGTCCCGTCTAGTTACCATCATTTTTGGATGTACTATTTTGTTTTATATGCCTTTTGGCATGGAAAAGACGTTAATCTCTCTCTCTCTCTCTCTCTCTCTCTCTCTCTCTCTCTCTCTCTCTCTCTCTCTCTCACACACACACACACACACACAGCATTGTATTCTTTCATCTTGACAATACAGAGATTAGTGGTGTATGTGGTTTTTCCTCCTCTATTATGTGTTCATGCTAATGATAGGGTGCTTATTGACATGGTATCCTATATGCCTACTCAATGGATTTGGTATTCTCACGAGCTCCATACTAAGGTGAAATAGTCCCTCACAAGAGGTGAAAGCTTAGAGAAGCAAGAGGGTGTTGAGGAAACCAGTTTTGAGCAATTTGTTGGCCATAGAGCACTGAAGGAGGTGCATGAGCGCATGAGCACTCAATAGGGACATAGGAAAGCAATACACTCTCAACAATACAAGGGAGTGGGAACTCATCTGCAATTGACAGTATTCTGTAGCTCTGCTGGCTATAAACTGGTGCAGGGAAGGTCGTGGCACTGACCGAAAAGCCAGTCGTGAAACGCCTGTTTTGCTCCGAAACGCCTCCATTCCAACCCGAAACACCTGAAAATCAACGCAAAACGCCAGAAACGGCTGTGCAAAACGTTGCCAGTTGCGCAACGCCTCCTCCGAAACGCGGGTCCGCGCACCCAGGACGTCTAAAAATGCCTGGTGTATCTAAATGCCCTTCGAACCGTAGATGAGGGAAGGCACACGAATTTGAATCTGACACGAGTGCAAAAGAGTCAACATTGATTGTGGCCCGTCGGATTGAATCAAATCAACGGCCAAGATTGAATGAAACTCTAGAACTAAAGAAAGGGCAGTTTTTTCACTGAAGAAAGGCAATTTGAAAGGGTCCCACAGGTGCCTCTATTTTTGGGGACTGGCCCATTCTCCCTAAAGGCCATGTCCACTGGTGTTTTTTGCAAAAAAGCGGAAAACAGAGTGATAATTGAGCATGGAGAACCGACTGTTTTGCAGATTTGACGAGACAGGAGCTATCCCGGTGCAATTGCCTACGTGCTAATATAAAAATCTTCAAAATCGGAGATCTGTGCGCGACACAGGAAATTTCCAAAAATGGTAGTTGGTAATAATTGCCATTTTTCAGGCTTAAGGGTGGTTTTGAGCCATTTTGAGGCCAAATACTTCAAATTGGCATAACTTTCTATCCATAGCACGATTGAAAAGTGGTTTGAGACCTTATTTGTCAATTTTGTTTGCAGTCATTTTTGCGATTTGGACTCATCTAAGTGTAGTAATGGCAACTCTGAGCGAGAGCATCCTCAACGAGTCAAGCAAATTGGAAGGAGCCGACAACTATGCAGTGAGACAAGGTCGTTAATTGAAGAAGATCAGTGAGCATGTGACAAGAGAAAACGGAAAGCACAGAATGTCATCAACTTATCAGTCAAAGATGCAATTATTCCCTACATTTCAAATTTGGAAGGACCGAAAGAGGCTTGGGATACGTTGAAGCCATTGTTTGAAACCACACACATCTCGAGTGTTATTTCTGAAGACGAAGCTACACACATTACGAATGGATGATGGTGCAACCATTCACCTATTGAAGGTAAAGGAGATCTGTGATCAATTAGTTGTCGTTGGAGAGCGAGTACAGGATCGTGAAATCGTGCAATTGACATTGAACAACTTGAGTGAGTCACATCAGATGTTTGTGACCAGTATAGCCACACAAGAGAATCTTCCAACCTATGAGGAATTAGGTGGATTGCTTCTGCAGGAAGAATAGCCTCAAGAGAATTTGAGTTATCGCGACAGGGGATTTCATCAAACTCTTGCAGTCAGAGGACGAGGTGGCAAATTTGGTTGTGGAAGACACCAATCGAGCGATGGAAACTCAAATTATGAATCGTTCCAACAATTTCAAGAACAATCCAATGACGGTCCAAATCGAGGCAATTGGCATCAAGGTCGAGGTCAAGGACGTGACAATCCAAGGCAGAAGAAACCTGGGAATTGCCGATATTACAACAAACCTGGTCATTGCGAGCGTGAGTGCTTCAAGAAACAAAAGGAATCAACAAAGCAGAAAGGCAAATGGCAAGTAGGCAATTATGTTGATCAACAACAATTTGATGATGATCAATACGAGGATGATGCAGGTGAGAGTTCAAACTTGTTCATTACGGCACTAATGACAAGTGATGAAGCCCCTTAGGATACCTGGTACATCGACAGTGGAGCGTCCAAGCACATGACTACAAGGAATGGTTTTCGGAATTCAGGGAAATCCACAATGGTGATAAAGTTGGACACGCTGATGGCCAATTGTTACCAATTAAAGAATTTGGAGTGGTACCAGTGAAGCTAGCCAGCGGGATGATAAAGCGAATAAGCAATGTACAATATGTACCCGGCTTAGCTAACAATCTACTATCTGTTGGGATGATGGCTGATCAACAACTCAAGGTTGAGTTTAATCGCGACAAATGTCTCGTCAAGGACATCAAGAATCACTACAAAGTGATTGCTACAGGAGCTAGAGTCAACGGAAATTGACTCCACAACTTAAATGCAAGACCTTTTGATCAAGCCATGGTAAGCACTGTTGATAGTCGAAGTGATCTTTGGCATCAACGATTTGGTCATATTAGTGCTCAAAGTTTACAGATTCTTGAAAGAGATAATCTAGTTATTGGATTGCCTGATATTTCTTTTGAATGAAAAATCTGTGAAGGTTACATTTTGGGAAAACAACACAGAGAGAGATTTCCCAAAAGTCGAGCAAGGAGAGCCAGTGGCATCCTCAATCTTGTCCACAGTGATTTATGTGGACCAATGCAGACTAGATCTCTTAGTGGCTGCTATTACTTTATTACCTTCATTGATGACTATAGCAAATGTATTTGGATTTATTTCATTAGCAAGAAATCAGATGCTTTTGTTAAGTTCACGGAATTCAAGGCATTAGTTGAAAAGCAAACAGGATGTTGCATCAAGACTTTGAGAACTGATGGAGGTGGTGAGTACTTTTGACAAAATTTATAGATTTTTGCAAAGATCAAGGGATCAGGAGGCAAACTACAGCACCTTATTCACCACAGCAAAATGGAGTTGCAGAACGAAAGAACAGATCCATTGTTGAGACGGCCAGGGCTCAAAAGTAAGGGTTTGCCAAACACCTTTTGGGCAGAAGAAGCTTGCAGCACAACTACTCACATCCTGAACCGGTGTCCTACGAAATCCGTGGAAGGTTTTTACAGGAAAGAAACCTGATATTTCTCACTTGAGAGTATTTAGTTGTGATGCTTACGCTCATATTCCTGATGAGAAACGAAGGACATTGGATGCAAAAGCTGTCAGGTGTATTTTCCTTGGATATGACGAGAAGGCCAAGGCATATAGGATGTATGACACGAATGCACAAAAGCTTTTGATTTCTAGGGATGTTACATTTGACGAGATGGGTCAAGGTGAACAAACTGAAGCAATCACTAAACCTTTTGATGATGGAGTGAAAATATAGATCAAGAAGGTGCTAAAATTCCTAAGAGAGTACCTAAATGGTACTTATCAACACGTGATGCTAAGAAGGGAGATACTCCCGAATCTAGCGAACTCGGAGACAATAGACGTTCTACATATGAGACACTAATAATAGAGGTTTGCATTGTTTGCTAGAAAGGAAGCAACAATCAGAAAAATACCTTTAGGTAGAAAGTTCAAGACTCCTTATGACCATGCACTTTGCTCGAACGCTTAAGTAGCAGCAGAGCTGTGTAGCTCAAATGCAGACCATAGATAGTATTTTTTTATTTTATAAATGGAATGTACAAATCTTTGAAGAAAGACATTTTACCTTGAGTAACACAAAATAACATCAAGATGCTAAAAGATAACTGAATAACATAAGGAGCTGACATATGATAGAAGTGGTTTATACTCAAATAAAGTTATCAGTCGAAGGTACATATGGTACTTGACATAAGAGGAAACCAACATAACAATTTACATTGGCATTGGTCTTGGCCTTGGAATTTTTGTCGCAGTCTGGTTTCTTCTTTGGAGGCTGCTTCTTTCCAGCTGCATTCTTCTTTGCCATGAAAGCATCAAAATTGAATGCACCGCCAGCACCAAATGCTGATAAGCTGATTGTTGCAGCAGAAGCAGCTAATGGATGAATATCTGCTCTTGGAATTTCAGATGTCGTTTGAAAAGATGGAGTAGAGATGAATCTTGCTGCAGATCTTTCAGACAAGGGGATAATCCCATTTCGTCCATGGAACAGCCTAAAAGCTGCTTCAAAATCAGGGCCATCTTCAAAAATAGGCCCTCGTACTCCTTGGATCTGAACAACAAGATTCACGAATCAAATCCTGGCACTTGACTGGAATCACATTTCCACGGTGCATAAACTCATCTAAATATCAGACGTTGGAATTGCCACAAATCTACAAACAAAAAATACCATTTCATAAATACATACAGATCCCTTCTGCTCTCTCAGAACATTATCAAGAAAAATGCATGACGAATTCCTGATGGTTGACATTGACAATAAATAAATTGATCTAGACTTCCTCATATCGAAGAATGTATTGAAAACAAAAATTAAAGGCATTTAGAAGAAGAAGTTTAATGTAATGTATCTCAAACAACGGCAAGGAAAACAGCAGAATCGCTTTTAGGCATAAGCCCTACAGAAATTGTCTACCTGAGAGTGTCCCTTGACACAAGGTGTAAATCAGAATGATGATATAAGACATCAAGACAATTTGTTCAGCTCGTGTAAGGTAAAATCAATGCAATTCAGCCAAAAGTCCCCAAGGACTCCAGATAATCAGAAGCTAATTATTGGCGAACCCTTGAGAAAACTGCAGACGTGAAACCACAACCTACCTACCTAATTGGCATCTAGAGCTAATAACAGCCGGCTGAGGAATTCATTCTGAAACAACTTATTGGAAAATAAGACCTAAGCTATCTATGTAACAACCCTCAGACCGCAACACAAGAAAACACAATCAAGTGTTCAAGAGTAGCATCCGTAGCAAATCTGGTAAGTTCTTGGATTCATCAAAACAGGATAGCATGAAAATCACTGAACCTGACTAGGGGGAGAATAGCGCGGAAAATCGGAGAAAGAGAAGAGGGTTGGCTCCCCTATGTTCCTCAAGAAGGGGCAGGCATCCACAGCTTGTGCAATTAGGCTGTCACAGCCGCTGCCGCTGCTGTTACAAGCCATCTTTAAGCTCCTTGCAGATGCGGCTGCTGAATCCTCCATAGCTTCGTGCAGATCCGGAAGAAAGCTTTCGCAGATCTCTCAAATAAAATCTCTCTCTCTCTCTCTCTCTCTCTCTCTCTCTCTCTCTCTCTCTCTTTTGTTTGTTTGTTTGTTTTAAGGTTCTAAGGCCAAATGCATTGATATTCTCTCTCTCTCTTACATCATTGCTATTTTTCATGTGAAACCAAAAAAACCCTAAAAAATAAAAAATGAGGGCCTCTCTCCTCTCTCTCCCAATCTTGAATGGCACCCTCCTCTCTCTCTCTCTCCATTTTATACCTTTTCTCTTTCTAGAAACTTATCTTTCTAGGAATTTCTAAAGGCACATGTTCTATCTCTCTAGAAATTTCTAAATGCACGTCATTTTCAACCCATTTTCACTGCACTTCAAATGCCCTTCAAATAAGGTTTAGGGCAACGTGGACCAATCAAAATAGACAAAACCCTTTTTGTCTATCATTCTGAACCAACACCTCCACTACGTTGGCAGTGGTGAGCTCCCAACTGCACTGCACTGGTAGTGGTGGGCTCCCATGCGTCTCAAGAATGGAAGATATATCACCATCTTGGAGAGAGAGTCGCATGGACCACTATCACCTTCAAAAGTCATGGTGTAGCATACGACACTCATCTCGTTTACAAAAGAATGAATTAATTTGACAACATTTTCAGCTTTTAGCTTTGTCTTATCAACCACCATCACGCCTAGATGGGCAACACCACAACTCAAAAGTCATGGTCTTGGGCACACGACACTCATCCTATTTAAAAACGAATGAATAAATTTGACGACCTTTTTAGTGTTTAGCTTTGTCTTGATACCTTATGTTGTGATAGTGATTGCTTATGTAAGCTATTGTGATGATTCCCTCGAAGTTGCAATGTCTCTTCCAAATGAGTTTTAGTTATTTAAAAAAATGCAGTTTTAAGCTACAAGTCTTTTTTTTTTTTAAATGCACGACAAAGCTCTTTGATATTTTTTGATTCGCCTTGTTTTCTTTTATGAGGGCATTTCCATTTTTTAAGGAGTTCCCTATTTTCATCGACAACAACCATAGCAATAAATTCCAAACATTAATAAGCGATTTTTTTTTTGGTGTGTGTGAAGGCATTTTTTAGCAGCCTATTTTCAACCATGATTGTTGTGGCAATCAAGCAAAACCACCCCCCCCCCCCCCTCCTCTCTCTCTCTCTCTCTCTCTCTCTCTCTCTCTTTAAATAAGGTCGATGAAGGCTTGAAGAGACATGGCTTTCAATACTTTAATGCTGCTTTTTTTATATCAAGTATACATTACTTGGCCAAATTTCAAGTAGCATTTAAAAGGTTTGTCAACTAAAAAAAACCTAGAGACGAGCATGACGTGATGGATAGGCCAATTCTTATAGCCCTTCCATCCACGTGAAGAAAGTGGGCTTCTTTTCTGAGGTCATTTTCAGTATTTTAGTAGCAACCCTTTTTCAATCACAACTTCGATGGCAAGCATCTTCATCCAAGGGTAAAGAAGGCTTGTCAGTTGGTAAAAAGTTGTGGATTTCACCACTTAGTTTTTCATTTTCTTTTGTATCCCAAGCATACACTACTTAGCACAATTTCAAGAAAGGTTCATCCAAAAAAATAGATTACACGGAAAAAAAAAAATCTCAAAACTAAAATTACGTGGTGGAAGAGATGATTTCTTCCCATCCTTCCATCCACTTGAGAGGAAAATATGGTTGTGTTTTATATTTAGTCAAGTTAGATAGTCTCGAGTCCCGTTAAGATTGCAAATATGGTTGACTCTTATAATTAGCTATGATATAGATTATATATTTACAAAACATCATTTTGCTCCAATGTTTTGATGATATTAAATATGTATATTCCTTTTAATGAACTCTCTAACGTACTTAGAATCTAGAAATAAAACTTTTTTTTTTATTCCCATTTGTCCATTCATTCCTTAAGACTATTATACCAACTTCCTGGCCAAGAGTCGTATAACACTTTCCATGCAAGCTTGTTTTCATTGTCTTGACTCCTTTTCTGATATAGATCTTATACTTGTCACCATCACACCGCCACAAACCGCACAAGTTGGTACATTGAAGAAGACGTGTGTCATGGTCGAATGTCAATGATCATCCTTGTCAAGAACACATCCACCACTTATTAGGCATGGAACAATGTAAGCTTAATGTAGTGTGAAAACTATTGTTTGAACAAGAGCACATGATAACAAACACTTTGGTAAGGATGTCAAGGCATACACCACTTTGATCCTCACAAAAGACCACCTGTGGAGCAAAACCACCCAACCAACAGGAAATGGCTAGTCAAAACCCTAACCACTTCACTCCCAAGCCAAGGTGATTGAATGCAAGAGAGGAGGGGATCCTGGCTTCTGAAATCAAAAAATACAATGAGGAGATGGGCGAGTTCTACTAGGTTATATGATCTCCAAAAGCTAGAGAATATTCCCTCTAGGATCCCTCCAATCCTATCAAAAGCATTTGACCTGCTATTCTTGCACAAAAGCTGTCAATCACCATGCAAAAGGTCCATAGGTCCAATTACCTGGGTCCTCATAAGATTATTAGTTACATTACTACATTACCGGCCAAGCCCGAAATGACGTGGTGTAACTAACAACCTTATACACTACTGGAGTACCGCTATCCATGTCAGGAATTATTCCGAGTCCCACATACTGGACGTGGACGTAACAATTTAGGACTTAAATTTAAGTTCACTAGTTAACATGTATTAATTGTTGCATGGAGATTCAATTATAGCCTTTTAGTGTTGGGGCCCAAATAGAGCACAAGCTTTGTGATACAATAGTTGATGCAAGATATGTATATACCTCCTTGGCCAAGATCTCCCTTTATTTTAGAGTCTGTTCTCTCTCTTCCTTCCAAGTCTTTATACAACTATTTGCTTGGACTTGTGTTGTGTTCAATATTTGTGGTATGACTTATCTTATGATTTATGTCTTCTTATACTAGTTCTAACTCTAATTATCTACAAAAATATTACCTCTTCTCATATTGACTGATGTGAACTCCAAGGGAATGATTCTTGATAACTTTAAAAGCCACAATACATATACTTACATGCAAAGCATTCTTGAAAATTTACTCAATCTATAACAAAATTAAATGGATCCCAAGATACTTATCAAGTACATGAATAGACACATTTTTGTTGATTGATAAGCACAAAAGATTAACCTTATGTGGCTGACAGCCACATGGTTCACTTGTTTTGCCACGAACCTGCTACTATAGCAATCCACATTGTGATATGTTTCTACTGATCTACTGCTACAACGTTCTAGCTATAGCTTTAATGATATGCACTCATCTATAAAGTATTGTTTTGGTAATGCATGAAGAATCGATAGTAGTGAATCCATTATGGCATCTTCACAAGATAATACTTCCACCTCTATTCAGGTATGAGCTTTATCTATGTTATTGAAAAGTATCATCACTTTGACAAAGCAAAGACATTATTAAAATGGAGTTTTCTTCAATTCCACGTTAATAGCTTGTTATTAACATAAAATTTTCACTACTTACACAGTAGGTTTTAACTGTAATCAACTTAACTCAAGACATATAAATGTGTCGCTTTTCTTGGCTCGGGTACTCTTGGAACGCATAAATTTGCGCAATAGTCACTATAGTCTCTATGGTTAGTATGGCATGGAGTTGCCCTAACACAACAGTCCAGACTATACAAGCCAATGCTACTCCTCTTTTATTGCAGTCTAAATAACTATGTACAAGGGTCTTGACACCATTACACGACCTATTATATGGGTCCACGACTTAGTATGGCATGGATTTGCCCTAATACCGTTGTACGCGTGTCCTTGCTCACCCTAGGTATTAAACTTTTTGTGAATACGATTTACACATGTTTAGCAAGCGTCGTGTTGGTTTTTTATAATAATAAAAATTATCAAATGATATGGATAATGTAAAAAGATGGCTTAGCCTATTGCTAATTTTCACACTTGAATGAGAAGGTTGGACTATGAATTTCTATTTTAACTAAGTTCTTAAGTAGCAAAGCTTATTTTGTGAATGGATAACAACTGACATTCAGCACTGGCACATGTCTTCCTCACATACTAACTCGCACGGTTTTGTGTTGTGGGATGGTGGCAGGTACCAGCTGGATGTCTTGAAAAAATTCTTGCTTTATGGTGCTTTAATGTACTGTATTTTACTTCTGCCTTTTTTAACAACAATTTTCATACTCTTTTTTATCAAAGTTTTGATGCTTGTAATGCGACCTAGCTGTCGCTGGCTCAGTAGCTTAGAAACAAACTTGTTACTCCATTTTTCAGTTGCTATTTGGGTGCTCTACACGTTGTTTGGATAGCGCTCCAATGATTCACAATTGCATTATCATTACTTAGTTTTGTATGCATTTGATACACATTATGTCTCGGTTGTTTTTTAGGCTCTGATTAAATCGCTTATTTGTAAGCAATTATGTTGCTTTGATGGGAATCGAATGTTCAATCTACTTTCTTACAATGGCTTCTTTATACAAAACTTTACATTCTCCCCACTGGATTGAGATGTGACTTGACTGCAGGCCTGCCATTTTGGCTTATGTCTTAGAAAGCTTCATACAAATATATTTGCCCATTTCATACCGTTTATGTTTCATAATAGGCATAGGAGCATGTTGAACAAAGGCATTTTCAATGTGAAACCCCTCTGCATAAGACAATGTTTGTCTTACATTCAAGGGAATAAGGTTGTTATAGATACAACACTAAACTAAGGCTTAGCTTTGGACTGGCTTTTTGTTGCTCATGACTAGCTAAGAAAACGCACTTTCTGGAAACACCATGACATCATCATAGAAAAGCACGAGGACACTTGTGCAGGCAAGGGAAACAAATCTTTGCTAAGTCAATTTATGCAAATTTTGTTTAAACTACTTCAGGTCATAGGATTACCATGATTCCTATTGCTTCAAACTTTGATACACAAACATATTTTGTGTAACCTAATTTTTAGGGCTCCCAAGTAAGACCTATTCGTGCTTTGCTACTCTTTCTATACCTTAACCTAAAATGAAGTCAAACCCTTCGAATATCACCATGTGGCTAAGCCTTTTTGCTAAAACTTTACCTAGAGATTACAACCTACCATTTTGATTAGTCCATTAGTCTTGTGTATAAGCTTATCAGGGCATTAGCTTGATCATTCTTGGAGTTGTATTTACGGTTCACTTTGAGTACATAACACTGTTATGATGTAACGGATATGGACCATACCCCATGAACTGATCAGTATGGCAAATGCCCTAATACAGTAACAACAAGGTTCAACCTATTGCCAACTAATGTTTATGAATGGAAAGATTGGACTAATCGTTTTTAATGATGACTAGTATGTTGTTAAGAGGTTAAACTTGTTTTGGAAATGGATAACAACTGACATCAGAGCGTTGACGCTTGTATTCCTCACTAAACTAACCTTTGCGGTTTTGTGTGGTGGGATGGTGGAAGGTACCAGCTGGATGCCTTGAAATAAGTTTTACCTTATTGTGTTTTCTTATGAAAACTATATGATCTTTTCAACTCTATTTTTCCTTGTTAGTTTATGAATAAAGGTTTAAAGGGTTTAGTCTTGACTTGTCAAATATTTACTCTCTCTCTCTCTCTCTCTCTCTCTCTCTCTCTCTCTCTCTCTCTCTCTCTCTCTCTCTCTCTCTCTCTCTCTCTCTCTCTCTCTCTCTCTCTCTCTCATGGATAGTACTACATTTTTAATCTACTTTTTTTTTTCTCATTTTGGAGCGTGGCAAAACCACTTACGAACCATGTATCATATTGACAAATAACCTTGTTGAAATCCAAAACCTTTTTACAAACTTGTTTTAGCAATGGAGATTCAATCACCTATAAATCATTGGACATGATTCACCCAAACTTAACTTCTTCGACAAGCCAATTTAGATGGGTATATCGGAGCTTATCTATAGTGACCCACAAAAGACTATATATATGTAGGATTCGACTCTTGCTTTACCTCATCAACAATCAGAGAAGCAGCAAATATCCTATGTGCCACCACATGCTCTTCCAACGAAGCTATCTTGGTAAGTATTTTTCTTTCATTTTATTTCAACTTTGAAGAACACCATTCTTTGTGTATAGGAATGGGTTAGATTGCATAACCATCAGTGATCCACCTCTTGTAATTGGCTAGTACATCTACTGGATGCGCTTTCTACGTAATCATCACAAAATACTAGATGTTATGAATATTTAAATTGTCATCAGTGGTTGGCAACAAGGTTATCCCCTTTCTCCTTATCTTTTTGCTATAGCCATCAAGCTTCTATTTTTCATTCGTATGAAGAAGGAAAAGTTAACCATCTTTTACAATTTCATAACATGACTGTAGGCACTTTGATCCAATGATTTGCTAAGGGAAAAATCATACTTAGAACTGAATCTCTTTCGTATTCTTGAGTCCTTAAGATCAATGATAGATCATGGGCAATAAAGTGAAGAGCTACCCCATTCATTCACAAAATAAGGCTTTATGGTACAAATCAAGATCATCTAAAATAGAAGATCGACTCCCACTTATAACTCCTTAGTTTTTAGTTCTAAAGCAAGGAGGAAAAGGTCATAGGATTTTTGATACATTATTCATATGTGAAAGTCATTTTAATACATTTAAAAAGTCGAGACCAGCTTTGAGAGAAATTGCTTCTTAGGGAGAAGGAAAGTTAGAGTACACTAATGTAAGATCCAAATTCAATTACTTATGACTTTTTTATTACCATATTGACAAATCATATTCACCCAAAAACTTTATGCATGCAGACAAAATAATCATTGTATCTCGTCTAGTTAGATAAACGCCGACTCAAGTTGAAACTGTTCATTTGATTTGCAAACATGAAGTTGACACTACAACCTACTTTATGGATGTGATAATGTTTGGATAAGTCTTTGGCATTAACCTCAAGCCAATGTAAGACTCACTACCTAAACTCATTGCTTTGCCTATTTTAATGGTCAAACCTATTGCAATATATTATGCCATGAAAGGTATGGACAGATAGAAATGATTTACTTTATGAACTCTCCATCGAATCTCAACCAAGATCCAAATTTCTATTATTGTAATGAGTAGCAAAACTTAGAATGTTTATACATCTTGGAAAATATATATATTGTTATGTTTTTCCTTGCTTCTTGCCATAGCTACAACTAATTGACTAGTCTAGCATCAACCCTTCTTCTAGCAAGAAATAAAATCCACCACTTTTACAAGTATAGTGTGCATCATGCATGCTTTATAAAACTTTGGTAAACTATTGTTAATCATATACTTGTAAGGCAAGTACAAGTGGCAGCTTACTTTTTCCAAAATATAGATAACACATTAATTGTCTCCAATGTCACAAGGACCAATTTTGAAGACCATTTACCATGACAAAAGACCATCGCTTATTGCTCCCATATGTGCTTCCGAGCGTGAAGGCTAAGCTCTAGGAATAATCTAACATTTTTTTAATTCAACAAAAAATTTTAGCTTGACCATTCATATCTAGTAGTACCTCAAAGAAACAATGCAGACCTTTTGAAGCCACCCATGATATTTCCTTATTATGTTCTTGTACATTTCTCGTATTGCAATGGTCTCAACAAATAGTAAGTTGTCAGATAAACTCATTCTTCATGAACTCCAATGAGCTGGAGCAATCAAGTTCTAACACAACCAATTTCAAACACAATAAGTTATTGATTATCAATTTAGTCATTGAAACAAACGAACAAAAAGAAGTGGTTTTTATTGAAACAATTGCTTGATACTCAATTTGTGTAGAATGTTTCATTTCCAATAGAAGGTCACATGTTGGAAAGAACGCATGTAGATCCAATTCTTGAGATGACCTAAGCCGAAACTTGATGAGTCTAGCCCAATTCACAATAGGAAATCGTAACACGCAAAGTTTATTCCAATGTTTGTACACCATGAGATATCTGTGAATACTTGTACCTAATCTCTTACAAGATTTACTTGAAATCAATTAGAATATTGTCAAGCAAGCACACTTCATAACAAGTTGTGGCTCAAAACTGTAAGGCAAAAACCTTATGCTTGCCATAGGCAAGCTACAAACATGTGCACATAAGTACAAACATGTGCACATAAGGAATCAAATTTTCAAACTGTGAGGAGGAAGAAAATTCTCTCCATGGTAAGTATTTGCCAAGAGGATCTCCACCTACTTAAAGCACAAATTTGCACACTTTTCACGAAATTTTGAATAACTCAAAGCATCCAAAAAGGATCAAAACAAATGTGTGTCCATTCCACCAAGGGCTTTGCCACCTCTACATGCTTTCTATGTGAAAAGTAATGTGGGCACTATTATACGATCTACCTAAGAAAAATCGTCTACACATCTTTGAAAGTAAAAGACAAGGCATCACAGTATAATGAAAGCCTTGCAAGAGTCGACAAGGTGAGTTCCAAAACATGGCTTCTTTTCTCATTGTGAGATGAAGTTCGATTTCACTTTGTTGCCCACCAACGTTGAAGACTAAAACCAAGTTAAGAAGTTCAAATATCTCATTAGTTGTACATGTGGAACATTGTACAGAATCCTCTCCAACAAAGCTTTTGGGGTTATCACTAGTTAGTACAGAGCATGTTAATATATGACAGCAAACCGAATCAATGATGGAACACCATATTTTCAAAAAGTGATGGTAACAGCACAATAACCTCCGTTTTTTAAAGCTACAAACAAAAACAACACCACGCTGAAAACCTAAGACTTCATATAGCTTTAAGGATAAAATAGACATAAGCAAAGCATTAGTTCTACATATTTCAACATAAGAGGTTGGTTAGATGGGACTCAAGGATGATAAAAGTGTCACGTTTCCACATTGGGCCCAAGATTTTCTCTCAAATGGTGGGGAAATTTTGATTATAACTACTAGATGACTGATCAAATCATGAGATTCTTGGACTCCAACGCTGCCTACCCATTGAATTTTGCCGTTGCAGGGGGACACATAAGTTTACCAGGGAGTTATATTATAAAAGAGTGCATGTCCTGACTATAAACACCTTATGGTTCATGACTCAATCAAAACTGTGCATAAAAACTCGAATTCTCAATTTGGATGCTGTCATTCATACATTGTAGTTATTTCTAGGATAATACCCAACATAACAAACGAGCCATGCACTATCTAGCCTACTTCCTGGTAAAAAATTAAGGAATACTTACATTTCATACCTCAGTGTGCTGAAAACATAACCCAAATTGCACAACTAAGGATAGACAGAATTAGCACAATTTGATGCCGCAAGTTGGATTGTCATCTAACTGAACCCCTCATAAAGGGGCAAATTTCGATTTCATAGTGTAAATACAGTTGAATTGGGTAATGCAACAAAACAAAGTGAATATTAGGGTCACACCTGTCGTAACGTGGATCAGCGAGGACTAGATGCTATAACTCTTCAAACCAGATCTGGTGCTGAAAAAGCCATTGGATATTTATAATATCCACAATGACAAGAAGTTACTGGTTACAGACAGGATCCACCCACGCTATGCAACTTAATGGATCCACCACTGACAGCTAACCTCGTACCATTCAGACCTTCTGAGCTCAACACCCGACACCTAGAGTCCTCTTTCTGCTCAATATTAGGATCTGTAGGATCGCCAGCAGATTTACTGCTCTCCCCAGTGGCATCTGCCGTCAAAGAGGTAATTTCCTGCTCTACACCACTTTGTTCACTGCTGCTGCTGCCCCCAGTTGGAGAACTTGCTAGCAAAGATGCAGAATTCTGTGCAGTCGATGAACCAGGCCTTTCTCCATAGTTATGCAACCGTCTTCCTATCAAGTATCTGTCATCTCGGATTAAATTGTGAAGATCCGAAACACAGCGATGCATGCGTTTAATGCCATACCATACAATTATCAAGGCAAGGCAAACGAGCCAAGCAAAGCGATAGACTGCTGAGTTGGCTGTGAGGGAAAACCCCAGGGGAGGAAACAGTCCACGTGCAACAACATACGGAACACACAGAGCTGTTAATAGCTTTATAAGAATTGGAGCTACAATCTCTTGAAACACCCAAAGACCCCGCAATCTTGAGAAACCGTCCGACCTCACTTGCTCAAATTTAATCCGCCAGCTTTCATCTGCCAAAGGTGTAAGCTGGCCCAGCATAACCTGAAGCACCACCAACCATTCTTATTAAGTCTAAGCAGAAATCAAAGACAGCACTCACACACATCAATCAAGATCAACATGAGAGATTAAAGAGAACTTAGATTAAGCGAAGAATGAGCATAACTTTCTACAATGGCATAAGAGGAGGTGGAGCACCAGCCCTCCTTATATCATTTCTCTAGTCTCTATTAAAAGTAAAAGTTGAGCAAAAGCATGTAGGCATGACCAAACCAACATTAGGGGTGCAGATAAATATTAATTTCTAACAAGCTCATGGTAAATTGCTGCTTAATACTATTCTACAAGCAAAAATTTCTAAACTTTGTCGCAGTAAACTCATCGCCTGAATCAATTTTGAGAACTTTCATTTTTCTTGAGACTTCATTTTCTGAGCTTTTCTTGAACTGCCTAAAAGATTTGAAGGCACAATGGCTGGAAGAATACAATAAAGCAAAATCTAAACAATCTACAAGATTTTTGGATTTCATTTGATGAATGCTTTTGTGATTCCAATGTCTTGATTTGCAATGCCACAACTCGTTGATATTTTCAAAAGTAGAAGTAACCAAAGCTTTTGATTTTTCAAAATGACAATGACTCAATTTGTACAAGTTTCCAGACCTTGTACATCCCCTCATTTTTGTGGGCCTTTCCGTAATGTAAAGAAACTCAATCGGAGTGCGTATCAGCTGGATTTGTCAAAGTCCATCCAGTCTTCTATGTAAGACGTTTAAAGGACCGACTTGGTGCGAAGGGTGGTTTGATTCAAGCGAATGAACTAGTTCATTTGGAGGATCTGTCAACCTTTGTACCTTCTGAACCACATGCCATTGTTGTTGTGGGCTCAGAAACAGGTAAGTGGAATGTTAGGGACCCAACCCCTTGAGTCCCAGACCTAACTTGAAACCGGACATTGGATTGGGCCTATTGACTTGACCAGTTGACTCGTGGACAACATGCATGCCACTTGTCATGATCAGGGATATGTGCTTTGGCATGGAGACTCCTACCTTGCAGGTATACAAGGGGAGGAGATCTCAGTTACCATTCATTCTTTTTTCCTAGGTGTTGGTGGATGGTGGTGCCCTTTCATTACCCAGTAGATTTAACATGCATGGATGTAAGCATGTAGAGACTCTCATGGAGAATGTTGTAAAAGTAACCAATAAAGAGGATAAAAAATCGTTCAAGGACATCACTCTTTATGGGCAACTTATTGGCTCCTTAATGTCGATAACCATAACTAGACCTAATCTTTGCTATAGTGTTTGCAAGCTTAGCCAAAATATGCAAGATCCATTAGTTATCCATTGGAAATGTGTCAAGAGGATATCGAGATACATCTCGAGTACACTAGATTTTGGAATCCTTTATAGAGGTGACTCCAATAACTTGCATGTTGTTAGTGATTCATATTTTGCAGGGGACAAGAAATATAGAAAGTCAACAAGTGCCTTTGCAACTTTCATTGGAGAAGGTGTAGGTTCTTTTGGCTGTCAAAGAAGCAATAAACAATATCTCTTTCATCAACCGAGGCCGAGTAACAACCACAACCAAGGAGGTGCTTTGGATGAAAAGGTTGCCTGAGGAGCTCAAACTGATCAGATCAAGTGTCATTCCAATCATCTACAATGATAACATCTCGATCTAACACCTAACATCCAATCCAATCCAAAAACATCTCATGCATGGACCAACACATAAAAATTGCTCACCATTTTGTAAGGGAGAAAGTCCAAGCTAAGGAGATCTCATTTGCATGTTTCAAGTGAAGAATGCATTGATGATATATTGACAAAGCCTCTCAAAAAGGCTGCATTTTTTAAAGCCCTTGGGTTAATTAGCAAAGTTATGTTATCATCTAGCTAGATTGTGAGGAGTATTGAAATTTCACAAATCTAGCTTGACTAGTTTTTTGTGATTCCACTTGTAAGTGATGATGTGGCACACGCCACGTGTATAGATGCTTGGACCTATGCATAGCCACAAATTACAATGGTGCTAGCTAGGGGCAAGAGAAGGTCGAAGGTCTTGACGGCACTATGGGATGTATTAATGTTTCACGAATCGGCGATTCAAACAAGGAGCGGTTCGAATCGGCTGATTCGAATCGGAAACCTATTCGAATCGGTTGCCGTTTAAAAAAAATTTTAAATCGGCCCCAAAAGTGAAAAAAGGTTCAAATCGGCCGGTTCGAACCGGGCCGGTCGAATCGGCCGATTCGCAAGCCATGAAACATTCGGACGTTGTTAGGGTTAGAAGTTGGATCTCGCTTGATGTCTAGTCATGGGCTCAAGGCACAAAGGGTGGATCTGGATGGATCCTACAGCGGGGTGGATCGTGAGCATTCGGTTTCTTGTGTTAACCAGCAAATGACAGTTTCCGGTTAGCGTGGACATAACAATTGGAAGAATTTTAACTAACTGTGTGAATATCAACAACTTCCCTTTTAAGCATTGTACATACTTTTATCATAGATAGGAATATAGGCAAAATAAAAGCTTCATGTTTTTGTCCAAGTAAATATGAGGGGTTTGAATATGCAAATAACTCTACATCGCACTTTGTGTGTTGCATATGAAACTTACAAGGAAGAGCAAATTAGTAAGTACCAACATTTTGGTCCTATGAATTGGGTCCAAACAACTAGTGATGCATGGTCAATAGATTTAGTTAGAAAAAGTTTTAATTTTTGTTCAACATCGCTAGTAATCGGTAAAGTTCATCTCCATAGGACTTTCCGAATCCTTTGTCAAGCAAGTCAAATTGAGAAGATTTGAATCAAATCAATTTCTTTTTAAACAATAGTGTCAAGCCACTCTTGAAGATTTTTTTAAAAAGGGAAAAGATCCAATTTGGGATTTTTAGCCTTCATTGGGATAACTCTTCAATAGACTAATTTGTATAGTATATGTAGTAGTATATACTAACATAGAAGACACATGATACTAGGAGGGATGATCAAATCAGGAAGTTGGACTGGTGTTCATGGTCAGACATGAAAGCCTATGAATTTAAATAAACCCTCAAAGATATCGGATTAGTAAATACTGTATCGCAAAAGATCCCAATTGATTAATGTTCCTAAATAGACTGCATATGCAATTTAGCATGAACCCAGAACATTTAAGCCGATCAGGCATTACATATGTGTGACTTGCAAGAAGATTCGACACAAATCGGTCATATTTCTATGGTAAATATTTATATTTTTTCATGATAAAACTGGTTTGATGTAGAAGCTGAGTGATGTGAAAGAAATATTAATGGATTTACACTCGTTGAGTCTCTATTCAAATCTCAAATGGACAAAACAGATTCAGACAGGTTCGTGAAAGTCATGATTCTTTAAAACCACTAGAGAGAGAGAGAGAGAGAGAGAGAGAGACCAATCTTGTCCAAATTTTAAGAAAAACGAGCCCCAAAGCCCAATCCTGATATAGCAAGAAAACAGGACTTTCATCCACTGGAACCCGTAAAGGCACGATTACAAGTAGCTCAAAAAGTAGGCCAACAAGGACCGGAATCACCACAATCTGCAAAAACAACAAAAATAGATATGTAAATCTTAACTTTAGCTGCTTTCCAAGATAAGCCATGATAAAAACAAAGGCTATGATGATAGAAGAACAAAAATCAGCATAACTCTTAACAGTGTTCTGCACTGAAGACCTCTCTATATTGCCTTTACAGGCATCCTCTGCAAAAAATCCACAAACAGAGTTTACTAACAAAAAGTCATCAAGCCTGTAGCCAAGCCCTCCACATCATCAAAAAACTAAGATAGGCATTTGTCTTGCTTTTACAATCTGTTAATCACTTGGGAAATGAACTACTCACCCAGAAAAAGAGAAGACATGTGCTTTTTACCATGATTGCTGACCACTTTAAAACCTGCATCATAAGAACTCTCAAATTATGTGTCCTCAGATAATCCACTGCGTATTTTATTGCTGCTCCAACAGCCCAGATTACATAGCAGCCAATATTGAATGCGTAGAGATCTGCAACAACATGAAGATTTCACTAACTACTCAGTAACCTTCAGAAATCTGAACAAACAACTTCAAGCGATTCATTTTTTACATATGTAATGAGAAAGTTGCTCAAACTGCAATTAAGACAGAGGGACAAAGTAGCCCCATGAAAAATTTCACATGAACACCATTAAAAAATGTAGCATCCCCATCCACATTAAAACCTGCCTAACTTTTGTATGTGGAAATGATTAAAAAAGTATGCTTAGTTTTTCCTAAGAGCACAACCCCATTTATAAACCAGTGACTTTCTTGATTTATCTTTGAATGGGTAATTTATTGAAGTCCAAATAACAACGGCATCTGAAGTAACCATAATGTAAGAAGCATTTGGAAAGAATAGTAAACGGCAACCAGACACAGCTTACCATTGCACTTAGCACCCCGAGTTATTGGAAGTTTTGAAAGTGAGGCAAAAATGGCCCTGCCCAAGGAAATGGGCAAAAGAACCATAACAAAGTTTGTCACAAAAAGAGTCATCATTGCTCCAACCAACAAAACTACTATGCGCGCTGCAAACATATACCTGTCCAAAATAAAGACAAATAAGAGAAAGAGCTTGTATAATGCCTACAAATAGTTTGCAAGTTTTGGTTCTGAACTGAAACAAACATGTCAGGAGCCTTCCTCCAAAAACCTTCCAATTATAGTTAAAAAAGATGATGTATAACATAAAGTCAGTTTCTTTAAGCACATTATCCCCATGCACAAGTAATCAATAGGTAACAGTAAATACTGTCAAGTCATTTAAGAAAAACCGTTTCAGTTACACAAAATTCTGGGTTGCTAGTGAAGCTAACCACTCGATTGCCTCTGATCTCCTATCAAAATCGCCTTCAACAGCAAGGCCAGCTCCACTACTTTTGGGGGTTTCCTCCTCATTGCCTCTTTGCACCACAAGTGGCACTCTTTCATGGTTAGGAGCTACACCATGTTCAACATTCTGTGGCCTAGGTCCTCTTTCTTCAGCTCTATTCGAATTCTCTGATGGAGGAAGAAGATACTCTGAAAGTCCAAGTGCCCATCCAACCGAGGAAAACCAACTGAAAAGAATACCCTTGATGGTGGCCCGTGGCCTGAAGTGTTCCAGTGCAAAAGGAATACAGATGTGAAATAAGAGCATATCAGCAGGTAATTCGGTGAACGGATCTGAGACTCTGCAAAAAAAAAATCTAATGGTGTGAAATAACCTGCCAAAGCTTTTGTAAACTTGCTCATCAAAAAAAAGAAAAAAGCACCTCGTAAACTGACAGTGTAATAGTTCATAAATTACCGGATATCAAGAGGGAACGTGGAAGGAGATGTGAAAATGGCTAGTTGAACTGGCAAAAATACGAGCATCACAATAAGGCTCCCGTAGACAACTACAGATAAAAGGACTCGCCGAGCATGCTTATACAATGAATCGTCAATCAGATCTCTGAATGGATTGTAATTAGGATCTGATGGATCCCTTAAGAAATATAGAACTCCAGGACGTAACACCTGCATTCAATATACTTGAGTTACCTAGGATAGGTATGCTACTTAAAACTGCAACTCTGCTGCAAACAATTTGTACTCATTCTCATCCTCATTTGATACATGATGCAAAATGCACAAGAAAAGAAAGTCACCAGCACTTGACTAATCAAGAACCCTATGTCCCCTAAACAACATGTCACAAAAAAGAAAATTACTAGCTGTTGACTTATCTATAATGCTACATCAGGGTATCGTACCTCCCGAAGCAGGCTCACAAAACCACTTATTTGTAGCATGTACACGATACCAACAAGCCAATGAAGCAGTGAGCTTGTAAGGGGTGAAGCCCAAAAGAAAGTGACACGTTGGGACAAAGAGACATCCAACATTCCAAGGGTACAGATATCAAGCCACCATCCACATAAAAGAGGAAAAACTCCAAGCTCAATCACAAGAAGAAATGCCACTTTTGCCAAGGTTGCCATGTATTTGATACCACCAACAACCTGTCTTGCAAAAGATGGCGCAGCTTCTGCCATAGATGCTACTCCACGGATGCGTCCAACTGTCAATGCCTGTCCTCTCCCATATCTAGCTAGAATAATCAATCCCGCATAAAGACATGAAGCAACAATGATTACACCATAACCGACTGCAACTGTTGCAACATCAGAAAGCTTAAGTACTGCAACCATTGCCTCTGTCATGGCATCAATAGTATTCTGAACTCCTTTAGCACTTGCTGCTTGATGAACTAGTTGAAGACCATTAGAAGATAGTAAGTTCCTGCTACTAAAAATTTCTGTGTCAATTACTAACTCCATCGGTGTGCTTGCAGAAAGATTGGTAAAATGGACTGTACTTTTGATCCCTGACTCTCTTGAATTTGTAATATTGCTTAATGACGAGGCATCTATAAAGCTCGCACTTCCAGTAGCAACCATCACTCGAGAAGCAATAGATAGAACTACACGGCCAAGGGTAAAAGGAACCAAAGCTACAAGGGCTAAGAAGATAGCATTACTCGCTAGAACCTGCATGGGACAGGAGAAAGTCTTGTTAGATTGACAGATATCTATGCTTATTTATCCAAGTAGCCCAAATTCCTTCTTGTTGCTTACTTCTTTGAATGGTTACAGAGACAACTTACAGTTTGAGAAAGACAAAATAACCATGTAAGTACTAACCGTAATTGCGTTTTCAATCAGGTGAAAGACAGGTCCTTGCATCCCCACAAGCTCATCAAATGGAACATCTTCACCACCATCTGCGTCCTCTGCAGCATCAAACATCTGCTCAACATGGGCTTCGAGTCGGGCTGCCTGTATCTCTAGATGTGCTGCGACATTCTCTGCATTTCTTCGAATCAGCTGTCTTGCTCCAGCAGCAAGCCCATCACCCATCCCAGCTTCGGCATTCCCACCAGCAACAAGTTGGACTTGAACAGCCTGGCCATCAACTGGTCTCACCCTTCTAGCACCAGGTACAGCTTGCCCTTGGCGTCTTGCAGGCAATAAAGCAATTTGTCTCTCCCCAGCATTTTCTTCAGCGAGAACCTCCTGCCCTACAAGCTCTCGCATATGCCAAAAATATTCCCTTAGCGAAGTTGCACCCAAGAAGATAAACACAATTCCAGCAGATAGCAGAAACCCATTCAAAGAGTCTGTGAGAAGCAAACTGGGAGTTAATCTGCTTGCAAAAAGCCTTTGGGCTTCAGCAACACTTCTCACAAATGTTAATCGCCAAATCCAAAAGGTTGTGAAGGGAATAAAGAGAAGCCACACAGAGAGGACGAGTACAAGACGTGCAAAAAATCGAGTTCCTCGTCCTGCCTTGACAAACATTCCAACTATCAGTTCCCAGAGTGGGAGCCTTGCTGGTGCATTCTCGGCATAAACTGCTGAGAATGCAAAAGGATGCTTACAAACCTGCAGACAACAGGCAATCCTGAAAATATTAGACTGTGTACAAGGCAAAAAAAAACTTGTCATTTTTAGCAATATTGCAGGAAAAATCATCAAATAAACAACATTCTAACAGAAAACCAGAAAGTGAAACAAATGAGCATATTGTATAATTCCAGGAAACGTCCGCTCTCAGGTAAAATGCACCCTTCAGGGACAGAAACAGGAAAGGCAACTAATGAACATGACTCCTTGCAAAGTGGACTGGAGATGATTTGTAAGGAGAAGGGTAAAAGACTGAATAAGAGTCTCATACGAATATGAGCTTAAAGCAAAAGCTACAACTATGTTCAACTGCTGTTATTCAGAGAAAATTAAATGTTTTGGAGAACGATAAGAACATAGTCATACATCGGAAGCTTATAATTAAGCCCTGGCAAGCCGCACAAAATACAAGCCATTCTTTGTCCAAGATCTAGAGTAGACATAGAAAAAGCTCTAAAACTCCGAAAAATTCCTCAAATTCCAGTAACGCAAAAGAATCTTCATCACCAAACATGTCAAAAGAATGGGCCAAATACCTACACTCGATAAAAGCTTAACATGCTTCGTTCAACAGACATCTATAAGGTTTCATTGATCGATATCATCAATCTAGGAGAAAGGAAAGCTCCTAAAGATTTATTTTAAAATTGAATGCCCTCAAAAATTCCCATTGAAGATGACAATATTACATGAGGAAGAAACCGTACCAAAACACCTAAAAACATAGACATATACAAACATGAGGCTGCAAAGATGTACGTCTATCAGAAAACCCAGATCACATTATTGCCCTGGAAACCTCAATATCGATCTAAGAAGGGAAACATATCACAGCAACTAACAACAGATTTCATTATAATTCAACACATATGCTTTCCAGTCACCCAGCCACTCAGAACAAATAAACAGAGCTTTCTAAATCACTAGCTTTGAATAGATTCCCACATAGACCCCTGAACAAATGCAGACAGCCTCAATTGAATGTCAGGGGGTGCTCTTCCCCTCTCTTCAGACAATTCAATTGAGTCAAAATCTAAAAATATACAGTCCAGTTTCGATATACAGTGCAACGGCACTCCAACAAAATGGTATAAAGTGATAAGTATATCACGGAATAAATCCAAGAGTGGTATTCACAAGCAAAAACATTAAAAGAGGACAGAGGATAAACGGTCTGGGTCTGACTGAATTACCTCACACTGTCGAGCATGGCTGTGATTTAACCACTGAAGCAGACAATCTTGATGAACGTATTTGATACTTCCACTGCAAGCACAAGGATAAAAGAGTGGCGAACCCTCATCTCCGGAAGTCCGGCAGATCCTACAAATATCTTCTTCATCGTCGGCCGCATCATTATTTGTCGTTGACATACTCGATTGATTCGCCTCACTTTTCTGCTCATTAGTCCTTAAAGAGCCAACCGATTCTTGATTTTGAGGAGACGGTAGTAGTGTGTCTATCTCCATGAAATTTGAATTCAAAAACCCCCTTAAATGTGTGTGGAGTCAAAGCATATCCGCCCTGACGAAAGATATTCCTCGCGCCGCAGACACTGAGGCTCTAACCTGTAACAAAGCATCTGAGGTAGGATAATGAATGAAATCAACAACAAAAATTTCACCAACTCGATCATCGGCTTTGAAGTATTACAAAACACGACATCTTAACAATCAATTCACAAATGTTCTTCGTATGATAATCAGCCGGACAATATTGTTGACGAAGATAACTAGTTTGAATATAAGAATCTACATGTACGGGTTTGCATTTATGCATCCCCAACTTTCCTTAAGGTTACATACAGATCTCATAACAATCAGAAATTTCACCTCCAGTCGATTGATCCACTTATTTCAAAGACTCAATCATAAGATATCATTAGCTTAGCTTCATATCAATAGCTTTCAACCGCCAAAATTTACTGTCAAGATTTTTTCAACCTAATTATCAAATTTTCTTACGAGAGATTATGCGGCGCATTCAGATCGTCATGCTGCTGCATCTGTGTGGCAATCGGCATAGCTCACTCATATCGTCACCTCCAAAATCGATCCACCGCCATAATTTATGCTCGCATCGCAGAGAAAACGAAGAGACAGAGACAGAGATAAAAGCATATATATAGAGCTCTTGTATTCCCTTTCTCAATGGTTGATGAGGCAACCGCCATATATTTCCCAAAATCTGACCCAGGCACAAAAATAATTTTCAAGGATGTTGAATTCCAAAATCTCTCGAGCACTTGTCAGCTCTGTCGCTATAACGATAAGCTACTTCGATAATTGGCCAACATTAGTGGTAAGCTTTTATCGTTATTTGCTACTAGCTGAGGTGTCTTCCAGCGCAGTGCGGTCCATGGGTAGAGTTGTTGACTGCGACTGGCAAGGTGCAGGCTCGAATCCCAACCCTAGGAGATTGCTCCTTACTTGGCGTTGCCCAAATGGCGTCCCCAAGCAGTATATGTTGTGTATAACCTACTAGTTGCATAATTGTGTATATAAAAAATAGCTGAGGTGTCACTCCAAGGCAATAGTGGTAAGCTATTGTGATTATTAATTAATAAATGAGGTGTCACTAATAGCTAATTTATTAGCTTTGTCGGCGGTCTCAAGCTATTGTGACTAGTAGCAAGAGGTGTGTGTCGCTCAAGCTATTGTGACTAGTAGGTTAAACGGCATTTTTAAAATGCCAATTTTTACAAAAAATGTCGTTTTTATTCCTATATATTGTCGGCTTTCTCAAACATTGTGAGTATGGTGAATTAGAGAAGTTTTTTTCTATTTTTCTAAAATGCAATCTTATGCTTTATTTTTAGATTTTTTAACAAATCCAATGCCTTGAAAGCTTTCTATCTATAAAGATCAAGTTGTTTTCTTTTCTCGTAGAATATTAAATATCCAACCTATACAAAGAAAAAACCCGTAGCACAAAGAGAACACAAGGATTCAATCCATCTCTTGTTGACATAATCGAATGCCCCATTGCGGACAAAAGGATCCAATCCATCTCTTATCAACATAATCAAATGCCCCATGGCCTGTACATGACATACCTAATCCACTTGTACTTCTGGAACAATTAGGACTGCTAAATATGTTTATGTTGAAGAGCAACTTTAGAGGGCCCTTCAACTTGTAAATGCCTTCAGCTACGAAATAGTGAAGTTCCATCAGTTTGTTTAGACCGCGGGGATCTCCTTTAATGCCTTGAAGCTAATCTAGCCCAACTCAAGGGGATTTTATTACGCCCATTTTTTTTTAGCTTTAGCACAATGGCAGTAAGCTACCATGATCAATCTCCCAAAGATGTCATGTCTTTGTCTCAACTAAGTTTGGGCTAAAAAGACGTGTTTTTAGTTTTTATGTGGAGCAATAAATTATCGTGACATTTTGCTAAAGTTTACATGTCCCACTTTCTATAGTTTGAGCACAAAGCAAATTTTTTTAAAACCATTTTACGTCATAATCTCTTTCTTTTTTTTAACAATTTAATGCTTCTTTAGCTTTGATTCTATGAAACAAAGCTTACTGAGATGTTGCATATGGTCGCCTTGTTTCAAATCCTTTCAAGTCACAAGAATTATTTTGTATTATGGAAGGAGCCGGGCACAGGCCATTCTGCCCGGTAAGGATTTCCAAAAAAAATTGGGCGAGGCTCGGAGGGGCCGAGCCTAAATGGGAAAGTCGGGCCTCGCCTAAATTTTTTTGGAAAGTCGAATTGATGGCCTGTGCCCGGCCCATTCCATTGCGTAATGGAGTCTTTGACTTTTCCACATGCCATTTACAAAGCATAATCAGCAGTGTGGGTTTTTTTGGACCAATGAGAAACTGCCATGTGGCAGTCTGACGCGCACAGTCTAACACGGACTGACGCGCGTTTGGAATGTGCTTCAGAATTTTGAAATTTTTTTAAAAAAATTCAGTGACATTTTATGCTTTTTAAAAAGCCCAAAAATTGGGCGGAATTAGCAGAAAGAATCCACTACGTTTTTAGTTGATGTATTTTTTTTTAATTTTTTAATTTGCAATAATTTTTTTCCATTTCAATTGTGCATGGCAAAATATGTTCTCAATATTTTAAAATCACCATATTTAGGGCATTCCGGGCCCTTTGGCACAAGATCTCAAGCACGAAGCTCTTTTGTGTAGGACACCCTCACCCTCTAAAGAGCTCATTCACCCGCATGTGCTAGTCACCATACCAATCGTGGGCTACAAAATTTTGCATTGTATGTAAATTTATGCTATTGCAAATTGTCACCTAGGTGGCAAGTACCACCGAAGCTTCCAAGGGTTGATGTGAGGGGTTTAAATGGAAAGTCATGTGCAACAACCAACCATGTCTTTGTTAAGCAGCCTTCATTCTAATGTCATTATGTGGTGAGGGGGTTACATGGAAAGGAACCCCTTAGTGGCTACATGGTGGAAGAGATTATACACGTTGAAAAGGTGGGCTAAAGGATACCTAGTTATATTCTTGAAGCCATAGGATCCTAAATACATCATTGTAAGCCCCAATTTTGCATAGTGGTTAGACCATACAAGACATATTAAATGTTACCAAGGTGGGCTAGAGGCTACATGTACGTAATGACAAAGTAAATACACATTCATTTCTTTCATTTTTTATTCATCGATCACTCGCAAAAAAAATGTCTTTTTCTCCAAGCCCAATGCATGTCTAAGCTCAGACATAGAATATATTCCCATTCAATAAGAAAAGAGCACAAGGCTTCGAGAATATGTTGATAATAGGTATCTTTTGAGAAGCTGAACATTCTAAGCTCTACTAGATATTTGAAGAAGTGGACATTTTGATGGTATATTAGATAGTTCAAGAACTTGGGCATTCTAAAGCTATACGAGATGGTCATAAATTAATCATAAGTAGGTTGATTCCATTTTTCTAGTTTTTTAAATAATTAGTAAATATCAAATTTTAGTGTTTGATGTATATCAACCTATAATATTTGTGAGTTACAAGATTCGAAGACAAACTCTTCACAAAAGGGAATATTGGAGGTAATCTCTGAAAAATTTATATGAGGAATGACTCTTTGCCTTCAAAAAAGTTATACAAACGTGTCAAGTATAAGACCATTGGATTACAATAATGCCTCTTAAGTAAAAGTGGCAGTGTTGAGAGGGCATGAAGGTTCTAGAGGCATTTATGTATTTGTGCTACAATGTTTCAAACTCTTGAGAAGTCTTCTACTTTGTGTTGGGTAATTGTTCTTTTTTACAACTCTTGTCACATGTGAGAGGCTTATGTTGTGAAACCATTTGCTTTAAAGACATGACACCATGTCCTTTATGCTCAAGAGCATAATGGGCTTACTCATCCAATGAAAGATCCATGTCAATCATGCCATATACATGCCTTTTAAATTTCACTACAAAGTTTGGTTGGGTTAAGAAGTGCAAAGTATTGTCATGGATTTTTTTATGAAGGCCTTTGTTGTTTTGTTAGAGAAATGTCTTTTGAAGCTTAAACTAGATTGAAGAAGGGAATAAATCCATCACCCCCCCTTTGTTTGCAACCATTCATTGATCGACCAATTGGCAATTATCCAAAACTCATAAGAAATTTGCTACATGAGAATCAAATTACCCCACCACCACATGCAATGAAGATAGCATATTTATGAAGGAATATTGCAATATTGAATGTTAGCACAAGGGCCAAATGTGTATCAAGACATGTGATGAGATTGCCAAAAAAATCAATAAGGTGTTACCGAGGCAACTGGAACATTGACGCAAGAATGAAATCATTTTAACTTGAGGATGTGTATCATATTTGGATATAGGAAAAATAATAGAAGTACTTTGTGTTCTTTAGAATATTTTTGGGATTTTCATGATGACATGTCTTTGTTATTGTAGCTTTCACATGGAAGGACTTGGGCTTTCAAATTGGGGGGTAAGTGCATATTTTGAAATGGCTTTGGTCTCCTCCTTGTGAAACACCTTAAGTGTTATTATAGGAAGGGTATGTATTGCATATGTTGAAGTCTTTATATGATAGAACTATTCAAATACTTGGCTGAATTTTAAAACAAACATATAATAAATGTTGAGAAACTTGTAGGAAGATGATGCTTGCAATGGATAAAGCTACTTCAAGACTTGGCTAACCTACTGATGTGAGCTCAAATGTGGTGACATGAGAGAGAGAGAGAGAGAGAGAGAGAGAGAGAGAGAGAGAGAGAGAGAGAGAGAGAGAGAGAGAGAGAGAGAGAGAGAGAGAGAGAGAGAGAGAGAGAGAGAGAGAGAGAGAGAGAGAGATAATGCTAAGTTCACATTTTTGAGTGTACATGTTGTCTAGCCTGATAAGATAGGCAGACCTAACATGTGAGAAGACATTAGGACTTGAATGCCATCCTCTCAAAAGGGTCAAAATTATCCTTTTGGTTGCCAATGTGATCTTTCTTAACTTTGGATTGGAGTTGCTTTGCTTAGTTATTTTAGAATGGCATGGAAAACTTGGTCAATAATATGTGCCATGCAAAAAGCTTGACCTAGTAGCTTCTTGAAAGGTTCCTTTGAAAGCATAGTTTTATGAGTAGGATAACTCATAGGCAACCTACAATTTACTATTTTAATGTTTGTAAAAGAGTACCGTAATAGTAAACACCATCGTTATTGCATGATGATTTAAGTTTGGAGTTGTTATGATTTGATACTGAGTTTGCTCTCTACTTTTGTTTATCTGATGTTTTTTTATCTTGTTGCCCACTTTTTCTTTGACTTCTTCATCATTTGAATCTTTGTCTCTAGATTAAATCATTCTTCAATGGCTCAGAGGCCATCACAATTGAGAGCTCTCCAATTATAGAAAAATGGCCCTTCTTTCATCCTCAAGTGGAGAGGCAAAGAAAACAATAATCTCAAACTTTTCTATAATTCATTTTCATTACTAACAAAATTATTAGATTTGCTTGTGGTTGAAAAATTATGTAACAAGTACGTTGTGTATTATGCCACAAAGGCCTTGTCATGATGGTGAAAATTGCTGGATTGAAATTTATAGATTATTTATAAAATTATTTTCTTTGTATTGGAAAAAAAAATTCAATGAGCAAGGCATACTAAATTATTGTGATGATTCATTCATTTGTTAGCAGTCTAAGTTGCAAGATCTCACACTATCAAAATCATTACCACAAAAATAGTTAAAAATTTTATAGTAGTTTGTTGTTGTTTTTAATCAATCAAAACTAATTATCATAGCTGCGATCCTAAGGTTTTGAAGGTACAAAGGATGTCAAATGCTCTAACTGAACTAGCTTATCCTGTAGAATCAATTCATTCTTTCTCCCAAGTCACCTTTAAACGACTGATTTGGAAGACTAGGTGAGCATTGATTCCCTAAGGAAGGTCTAGTTGGTAGGCATTCCAACTTTACAATACGAAAAGTCCCAACATAACGAGGTGATAACTTTTAGGACATTTTCTAGTTTTCAGTACCTTGGAATCTTTTGGAGCTTTAAGATACAACCAATCTCCTTCCTTATAGATCCTAGGTTGTCACTTTTGATTACATACAACTGGGCTTTGTCCTGGCCAGGGAGATTGGAGCTCAAGGCTGGAAACCATACGTCTTAGTTAATGGACTAAAACCCATCGCTGAGTGGTTTGCGTTGTTATATGCAAACTCAATCATTGGAAGGTATTGTTTTCAATCTTATTGTCTCTTGGAAACATATGCATGAATCATATCTTCCACACAATGGTTCATCTTTTCAGTCTGACCATCCAATTCAAGATAAACTGTAGACCCTAGACTTAAGGTGGCCACTCATTTTTCGAAGACCAATTGCGAAAATTTGCTTGAATTTAGAATCCCAATCACTAACAATGTCATTCGGCAATTCAAACAATCCGAATAGATTTTTTACAAAAAGTTGAGTGAGTTCAAAAGCTTTAAAAAATGCTTGGTTGGAATTAATTGCGCCTTTTTGGTTAGTCTGTCAACTATAACCCAAACAGCATTATTTTGCTTTCTCGTCTGAGGAAGTCCAACCACAAAATCCATGGAAATACTTTCCCATTTTCTTTCAGGAATTCTCAAAGGAAGTAGCAAACCAGTTTGCTTAAGTCTTTCAACTTTATTTACTTGGCATTGTCCGCATTGTGAATATATGTCGTTGACCTTTTAGATTTGGCCAATGAAAATTCTTTTTTATTAGGTCAAGCATTCTTTGTGAGCTAGGGTGCCCTGCACATGGGCTATAACCCATTCCTAATGGAATAGGCCCCTAATATCTTTACTCGAAGAGAAATCTTGCAATCTTGCATTACAAGGTCAATACTAGATCTAGAAGTACATGCCAGGATGTCTAGCCAAATATGACCGAAACACCTATCAGTCTTACACAAATCTCTTAGGGACAAATGTAACACGGATTAAATCTCAAAAAAGCTTAACTAATTAACCTTTCCAATCCGGCTCAAGGCATTCGCAACATTATTAGACGTACCCTTGCAGTACTTAATGTCATACTGAAATTTGGAGCATTTCTGACCATCTGGCTATACAACCCCTAAGGTCAATTGCATCGTTAATATATTGTAGTGCTTGATAGTCAGTCATAATGGTAAATATGGATCCATACAAACAACGTCTATTTCTAATCAGCAAAAGTTCTTTATCATAGGTGGAATACCACCTTTGAGTAGGATCCAACTTTTTGCCTTTAAAACCAACCAATCTACCATTCTAATATGGGACTGCTCCTATAGCATAGTCGCTAGCATGTATCTCAAGCACGTATGGCTTGTTAGGATCGACCATGTGTATATGAAATTCTCAGAACTCTAACTTAAGTCTTCAGTCCAAGTAACTGGAGGACTGAATTATGTCAGCTATATCTTTTCACGCCTTTGAGGACATTCGCAAGGGTAATGCAATTATCACATAACCCATGATAAACCGATGAAAAGACCTTGTAAATCTCATAATGAACTTTAATCTCATGGATGGTAAGGGATATAGGCCACTCACAAACCTTAGGACCTTAGGGTCAATCTCCAACCCATGTGACCGATATAAACAAGTCTCTTCTAAAAAAAAAAACTCGCATTTGGATTCCTTGGCAAAGAGCAAATCCTGTCTAGGGAACTTCAAGTCAGTCCTGAGATGCTCCTCTAAAGTCTTACTATAGATGAGGATATCAAACTATGATGAAAGTTTCCCAAATATGGATGAAGAAGATCGTTCCTTAAGAGCATTTGTCAAACCAAATGGTAAGACTAGAAACTCATAATGGCCATACCTAGTTCCAAATCCAATTTTCTCCACATCCTCACTCTTAATTTGAATCTGATAAAACCCTGATCTCAAATCGGATTTGGTGAAGTGCTTTGCACCATATAATTGATCAATCAACTCATCCATTCGAGGGAAGAAATAACAATTTTTCATTGTTAATTTATTTAATTTCTTATAGTCTACACACAAGCAAGTCTCTTTGTCCTTTTCATCAACTAAAATAACTGGCACCTTGTAAGAATCCCCATCGTCATTCCGGTCATTGCTAAAGCACAATCAGGTGACGAACGCAGAGCTTGCTTGATGGTGGTCTATAGCTCCAGTGCACAAGGTGAGGTGGCAGTACCTCTATGGTTGGGGGATAATGCAGCGTTCGTCACTTGATTGTGCTTTAGCAATAACCGGAACAACGATGGGGATTCTAACACACCCCCCAAGGGGACTTATTAGGCCTTACATGGCCCATATTAAGGTAATTTTGCAATTGCCTATAAACTTCATCTTCTTCGGTAGTACTCATCCTATAAGGCAACAAAAATATAGGCAAGCTACCATGAAAGAGTTTAATACTATGGTCGACTCCTCTAGAGGGGGGAAGACCCTCATGAAGCTGCTATAGGAGAATGTCGCTAAACTCATGTCTAAGTTTTCTAAAGGTTTTGTCTTCTGGCAAATTTTCTTCTTTTAGATTATTAGACAACAGTGCTAGTTGCAAGTTATAACTTTGTAAATTGCATTCCTCATGATAAGTAAAATCCTTTAAGCAACATATGTATGAATTGCAATCCACAATATTCATGCAATTAATTGTTTCTAAAGCAAAAAGCATATAAGGAGAAGAAATATTCACATTTCCATTCAATTAAATGAGTGAGTCGTTATGCAAGAACAACAAAGTGTGGGTTACATAGTCATTCCTCTCATAGAACCACTCCTTCCAAATATTACATCTACTATATTTAGATTCATAATATGGAAGTCTAAATTGTCCTTATAGGCTTGAATTTGAATCTGTAGATGAGGGACTATTTGGCCCCGTACTTGATTTTCTGCCCTTGTGGCTAGCTTTGCCACATATTGGTGGTCACTTTGCTCTGTTTCCACCTTTAGTCTCTACAACAAATTAAAGTTAATAAAATTGTGTGTAGAGTCGGCATCGAATAAAACCATTACAACTTGGCCACCAACGATCCCATTCATCTGAATCGGGTCATGGCGACCAAAAACTACCATATTAAAGCAACAATGCTCACAAACAAAATTATTAACAAAGGAAAGACCAATACTTCCAATACATGATATGCTGGAGTTATTGGCATCTTAAAATAACCTCATTTAGCCTGCCTCCTTTTCTTCATGCATCCCTTTGCCATATGACATGGTTCCATGCAATTAAAGCATATATTGTCGTTTCTAGCTTTTTTGCAAAGGTCTCATGGTCCATGGTAGATGTTTTTTTTTACTTACTAGGACTTGAAAATATCTCCTTCACCTTATATTTTTCTTTCTTTGAAAAGAGTGGTTTCTTATCCGTCACATTGGGTTGTACACCAAGCTCATTCCTCGCCAATATATGAGTGTCATTATATGTGCGGGCGAAGCGAACCACATCATCGAGGGTAATTAAGAGATTGATTCCTCCTAACCTCTAATTCGTAATCTTTGGGCAAAACCCAAATTGAAATGCAACTTAACCAAAGAGGATCTATCCCAATTGCAAAATGAGGATATACCTCTTGGAACTCTTGCAAATATAGATCAAGGGGCCGGCTTCTCATATGTATCGTCGCATATCGACGATATGATGCGACGATAAGACTCAAAGTCGTCCAAGATAGGAAGAAAGGCCACCTTGAAGGCCTTGTAAAAATCCTTCCACCCCCTTGAAGCTTTGGGCTTTCCCCTCAAATCCTACCACTATGTAAATGCTTTACCTCGCAGTTATAGGTTGATCTTATTGTCTTTGAAAGAATTATGCATGGAAAAGTGTGAATTTCCCCAATCAATCCATGACATGACCACATTAGGAGACACGTCCTTCTTTTTTCCAATGAAGATTTTTGGTGCAAAAAGGGGCTAATACCGTAATTGCCTTAACTACATTAGTTCCCTCAAATCTTGTTGATCCTTTGTATGTCTTGCTTGCATATCAACAATCTGTTGCTATAAATTGTTGATTGCCAACCTCAAGGTATTAGAGTCTATAGCAGGAGGAGACATATGATGTGCGAAAGGGCCAGGATCCATGTCTCAAGCGTAAAAGAGAATGGGTAAACAACAAGAACATTCTTACAACTCAAGCCTACACTCACAAAATCTCAGACTTCTTGAACGCAACACAATCAAAGTCGTATTGTCCATGGCTTCCACTAAGATTTGTAACCAACAAAGAGAGAGAATGGTCCCAACGGGTGGCAGTCCACCACCCTTTCCACTTTCACCAAGGAACAAGGCAACAAGGGGTTGACCTCCCCCTAGCCTATTCCCTCCTAGCCACACAATAGACCCCCATGCAGCCCATCCAGGCCAACAATGGTCCCTCCTTTTTTTTTTTTAATGGAAAGAAAGCAAAAAAGTTTTTTACTTTATGAGAAAAAGCAAACACAAAGTCGAATATGGGCTTTAGACAATGAAACAACAATCAACAAATTGCAAAACTTACTATTTGCCTGCTATGAATTGATCAAACATGCTTTGATACCAAATGTTACACCCTTCATCTGCAAACTGCCAAGTGCCCGTCACCTTATGAAACTGAACTTCACACAATCCACCTCGCCGTAGGATCCAATCTAGATCCACCCTCCATGCCCTGGCCTGTGACATGGAAGCAAGATATGACTTCGACCCTAACAACATCCGATACCACTACTAGAGCCATCGTCTCTAGTCCTGTTGCAAACAACCAAAAGAACACTTGTGGAGCAAAACCACCCAACCAACAGGAAATGGCTAGTCAATACCCTAACCACTTCACCCCCATGGCATGGTAAATGAATGCAAGAGAGGAGGGGATCCTAGATACAAGAATCAAAAATTCCAGTTGGTAGATGGGTGAGTTTCCACTAGTACATATTCTCTCCCAGAAGGAGAAAATATTCCTCTTAGGATCCCCATGCAACCTGGAATAGCAATTGACCTCCTATTCTTGCATTATAGCAGTCAAACGCCATGCAAGTGCTCCTATGTCCAATTATAGGTCTGGGTCCTCATATGATTATTAATTACTTTATCGGCCAAGCCCGGAATGACGAGGCATAACTAATAACAACATACACTGGAGTGACCGGCTATTCATGTCAAGAATTATTCCGAATCCCACACACTGGACATGGATGTATTATTCTTCCCCCCTTAAACTAGTTCTGTCCTCAAAATGAGTAACTAGGGAAGACCCAGTTTGTATGCTTTTAACTCTTTCCCATGAATCATTATCCTCAATCTGACCAACCAACCTAATCAAGCACTCAGAGATAGAATGATTTCTCAATTGTTTGTCTTTGATTTAGAGTACTCTTTCAAATTCCAAAGGTACATTGAGCGATGAGTCCTCCAAATGGGTAAGGTCCTCAACACACTCAATTGTCATCATCACATAAACTAAATTTACATAATACATTGGATGAGCAGTCGACCAATCATGAAGATCAAGTATAGCAATCATTCAATCATGATATACTCAATTGCTCCTTATTAACCGGAGAGTTTAGGTTGAAAACAGTACCAAGCATTCCTTGACTACAATCTATAAAAGTAAGCAAATTCCTCATAAGTAAGCAATTACTTAATGAAAATGCCTATGAGATGTACATAAGCTCAAACATACATTGGAGTAAAAAAATCTAGAGTTCAAATAACAGATCTAAATCCTTGACTCTCCCAATTGATCAAGAATTACTCATTATCTTAAGAATCTTGACATTTCCTTATATTCTTTTAATGACTTTCAAGTATCAATCAATGATCTGTCAATCATAAATATTTAGAATCTTATGATTTATCAATCATAATTTATAGGACTCCAAAACCATAATCATTAAAACAAAAACCAATGAATTTCACTGTTAGTATGGCCATTACAATAATTATTAACCATCAGTCTACAGATCATTCTCACCCAAGAATCCCCCATTGGAATCAATGATGTCCCATACCACCAGCTTTTCCTCCAAGAATCCTTTGCATCTAGATTTGTTTTGCCCAAAAAAGTCAAAAATGACTATTTGGCTATCTTATATCCAACTATAGGATCAGAATCACAACCAATTCTAGGAGATACATCTAACCATTGAAATCCCTCATGCTCCTTAAGTGTTACTCAAAGAATACCACTCCACATTGTACCCCAGCATGGACGAGATGAAAAGGTATCGTTTCTTTCCTTGCCTAACCTCAATCCAAGATCTAATCAATCTAGCATCAAAGAGATGAAATTAGTTGTCTATTCACCAACCCAAAAGGAACATGGATCTCAACAAAACTGAATACCATATTGTCCTAGATATCCAATATCTATTTCAGAATTGAAAAAAAGAACTTAATTCTTTTAAAAGTTAGAATTTCTCTTAGTTGTCTTAGTCATTATAAAGAAACACTCTATAATGCCACAAATAGAATCTAAATTACTAGATTCTTGTATGGAGAACACATTTCATTTGCCATCACTTGCAAGATCCAAATCCAATTGCAAAAAACAGAGATGGTTCCATAAATGGATTATTTGACTTGCCACTCACTTTTCCCTTAGAATCTTTGATTTCTCAAATTTCTAATTAACTCTGGGGAACAAGAATCCAAATTTTTAGAGGCAGTCTTCTTAATTAATTCACAATTGTTATTCTCGTTTGCTATCAATTATACTTCAGGCATTGAAAGTAGATTAACAAAACTGATCGACTGGGTCAACCAATCAACTATCCCTCAGGCTTCATCTCTTTACTCCCTTCCAAATATGGTTCAGGCTAAAAGTCCCAGATTTGTACTAGAAAAAAGCTCCATTTGGTATCAATAGTACTTTAACTTCTAATGAACAGACTATTTTTTTATTGTTCAACTAATTAAGTGCCGCACTCAATTACTGGCAAATCCTCTTATGGATCAACATAAAAATTATTCCAATAAGATTTGCGCTATACTTGGTCTCTACTGATCCCCAAAAAAATAAGAAATGCTCTAGTTAGTTGACAAATCTCAAAATGTACAACTAAAAGTGAAAGGAACTGTGACCTTAAAAACTGACTGATTTCAACTCAGTAAGATCATTCAGTTTACAACTGATTTCTGTTTGATCAATAACCAATGAATTTGAACATATTCAAAACATCCATGGTTCTTTCCAAAATTACGTAACTGGGAAATTCCGTTCAATATGGACCTAAACTGTGAAAATCGATCTAAAGCTTCGACTTATTATCACATTCCGAAAAGATTCTGAAACATCTGGCATGCATCAGATATGAGATGCAATGATTTCTAAAAAAATCAAATTTTGTACGTAAATTGCCTAGAAACTGGGAAATTAGCTTTTTGAACTAGAATTGCTAAATATAGCTTCATGCATGAAATTTTTTCTAATCAATATACTGAACACCCATGTATCATGCATCCAAACATGCATACAGGTCTATCCATACATTTTCGACAACAAACAAGCAAGACATTGAGTTACATGCATGAATGCATCAGAACAATACGGAAAATGTGCAAATTTTAGTTCAAAAATTGCCAAACTTCTGATAGCCAAAGCTTTCTCTACAAGACACCAAATTGGTCGCTGTAAGCACAGTATGGAGGGAGAGTAGGTCTATAAGACACTTGCCACATCACCATGCCACCTAGGTTTTGGAAACGGTGAACTCTTGCAACCATTCCCTGACATTCCCCGAAGCCGAAAAGGCCGAAGGCGAAGCGAAGGCGAAGGCCTAATCATTTGTTCCCATGCTTTTCTTTTCTATGTGATTCATTCTGTTGCATATGCCATACTTGCTAGCATGTAGTGCTGAACTAAAAACTGGTAGATATATGATATAGGTAACATTCAAATGAGTAGTTGCTTTGCATGCCTCCACTTTGCATGACGTATTATTACTTATATATATGAACAAGACCTAAAAGTACATATCAAAAATTTAGGCACCTACGTTAACATTGACTTTTGCACAAACTCCATTGACCAACCTCAACACATAGTATTTGCCTTTGCAAGGCAAGACCAAAAACATTGGACAAAATAACTAGATTACGAATGTATTTACATATTTAAAAAACACGTACAAAAGTGTTATCTCTCGTACCATTACCTTGATATTGACCAAATCACTGATGACTTTGATTACACAATGGAGAACATTGAATATATAATTGAAGAATAGATATTCCTTCACGAAATTAATCTTAATCTGCATCATCAAAAATCTTACATGATTGGATGGTGGATCACAATTGGGGATTCCCATGATCCATTGCCATTATTCAACACACATGTTTTCATTGCAATCTCATTGGTTATAATTTTGATGCCCTCAAAACCTTGGACTCTCATCGTCGGAACCTAAAAATTCCAAGGCTTCCTACACAAATTAATGACATGTCCTCTCCTCTTGCTCTATTGTGACGCGATGTGAGGATTCACTCACTATACTCTCCAACAATATCCATAATAAATCCCGACGTGAACATCATCTATGTAGTTTATAATCTATTAGAAGACCTCAAAGATGGAGATTTTGTTTAGTGTCTTCTCCATGTTTTGCAAATTAGTCTTTTTGTTAGAATTTCCTTATGTTGGAGGATCATGGGCATATAATTTCCCAGCTTGGACAAGGCTTTCATGGTCATGATTGCAAAGCAATCAGCTTAGAAACTTCATTGCTTCTAAGACATTTTCAAGGTTTCAAGAAAACTGAGTAGGATCTACTTACTGATCATGATCATAGATCATGGAAGGAAACAGATTTTTTAAACGGAATAGACTATGTATTTTCACTTGTAATAGGAGAGAAAAGAATCAACCAGCACCATGTACTTTTACTTGTATCATAGTGTTTTTTAACCTTTTTATCCACTGCCTAGCCTTTCATCCATCATCTTCAACATGTTTTGTGTAGTTTATAATTCAAGTCTTGAAGCAAATGCTAGAAGTTGAGTAGAGCACATTCGACTAAAGATCTTCAATAGAAGGTTTTGATTAGGTTTGATATGTGCATGTTAGGAAGTGTTGCTGCATGCTAAACAAAAATCACCTGCCTGTGCTATTATTGTGAACTGGATTGGATGTTCCCAATTTAAAAGCCTCACAGGTATCTAGCCCACCCGGCTTCCCGAAGCAATCAATCTTCAACTTGCAAACTTTTTTCATAAAGTATTCTATGAGAATGTGTTCCAATGCATCGTTTTGCCTGCATTGCACAGACAGGAAGGCAGAGTGGAATAATATTAGAAATAATTCCTGGGCTTTTCATGATTCCCATTTTCTCTCACGAATTTCATAGTTGGTGATGTAATTGGCGAAACCCACACACGTTTTCTTATCCATTGTTTCCAGCAACGTATATCATGAAAGAAGAGCTGGGTATTGGCAGAAGCGTCAAGTTTTGATACTACGAGACTTTGTAGACATAGATAGGTAGAGTGAATTGATCGTTTGTGGGCAGTGTTGGCTGCTATTCCTTGAAGCCATTGTGAGCACTACCTGTTGATTACTCCTTTTCTACTTGGTATAGAAGATGAAGAACGAGGATAGAGACTTGAGAGTTGAGAGTGAACATAATTCACAACATAAACTGGGGAGAACTACTACCAAGTCGGGGGTGTAGCTCAGATGGTAGAGCGATCGCTTTGCATGCGATAGGTAAGGGGATCGATGCCCCTCTCCTCCACAAATACCTTGCATTAACTTTTCATCTATTTTAAATCAAGGAGACATCATATTGAACTTGGTATCAGCCTATTCCACAAACTTCATTATTGCATTTAAATCAAGGACACATTCTTATTGCACTTGGGATCAGCGTATTCCGCAGCAGCACCACTGGAGTGATGTTGGTGGGTTTTTAACTTCATTCACCCTCAGATGGTATTTCGCAACACCACTTGGGATCGACCTATTCCATAGACATCATTATTGCATTTGGGATTGGTGGAGTGAAATCAAGGAGACATCATTATTGCATTTGCGATTAGTGGAGCGAAATCAAGGAGACATCATTATTGCACTTAGGATTAGCATATTATGCATCACCACTTGAGTGACGTTGGTAACTTGGTGGGTTCCTAACTTGATTCACCCTCAAATTGTATTCCGCAACACCACTAAAGTGAAGTCTATGGATTCCTAACTTCATTCCTCTGATTAATGCTAAGCACCTCATTAAACGCCAAAGCCATTGACATCAAGTTAGCTCCATGCATTTAAGATCATCTCCCCTATCAAAGGCAAATCTATCTTTGATAGCATTCACTATGTTCGGGCAGCCTTGATCGACATTGCCTTATACAACAATAAACTTGTTGCCTTCCTAAGAAAAAAAATTGGACAAAGCCTTTGACAAACTAAGTCAGCCCTACCTTTTCCATAGTGCCAAACAACCTGCCTCCCCTCTTACTTCATCAGAATGTTGAAGCCATGTTCTCTATTGCTTGCTCCTCTATTTTCTTCCACAAGTTCTCTCTCGAAATTTTAGTATCCTTAGAGGAATCAAACATGTTGGATTATTCTCCTTCTTACCAATCGACTAATCGGTTTTAATCTTCATCCATTGTTTATCCAGTTCTGCGGATTAAACCGTGTGTTTACAAAGTCTGCAGAATTACACGGAGTTTACGACAATGTCTCTTTTTTGCATTTTTGCCTGACAGAAATCTCGTGTAAAAACACAGTGTCGCATTTTTCGCTTTTTCAAAAGAGCCTCAAATGTTAAGGAAATGACTTCAGCAAAGTGTGGGACAACCTAAATGAGATAAGGGCACCTTCTCTATTTCTCCTTTTTTGCAAAAAACTCGACAGTGTCGCCTATGGTTGTTTTAGTTCATTTCTACAGAGCTACAGTTTTGGTTCATTTATGCAGACAAAACGTTTACGGCCAATTTCACTGCTTATTAGCAATCAATGACAAGGACCGGATGGATGCCAGCTGATCACCAGCCAACTGGCGATCGCAATTCATGACCTAATTTTTTAGTATAAATGGATGTTCATAGTCATACAATTTAAATGATCTTAAGATTATCAGAAGCATTTGAATAGTTAGCTCTCTCTCTCTCTCTCAAGCCTACGAGTTTGAATACTCCTGAGCATTCTAGCTCACTTCTTAGAGTTGTTTTAAATATTGCTATTGCGCTACTGCTTATCAACATTGCGCTTAATTCAGACTTTCATTTTTTAGCCGCTTAGAGATAGCACAGAGTACGAGGCTTCGATCCGAAACTTATTGTACTCATTTGCTTCTGTTACGTTTTCATATTGAATCAATACTATCCTTCATTGCATTCAGTTTTCGTCTCAGAATGTATGCATTTCTATTTTTCTTCGCGACGAATTATTTGTCGGATAATTTCTTATGCTTAATTGTTTGGCTACGTAATCACTATAGTACTGGCGATTTCAAAGCTATTTACTATAAGTTCAAACGTGATTTCTATCACTATTGTTTTGTTTGAAATTGATAGGCGTAGTCATGCATTGTGAAAGAGGAAGATAGTTTATTCTGCCATGCACGAAAAGTTTTCTTTCTAGACACTTGAATTATTTTCATTCGTCTCTTTTTTTGAGTTCGTTTTCTTTTCGAACTAGACCTATCTTCTGCACATCATTTTTTGACATGGTATCAGAGCGAATTTCACTACTTCTTTATCTGATTCCAACATGATATCAGAGCGAAAGCTCTAAGACTTGATATCTTTCGCGATATCAATTTGATATCATACTCTTCAATTCTTTTCAACCTTTCAGTATCAGAGAATTAATTTCCTATTGTTGGCATTACCACATCTTAGCGTCATCGACACAAACGACAGACTAAGTTCTGGATGGATTCTCAAAGTAAAGTCGGTCTTATCGCAGACAGGCTGAATGAATCCAATTATCATTTGTGGAAATTTAAGATGAAGACCTTGCTAATCGCCAGCAGCTTATGGGATGTTGTTACAAGTACAGAAGTAAAACCTGAAGACGACGACTCAAGGTGGGAATCGAAGGACGGTAAAGCTTTTGCGTTTATTATCCTCAATATATCAGATACACAGATTGGACACATAGCTGAAGCTAAAATGTCAAAAGACGTTTGGAACATTTTGAACTCACTATATGACGTGAGGGACGGAACTACTAAGTTATATCTATGAAGAAAATTCTTCACATTCAAAATGTCTACTGGTGATTCTCTTCAGAGTCACATTAACCAGTTTAAGAATCTCTTGCAACAGATGGCCACTATTGGATCCGTCATAGACAATCAAGACACAATTATGACATTGCTTTCAAGCTTGCCCTCTACATATGAGAACTGGGTGATGATCATATCGACACACTCAAATTTAACTCTTACTAGAGTTATCACTATGTTGCTACAAGAAGATAATCGAAGAAGTCAAGACCCTTCGTCTATTTCCTCCTCTCAGGCTCTATATGTCAATAAAGGCTCGAAGCGACAAAAGCAGAAAAGCTCCAAGAAGGCTGCAACGAATCAGAAGCCGACTCAAGGTCCACAATCGAAGAAGAAGATGTTTTGCAAGTATTGCAAGCACAATAATCATGAGATCAAGTATTGCCGACTTCTCCAAGCGAAGAATGTAGCCAAGCAACCTAATCAATAAGCAAACATAGTTTCATCATCTCCCTAGGTCGAAGTGGACGAAGGTGCATTCATGGTCAAAGATCAAAGCGCATTCTTGGATGATTCATGGTTTTTGGATTCTGGAGCAACTCAACTTATGACCAATCAACGTGAGATCTTCAACTCCTACTCGCCTTACAACATGAAGAAATTTGTTCATCTTGGTGACAATAGTACTCACACTATTGAAGGTGAAGGTACTGTAAGATTGCGGTTCCAGCATGATCAATTCAAATTACTATCAAAGGTCTTATATGTTCGCAAACTCTCTACAAATCTGTTATCAATGAGTAGAATTACAGATTTAGGTCATAAGATAGAATTTGAATCTGATCAATGCAAAATAATTGATAGGAGTAATAAGATCCTTGCACTCGGCAAGAGGCAGGGTTACTTATATAGATTGGCACATTGTTATTCTGAGTCTAGTCAAGTCTTGAAAACCTGTGTTCTAGTCAATAAAGCATTACTATGGCATCATCGCTCAAACAATTGAATCATGCATTTGTTATGAACATGTCCAGACAATCCATGGTTCTTGATCTCGACTATCCTTCTGGTAAGGTCGATCTCCCTATCTTTCATAGCTGCATCTTTGGAAAGCAGACTAGATTCCTTTTAGATCAAACCATATGCATGCAGCAAAAGATCTGTTAGATGTTGTTCATACAGATATATGTGGACCTATGCAAATTCCCTCATTGCTAAATGCAAAGTACTTCATTACCTTTATTGACGAATTGTCTAGAAGAACAGTTGTTTATTTCATTAAACAGAAATCAAAGGCTTTCATCAAATTCAGACAATACAAAGAGCATGCTGAGAATCAAACTGGCAAACGAATCAAAGCACTGAGGTTAGATAACGAAGGAGAATACATCTCCAACAAATTCAAGGACTATTGCCTTAACAACAGCATTGAACAACAATACATCACTTCCTATTCGCCTCAGTCAAATGGTCTTGCTAAGAGGAAGAACAAAACCTTAATCGAATTGGCAAAGTGTATGTTATCACATGCGACACTTCCGAAGTGATTTTGGACTGAAGCTGTTTCAACAACAACCTATATTCATAACAGATGTTCTACTAAAGGCCTCTCAACCATTCGAAGTTTGGACAAGTACCAAACCTTTCTTATCAAACTTACGAATTTTTGGATGTACTGCTTTTGCGCAGATTCCTCGTGATCTCAGGAAAGAAGCTCGACTTTCAGAGTATCAAGTGTGTTTTCATCATCTACACTACTTCGGATCAAGCCTACAAGTTGTTCGATCCCTTCGAGTCAAAGATATTCACTAGCCGGAAGTCATCTTCATCGAAGATCAGTTTCAAGACCTCAAAGGAAAGGGCAATCCCTATGTAGCCAACCTATTAGATTCTCCTGACGCTTTGGACTTTCCAGTTTCTCAATCGACTATTCCTATTGAAGGTCCAAGCTCCTCTACTCTTAACGAACAACAAATCAATGACAAATCAAGAGATGATGATATTGTAGATCAACAACTACAATATGATGGAAATAATCAACTTCTTGTATTACCCAGAAGATCTTCAAGGACTAGCAGACCACCTAACCGGTATATCAACGAGGCTGCAGCTTATCTTGTTCAAGAACCAACGTCTGTCCGAGAGGCACTCAGTCAGCCTAATTCAGATCTTTGGAAAGAAGCTATGGACAAAGAGTATTCATCTCTTATCAAGAACCAGACATGGACAATTGTCAAATTACCTGCCAGCAGAAATGTAGTTGATTGCATATAAATTTTTAAAATCAAGTACAACGCAGATGGAAGCATCAACAGAAGAAAGGCACGACTTGTAGCCAGAGGATTTTCTCAAGTATAAAACGTCGATTACACTAAAACCTTCAGTCCAGTAGTCAAGCATTCTCTATTCAACTTTTGCTATCATTTTCCGCTGCAACAGATTTGGAAATACATCAAATGGATGTACAAACAACATATCTCAATGGAGCTATCAAAGAAGACACTTACATGGTGCAACCAAAAGGTCATATTATCGAGGGTAAACACAATCATGTTTGTAAACTTGTAGTGGGTTTCTTTCCTTGCCTAGCCTCAATCCTGTGAAGTTTTTAGCACGTGTGAACTTCACCACACACCCTATAGGATCTTACTGAGGTGTTGTGATTGCACAAGATTGATCAAAGAACAGTATGCTTGAATCTAAGGCAAGAGCACAATGGCATACATCTGATGAAAAAATCTAACTCTTCACTATGAGAAATGAATGTCAAAAAAAATTCTAAGTGTTTAGTACGGGGAAAAAAGGCTGCTCTCGGGTAGAGAGAGAAAATCAAGCATAGAAAACTTAGGTAGAGAGAGAATGAGTCCAAAACACCAAAATCTCAATATTCACGATATGGAAAAACATGCCCATCTTTCCCTACATGAGAGAGACTCAAATTCCTACAGCGGAGTTGCATGGAAAGTCCACTTAACTGAACTAATTCACCGACCAGAAATCCACATGTGTAACTGCATGCATGTATGTTGCATGTACTGCATGTCAACTCATAAAACTGCCTAGACATGTGTAGATCACTGAAACTACTTTGCATGTTGCATGCACTGATTGCATGTGGCTTGCATACATACAATAAGACTTTGCATGTTATCTAAACATCTGCATGTCATCATAATTGAACATATCTAACTCAAATCCGAGCTACACTAGAAGGATATGTGCTCAATTCACACTCCTTTTATGTACAACATGAATTTTAGTGGAAATCACCATGGACATGACCCCAAACTCAAGATAGTGTTCTTAAGAAAGACAACATCACGGCTTGACTGAGATCTGTGACCTGAGTCAACATCATAGATGTGATATGCTTTATGCGACGTTGAGTAGCCGATGAAGATGTTTTTATAGATTATTGGCTCCAGTTTCTTCCTCAAATCAGGTGGCACTTGTGCATAACAGAGACATCCAAAAACACGTAGATGTTTTAAGCTTGGTTTGTATCCGTAGTAGGCTTCAAACGGTGTCTTGGAGTCAATTGCTTTAGTGTTGGAGTAGTTCTGCAGATAGCAGGCCGTAGAGATTGCTTCTGCCCAGAATGTTTGAGGTAAATGGGTGTTGGCTGTCGTGGATCATGCAGCTTCCAACAGTGTGCGGTTCTTCCGCTCAGCTACTCCGCTTTGTTGAGGAGTTTAGCTTGTAGTAAACTAATGGTGCATGCCACATGATGACATATAGTCCTTCATCTCATTTGATGAGTACTCTCTCCCTGATCAGACCATAGGGCCTTGATTTTCTGACCAGTCTTATTCCTAGCATATTGCTTGAATTCTTTGAAGCGATTGAATGCTTCTGACTTGTTTTTTAATGAACATTACACTAGTAAAACGGGAGTAGTCATCAATGAATGTAATAAAGTATAGAGCCTTACCCAAGGAAGGTACGCTCATAGGACCACATAAGTCACTATGTATCAATGACAGAATAGACTTGGCTCTTCTGGCCTGTCCTCTTGGAAATCTGGTTCTAGGTTGTTTCGCAGGGCCTAAATGTCAAGTTAGTGAATAAAGTTGGGTTTCCCTCCAATTTGGATGGTTCTCACTCTTTTTTAAATTTGAATAATTAGGAAGGCAGAAATGGACCAATAGGATTCAGAGGCCAGGGTCCTCCTCTCTACTATAAAAAGGGACCAACTCGAGTTCCTACACATGTTCCATCTTTTCTTCAATACAAGCAGATTGGTTCCCTTATGAAGTGGATTGATGAATGTCCTTGCTCTCTATCACTTTTCCTCCAACTCTCATGTTTTCTTTGGATTTTGCTAATTGTTGGATCTGATTGTTATTGGGATTGCATGTTATTATAGTTTGTATGAGAGAGAAATGAGAGAGAAAAAGAGTAAGCTATCTTTGTTGTGGATCTAGTGTTAATGGATTGGATCTTCCATTCATGCTGAAATCTGATCTATACTATCGCTCTCATGGGAACCAATATACAATTTCAAGCAGAAGCAATCGATGCAAGAGTATACCACAACAGCTCCACCATCCATCCTTAGGCAACGACCTACAACTGTTCAAGCAGAGGAGTTTGTCCCAATAGCTCTGCTTACCATCGATGGGCCCAGACCCGCGATTGTTTAGCCACAAGATGCTACGATCCCAGTCATTCACCATGGAGAATCATCCACTCAAGCACTTGCAGCTTGAAGGTCTACAATACAACGACAACAACCTGATCGTTTTGTCTCTCAGACGTTCATCAGTCATGATGAACCTGCCATAATTGTAGAAGCTCTGTCAATGCCCAATGTAGGCAATTGGAAGGTTGTCATGGATGCTGAGTATCAGTCTCTAATGAAGAATAAGACCTGGAATCTTGTCAATCCTCCTACTGGTGTAAAACCAATTGACTCCAAGTGGATCTTTAAGCTAAAGCTTAAGCTAGATGGATCTATATCCAAATGGAAAGCTAGACTGGTGGTTAAAGGCTTTGAACAAGTATATGATAGACTGCACTGAGACCTTTAGTCCAGTGGTAAAGCATCAGTCTATTCGTACCTTACTGGCTATAGCTGCTGCAAAAGATCTGGACATTCATCAGATGGACGTCCAGACGACATTCCTACACGGATTTATACAAGAAGATATATTCATCTATCAACCAGAAGGTTACATCCTTCAAGGCAAGGAGCATCTGGTATGTAAATTGCATAAGGCTTTATATGGTCTTAAGCAAGCTCCCAGGGCCTAGTATGATAGAATTAATCACTTCTTGTTGCAACACAATTTTACTTCTTGCTTTGTAGATTGCAATGTATATCTCAGGCATAAATGGTCAAGCTATGTCATAATAGCATTATACATTGATGATTCTTTAATTATTAGCAATTCAAATCAGTTACTACAGGAAACCAAATCTCTGATTTCATCAGAATTTGAGATGACTGATTTAGGCCCAATCCACTACCTACTTGGAATGGAGATTCACAGAGATCGCGCAGGCAGAAGGATAACTATAAGCCAAGAATTCTACTTGACCAATGCACTTTGCAGATATGGCATGGAGGACTGCAAGCCCATAGACACACCTATGGATCCAGGAGCTAAGCTGTCCAAAGACATGTGTCCCAAAACTCAAGCAATCAGCAAGAAATGTGTAGGTATCGTTATCAATCTGTCATAGGATCTATTATGTATTTTATGATCCGCACACGACCTGATCTAGCATATGCAGTAAGCACATTGTCTCAGTACATGTCCAATCCAGGCCTATAGCACTGGAAAGCTCTACAAAAAATACTGAGATACATTCAAGCTACAAAGCACTATGCGTTGAGCTATAATGGCAATATAGAAGTTGCACTCACATTGACCACTTATTCAGACTCAGATTGGGAAGGAGACGTGGATACCAGAAAATCCACATCAAGCTACATTTGTTTCCTCGCAGGAGGACCCATCTCATGGAACAGCAGAAAGCGTAAATGCATTTCTCTGTCCTCCACAGAATCTGAATATGTCGTAGCTACGTCAGCAGTGAAGGAGATTTTATGGCTTAGAAGACTACTACAGGACCTGAGATTCCCACAATTTGGTCCAACTATACTCTAGTGCAACAATCAGAGTTGTATGGATCTGTTGTTGAACCGACGAACTCACACAAGGACCAAACATATAGAGGTTCAACTTCATTTTCTCAGAGAGAAGGTTCAGAACAAAGACATTGCACTAAGTTACTATCACACAGACAGTATGTTGGGTGACATTCTGACAAAACCATTGTCAAGAAATAAACATTCTACTCTAGTAAAATTGTTAAATCTCAACTTGAGTCTATATTCGTAGCAGTAAGCTTAAAGGGGAGTGTTGGAGTTTAATCTTCTCCTACTCATCCCTTCGCCCTCCTTCATCTCTCAACAATTCCCTCTCTCTGAATCAGTCTGCAGAAATACATGCAAAGTCAGAAACAGGCAGAACCGCAAAGCTATCGCCTGCCTACGGTCTGACTGAAGGGCACCGTTAAATCAACGTTTACGGAGAAACACAACGACCATCGACTTTTCTCCTAAACCATAGGCCACCATCCAAATCATCGGCCGCCCGCTTGTCCACAACGGACAATCCCACTATATATATATATATACACACACACACACACACACACACACACACACACACACAAGTGGGTTAGCCTGTCGTTGACGGGTGACCAATAGTTTGGGTGGCGACCAATGGTCGAGATGTGCGGACGATGCTCACGGTGGCCTATGGTTTGGGTTGAAGTTCAATGATTTGGGTCGAAAGTTGTCAATGACAATTAGCCGAAATCTTGGGTGGCGGCCGATGGTTTGGGTGGACGGCCAATGATTGTACAAATATGGTGCGGATGTAGGGTGTGTGTGTGTGTGTGTGTGTGTGTGTGTGTGTGTGTGTGTGTGTGTGTGTGTCTACCAGCACTTTTCACATGCGTGGCTTGCACGTTTCTCATCAAAGCTTATATATCTAATACCACCACTTTTCACATGCATGGCATGCACGTTTCTTACCAAAGCTTATATCAACTACCACTACATTTCACATGTGTGGCGTGCATGTTTCTTACTTCTTAAAATTAAAATCTAATAGATATATATACTAAATATAAACATTAACCAAAGGCTAATATAAACTAAATATATCATTTACTAATGTAGGTATTTTGTGTACATCCCAATCAACCAAATAAGACTGTTGTAGGGTTTAGACTTTTGGCATTAGGGTTTAGGCTTTAGATATTGGACATTAGTGGGCAAGCCCGTCATTGACGGGTGGTTTAGGCATCAATTTAGCAATCAAAGATTTACACAAAATTCAAACTCAGATTTATACAAAATTCAAAATACAAAGTCATTCTTTAGTACTAATGTGTAAACCATCAAATCCAACATTGTTTGTACTTTACTCAGTCTTACAATTGACATATCCTTCAAATACAACTTCATATTACTAACAAATTCATCTACATTTATCACTAAAAATCACTTTCGAGGAAGAAAATATCCGCAAAGTTGCTGATAGTACAAAAATTGGGTGTATTGCTCTATCACCCAAACAAGACTACATGGATAAACATCATTTCCAAAACAGAATAGCTCCATTATCTCTCGCACAAATGTCTTATAGTTTACCACACCCTACACCATCTGCACAAACATACATACACACCCTCAATCCCATAGACATACACACATTTTTTTCGTATTGCCCATATGCACATGAAGACACATACATGCACACACATACATATACACATAAAAAACACATATACATACGTATATACAACTTTGATATGGGCCACCCAAATGTGCGGTCAATACATTCAATGGAAGCAATTATTTTATTAGCAACCACTCTAATGTATACAACCATGTTTTTGTGTGAAACCATTCCTTGCCGACAACCATGTTTTTGTGGCTAGCAACAATTTATGTATCCTAACTCTAATCCTCAACCCTAATATAACCCTAACCCTAATCTATCTATCACATAATGCCACTCTAAACCCTAACTCTAACCCTAATCCTAATGTAACTCTAACCCTGCTCTATCTAACACTAACCCTGATGTAACCCTAGCCCTGCTCTATGTGGCATTTTGCACTCTTGATAGTGCCACATATAGTTGACCATGACTAAATACGAGACATGGAAAATACAATCCAATAGTGTCCATAGTCTGCCCTTGCACCTTGTTTATTGTCATGGCAAAAGCCGCTTTGATAGGGAATTGTACTCTCTACAATTCAAACGGCAAATCCGAATTGCTTGGCACTAAAGGGAACCGTGGAATGACAACTCTACTCCCTATATTCTTCCGACAGAGTCCCCCATGACACCGCCTCCAATAGGCAGTTACTCCACTCCATCGCGTCATTTATTAGAAGTCTATGCTTGCAAGCATCTTTGAACAACAAAAACAACTCAAATCTTGCTCTATTTGTAACTCTATCATACCTAAAATCTAATCCTAATTCACACTCACAACTAACCATTAATGTATTGCATGTTTTGAATCCAAACATCTGTCTTTAAATTCTTCTCTTCATCTTTACTCCAAACAAATGACTACAACACTTCCAAGTATACAATATTTTGAGTGTACCTTACCACCCCTTCCACATCTGTAAATCGGCCATCTCTATCCATAATTAACACTCGCAGACTTGCTTCATTTCGTACTCTTGATAGTGCAACATAAAACTAAACATGACACAACACGAGATGTGGCAAATACAGTCCAACCATATCCATAGTTTGCCCTTGTGTCTTGTTGATTGACATGGCAAAAGTTGGCCTAATGGAAAACTAAACTCTTTGCAATTCAAATTGGGCAAATCTGAATTGCTGGGCACTATAGGAATCCATAGAATGAGGACTCTAGAACCTATAATTTTGCCAGTTACTATCTCTGCCTCTATGACCAGTTTACCCAATTTACGGATGATCAGTCTTGTTCCATCATACAATCCCTTGTGTGATCGAATCGAAACAACATCACTATCATTCCAACCTTCAGGACCAACTGATATGGAGGGCATCACTTGGTTGTAAGCTATTCAAAAACTCCATTGGGTACAACTCAAAACCCTCATGCTCAACCACACTGTCAGCACTATAAAATGTGCATGCATCATCAGGGAATCTCTCAATAACTCTCGCATTCATCTCGTCTACATCCTTCATTGGAGTCAATATTGCATGACTCCTCAAAAATCAGCATCCTTGTAATGTTGTGCAATATCAAGAAAAGTAAATGAGATCAAATCTTCTACATTTTCCATCCTTTCGCACATGCCCTCAGGTAGACAAATCATATCGACACCGCATTAGGGGAGTTTTGAGCTCCAAAAGGACCTTATAAGAATTAATCCTTAAAATATTATAGCATTATTCTCAACTAATACCTTTGACTTGCCATAACTTTTTAATTGTAGCTCAGCACTCATCGAGCACTTTCCATCGCACCAAACTTCGCTAAAATTGGACTTACCACTAAGAAGTTATGTCATTTTTAATGGACTCAAAAAGTTACGTTAAGTAGATTTCAAATTTGAGTGTTATGATTGGTGCATGTGTCAAACAAATTTTAGAAAACAAATAAGAGAATCTTTACAAGGGGTCTTTTTCGGATTTAAAACTCCTCTAATATGATGCACAAATGTGGGCTCATGTCCATCTCCAATATGAAGCAAAAAATCAACAAATCTCAACTACTCGTCCCTATCAATAACTTCTACACTCATTACATGCTTGTTGATTGACAGTTTGTGGACCTCAATACGTCTCCACAAATGCGAACGCCTAAGACATGCACTCACAATTTGCGCCCGACTACCACGACGTACCACCGGTAGTACTTGGTGAATATCGCTACCATATACTATAGGAATACCACCAAAAGGAGTATCATTGGACTATATATCTTTAGAGATCGATGTAAACAGTCAACTGCATGCTTATGGACCATTGGAGCCTTGTCCCAAATAATGAGTCAACATGTCATCAAAAGCTTATCTAATATAGATTGCTTTGAGATATTACATGTCGAGGTCTCATGCAATTCCATTGGAGGAATTTTATATCTAGAATGCGCCGTTTTGCCACATTTAATTAGCATTGCAGCAATCCCTTATGATGCAACAGCCAATGCAATCCCTCCGCGTGCACGAACGTACGACAACATGACACTATAAAGATATGTCTGCCAATACCACCGGGATCATCTATGAAAAACACTCCACCTTTTCTTTTGTCCACATGCTCATGTATTACATGATCAAATATCGGGCATTGTTCAATATTTAATTTTTCCACTTCAACCTCCACCTGTTGAATGCTCTCATCAAAAGAACTTCTCTCGAAATAGTGGACAAAAATCCACCTCACTCTCTGGAATTCTAAAACCAAAATTTTGTGGCGACTGTCTTGTTGCCTGCATATGCATTTCAACATCCAAAATAGCCCTATCTATCAAAATCTGACTCACAGTAATGGTCTCAAATGTTATTGGTTGTCCCAAATCATGTGCATAATCCTCCACCAAATATGGCTCTACACTCTTCCAAAGGTCTAGTGGATCCGCAGGGGCACAGGTCAATAAGATTATAGCAAAATGTGAGCCAAAAGAACTCGTAAATGCTTCTTGGTTTTCAAGGGGGTCTTGAACTTGGGACCAAAGAAATTTTGGATGCAAGAACTTGTAAATGAAATCGCTCCCCTTTGAACAAATTGACAAAATACATGTGTCCAATGGCAAGGATTTTCTGTCTCCTGCTCTGACGGATCCACCTACGCAACCCTTTGTTGTATACATACACAACTTTGGAAAGTCTTGGTAAAGTAACTCCTGAGCTTTTGAATCCACTTTTATTCAACTCAAAAAAAAAATGTTGTCAAAGTGGTTTTTGCCCTCCTCCTACAACCTCCTCCAAATCCGCTCTATCACTAAAGAACATCAGGTTTTGTCCAAGAACATGTTAGACATAACTAAACATTCACCTCTCAGTTTAGTAGTCACTAGTTAACCGTGAGCTCAAATCTGTAAGGCCCCCTTTATGAGGAGAAGCCATAATTGAGCACGGTTGTTAGTACGGGGTCTAATGTGAGACCATGATGGTTATGAGATGGCTGGATTGCATAGCAAGAAGTTTGGGGGGCGATAGCCCCCCGGTGGGGGGTTTGGAGGGCAGAGCCCCCCATCAGCACGGTCTGGGGCCCAACCCCGATGGTACGGCCACTTCATCATTTGGCCTTTCGACTCCTTATGCGAAAACACACTTTTGGTGTTTTGCATCCCTTTTAACACTTGGCTGTTCGCTTTCTCTGATGTTGGTCGCTACATATAACTACCACATTGAGAAGCATTCCTCAGTAGTTGGAGCATTCTCTTTATTGTAGATCAGTCGTCCAGAGTCTATTCAAGATCGCCATTGAAGCCCTTCTCCAGGGTGCACAGATTGGATAGCACCATCATCTTATGTATTGGCTTTATTATCAGATTTTCATATTTGAGTTTACTATCTCTTGTCTATGTTGAATTCAATTGTCAATTATAATATGGTATCAGAGCTTAGGTGCAGCGAGATTGTTTGAGTTCCAAAAGTTATGTGCATAGCTAAGTAGTTTGATGGCGTCAAAAGGTGCTGCTGTTCAAACAAGTATGCGTATACATCCACCAGCATTTTCAGAAGGAAAGTTGGATGGAGCTAACTATACTTTGTGGAAGTTTAAAATATGTGCGATATTGGATTCTTACGGACTGTTGGAGAACATTCTAGGATTGGAGGCTGAGCCACAACCAACCCCACATAGTAAAGATGCATCGATTCTGATACCACCCAATCCAGCAATGCTTCGAGCATGGAAGCAACAGAATGCAGACGCGTTATGTGCGATTCTAACAAGTGTTTTAGATTCGATGTTAACATTGATTCAACATACTTCCAAGCTAGTGAAGCTTGGACTGTTCTGAAAACTCAATATGAGACAAGAAATCAAACCAGAATATAGAATTTAGAAAATCAATTGGCCATGGGAACAATTTGCTAATCGAGAATCTGCAGACATTTTCCTCACCAAGATCAAGAACTTGCAAGATCAAATGGCTGCTATGGGTATAGCCAAGTCTAGTGAAGACTTGGCTCAAAGATGCATTCACGTACTTCCTCAAAAATTTGATGGTTTGGTGACTGCACTAAACACACAAGTACGAATTCTAGTTTTGAGCTTTGAGGAATTCAGTGCTTTGTTAATGGAGGAAGACCTATGGGTGAATACACGCAATGGTATAGATGCTGCTTTTCTCATTAATGCATAAGGCAAGAGTGGAGCTTTTTCAGATGACAAGAAAAAGTTAAAGCCCAAGAAGTTTAAAGGAGAGTGCTACTATTGTGGAAAGAAAGGCCATATGGTGAGAAGTTGTAGGGCAAAGCAAGTAGATGAGAAAAATGGCACCTTAAAGCCATATGCAAAGGGTGCCAAAGGCAAGCAAGAAGTCAACAATGTGCAAATAGAGTTGGAACTATTTATTGCCATTGATGAATTATCTGCTGAAGCACATTCATCCGCGACTATAACTCATGGGTTTTGGACAGTGGGACATCCCGACATATGACCGGTAAGAAAGACTGGTATACTTCCTTGCATCCTCTTAAGGAAGCCATCACAATAATTGTTGGGATTAATCATTAATTGCCCTGTAGAAGGAACTGGCACGATATCTTTTGTGACAACAAATGGTGAAACCAGAAAGTTGTCTGATCTGCTTTATGTTCCTGAGATTACGAAGAATCTGTTATTTGTTTCCGCAATAATAGATTGCAACTTGATGATATGTTTCAAGAAAACATGAGCAAAAATCTTTGACAATGAAGGTTGTTGGAAAGGGTGAGAGACGAAATAATGTATATGAACTCTCTGCTTTTGCTGCTGCAATAGGACCAGATTCGACTAAGCTGTGACATGAAAGATTCGGCCATATTAATGTTGTGGTTTTGAAGAAATGCAGAAGTCTGGTATGGTGGCACACTTACCTCATGTTTATGAATTAAGAAGAAAATTGTGCAGCTTGTTTGATGGGCAAGCAACATCGAAAGTCTTTTTCACGTGAGAGCACCAATGACACAAAGTCTCCTCTAGAACCTGATCTATGTGGCAAAATGCAAACTATGGCATTGGGAGGATTTTTTTATTTCATGTTGATCGTCGACGATTTCAATAGAAATATGTGGGTGTATTTCCTTTGTGATAAGTCTGACACTTTTGGAAATTTCAAGATGTGGCACAAACTTGTTGAGAATGAGAAAGGTTTGAAACTGAAAAAGTTTCACACGGATCGTGGAGGAGAGTTTTGTTCAAATGCTTTTAATGACTATTGTAAAGAGCATGGCATTAAGCGCCAACTCACTCCTGCGCATACGCCTCAGCAAAATAGCATCGTTGAACGCAGAAACAGAACTGTTATGGAGATGGCTGCTGTATGTTGAAGCGAAGGAGTTGCCTAATTCATTTTGGGCTAAAGCAGTAAAAACAACAGTCTACATTTTGAACAAAACCTACACAAAGACAGTCATCGGTAAGACACCTTATGAGGCCTATTGTGGTAAGAAACCTTCAGTTGTTTATTTTCGAGTCTTTGGATCAGATTGTTATGCACATGTACTAGACTCTGATCGCAATAAGTTAGATTTCAAAAGCAGAATATGTATTGTTGGGGGTATTCCCAACAAAGTGTAAATAAATAAAATCCTCCAATAAAATGTATTGTGAGGGCATGGCATCCTGCGTGTATAAGCCCATGGCCCAATGAGCACGCAATTGAAGTTGTAAATAAAATAAACTTGACTTGGGCCTTGTAATTAAAATAAAACTAGAGGCCCAATGTCATTTTTAAACTTAGAGACCACTTTTTAGAGTTGGGTCCAAATTGGGACTCACATGAATCTTGTGATTTCTAATGTACTTTTTGTGGACCCTTGGATCAAGTTGGGTCCAAGATGAATGGTTAGGATCATTGTGAGTATTAGCCAATAAGATTGAGGGGCAAGGGCCTTCCCCATTTTATAAAAAGGCACAATTTGTACACTATTTCCATGCTTAATGAGAAGGAGGAAACTCTACCATTTTTGGAAGAGAAGCATCCTCATTTGCTATTCACCACTTGCTATTGCTCTTGGTTGTGTTTTCTATTGCTTTCTATTTCAATGTTTATTGTTTGCCATAGTGAATGTTTTTCCATTAGCAAGCATAAGGAGCATTTGAGCTAACCTCCACCCTCACTCTCTTTCTCTCTCTTTCTCTTCTCAATCTCTTCTTCCCCATTCCTTCCCTTCAACCAAACTATGATGAATGTTAGTGTAGAGGAGTAGAGTTAAAGAGGAGTAGTATAGTGGTGAGTAGAGTTAAGGGAGAAAGTAGGAAATCAACTAAAAGTAGCATCTATGCATAGTTAGGCACCTATCCAGTGATCTAACCTTTGTTGACAGGCGGAACGGCTATACTACGAGAGATCTTTGACCCCACAGTGGCGCCGATGCCGGGGATAGGTTTCCACTAACTAGTTTAGTTGCATTTTAGCTATTTTCTTGCTTTTTAGAGTAGCTTAGGTAGATTTTTGGGAGTTTAGAGTTAGTTTTTTGTATTTGTTTGTGTTTGGACTGTTCACAGCAAGCGGAGGAGGTGTGAGAGAGTAGAGGAGGCCCTGAACAACTTCTAAGGGCTTGAAACCCAAACCAATTATTCAAAAAAACTCAAAAAAACACACCAATCTGTATTTTGGAGGAAAAAAGAGCCAAAAAACTCATCAAATTTTTATATCTCTAGAATCAGTGGGAATTAACCCTTGCATGACTGGCAGCAGCTCCAGGGTACTGTCCCAGACCTGCATAGAAGCCTGCGAGAGTTAGTTCCAAGCATATTGTAAAAAATCAGAGAAAAATCATAAAAATTTCAAAAAACCCTTGAAAAAATTCAAAAAAATTCAAATCTTCATAAGAACTCTTGCAGAGCTCTCTGAAGTTCCATCTCAATGAGACCAGGACACAGAGAAGCTTGTCAGAGTTAGTTTGATAATTAAGTGCCTGTGCGAGAGCTCTTAGTGAAAAAAAGACGGGAAAGTACCAGTGAACCCTCACAGACAGTGAAATTTTCAGTTCCAGTGGTCAAGAACTCTCATAGAGGATTCTAAAGTTCCATCTCAGTGACATCAGGACACAGAAGAGCTTGCAAGAGTTAGTTTGATTCCAGTGAGCAGAAAATTGGATTTAAGTGCTAAAAAATCACTAAAAAGTAAAGATCCAGCAAATCCTTCCAGTAAGAACTCTCGCAGACCCTTTCAATCGATTCAGAATGTCAAATTACATCAATGATGAAGCCTGCGAGAGTTAGTATGAAGATCTGGTAAAGATCAAGCACAAAAGGTGATTTTGAATGTGGACGATGATCTAGTCCCTTGGCAACATGCTCTAACTTATAATAAGGAGATTGAACTGACTGATGAACAAGCCCTACACCACATGGACCCAGATCATTACGGAACCAAGAAGATACCAGCTCAACCACCACAAAGATATGCTATGGTGAAAGTCTCAAGGATTGAACCACCCAAGGCACCTACGAATAAGAAGAATCAGTTGAAGCAACGCTACAACCAGGTGATCCGATGGAGTGACCTACCCGAAGAGGCAATACCTACAATAGACGTTGATATTCGCAACCATGAGGCGAATGTCACAACAGTCCTGAAGAAAGACAACAAGGATGAACCCACCAAAATGACAAAAAAGAGCAAGAAGAAGGTGTTGGATTCCTTGAAGTCAATCAAGTTGGACTCAGATACAGCGTCATCTTCTACACAGGTGACAGAAAATAAAAAAAATGACCAGGCGGGCCAAGATCAATATGTTGAAAGAGGTTTCAATCATGAGCATAAACATGTCATAGAGGTTCATTGTCAATAGTCTTCAATGGGCAACATTCTTTGTTATGAGTTTCAACTCCTGCAACGGTTCACACATGCACCCCACAGCCCTCCATGCTAACGAACACCCTGCCTCCATCCTGCCAGACAAGCCTCCTTCATTCATCTCTCACACATGCCTCCTTGACTCATTCTTGACAGACGCTCCTCCCATCCCCTCACGCTTCCATTCTCAACCGGAGCCCCTCAGTGAATCTCGACCGGAGTGCTCGTTCAGACCTCAACCGCCACAATCACTGAAATTTCGACTGGCTTGAACACCCTCTTCAAAAAACACTCGATTGGACAGCCAGCCATTTCTCAAATCTCAGCCAGCACCCATCTGTTAAATCTCAACCGGAGGCCATTCTATCAAATCTCAACCGACGGATTGACTTAAATCTCAACCGATGCACTAACTTCAAATCTCGACCGATGCATTCCCATCAAATCTCAACTGACACATTTTCATCAAATCTCAACCAACGCACTAACTTCAAATTTCAACCGATGCATTCCCATCAAATCTCAACCGACACACTGACTTAAATCTTAACCGACGCATTCCCTTCACGCCCACACACCTCCTCATCTGACTGGACTGAGCCAACGCACTCATTTTGCATCCACACATGTCTCTTCCTCATAACTGAACTGAACGACCTGACAGCTCCATTCTGACAGAGCCAATACGCATTCTTCTTTCAAGCCCGAGCCCACATGCAGTCTTCATCACCATTTGCACGAGCCCAGCCCTCCATCGCAACCACCTTCCACCTCCATCGCAACCACCACCGTAGTGACTGCATTCCACTTCCACGAGCCTCCAACTATCGCATTCACCCATACTGACCGCATTACCACCGCAACAAACGCATCCACCCATACTGACTACATTACCATCGCAATAGATGCATTCACCTACACTGACCGCATTACAATCACTACAACCACATTCACCCGCACCCCAACTCCATTTGCCCTCAAATCGCAAGTGACCGCAATCACCCGTAAAATCGCATTCAACCATAGAGACCGCATTCAACAGAAGCGACCGCATTGATCTGTAGTGACCACTCTTGCACCGTCGTAACCCCTTTGAAATGTAGCAACCACCGTAGACCGCAATCAAACCACAACAGCCATTCAAATCGCAACAAACCTCCCTCTAAGGCCGCATTCAACCCCAACCATCACGACCGCACTCGCCCCACATTATGATTGCACTCCCACCGAATAACACCCGCAACAGACCGCACATCGCAACTGGCCGCAATTAACCTACAAACAACTGCATCCTAGCTGTAACAGACCACGTCTAAAGCCGTAGCGACCACAAATAGCCGCACTCCAACTACCCCCACCCTTGCACCGTAGAGACTGCACTCACCTGCAACCACACCACATCCAACCCACATCAGCTCTTGATCTGTAGCGATCGCCTTCCACCGTAGTCGCCGTATTCAACCACACCCCAACCACATCAATTGTTGCAACGTAGCGACCGCACTCACCTAAAAATAGATCGCATTCCCACCACATCCACTATTTTTCGCCTGCCCTTGCACCACAGTCTAACCTAACACTACATTCCATTGCAATAGCATTGCATTACCACTGCACCCGCACTACATTACCACCGCAATCGACCACACCTGCACTACAACGAAGATGCAACATGAATGATCTTGCATCTGACGACCTTAAACTCGATGTTGCATTTAACATGCGTTCCAACGCTACATCCACTAACTCGCATCCAGCATTGCATTCCATTTCCATCCCACATTTTTGCATCTGACACTACACAAATTTCAAAAATAAAACCCATACCATTAGGAAGCCCGCTTCATACTAAGTCTCCCCTTGCCTTCCTTACAACCCCTTAACAAATCCACAAAACACCAAAAACACCACAAAAATCCAAACACACCAGAAACACATACCCAACCCAAAAAAAAAAAAAAAAAAGACACACCAGGATCCAATGGACCAACAAAAAGATCCTAAAATCCCAGAAGATTATCCATACGAGGTAAGGTCCCCTACAGTTAAACAAATCAGACGTCATAGGTTCTACTGAATGCGGTCCCAACTCCAAGAGCCATCCACAAACCCATTCGAGGGACAAGAACCTGATAGAGTTGAGTCTTCATGAGCATGAGCCCATTTTTATGGTGTTGAACCCTCCTAGGCTAGAACCAACTTTAATGGTGCTTCTGCCACTCATGGAGCTCATCTTGAGAAACGTACATCCAAGCTAGATCTACCAAAGTTTGACGATAGTTCGGACCCTCAAATATTTTTGCAAATTTTTGAGAATGCATGTGATGTGTATGGCGAAACATCTCTCGATGCTATGGTCCAACTATTTTCGATGACCGAGATTGCTAAAGCACTTGATTAGGCTTTCAACCTTGATCGTGAAGATAAGACAGACTGGTCAGTTTTGAAAGAGTCCTTTATCAAGTGTCTTAAGTCCTTTCGCTTGATCGAGAGTCCTTTTGTCAAATTGAGTAACATCAAGATGGCAAAAGATGAACATGTACGAGACTATATCAAATGTTTCAAATGCCTCAAAAGTTAAGTACAAGAACAGGCTACCAAACAGATGCTCATAATTTGGTTTTTAGTCGGCCTTCCAAGATGAATTAGATGCGAGCTTAAATCCAATGATGAATATATGAGCCTAAAGTTAGCTATGTCTGATACCATCAAGGAGGAAGATGAAGGGATAAGATGTTGATGAATCCAGAGAAAGGAGAACGTCACGTGCTCATGTCCATGAGTCGAAGCCGATCGAGGATACCCAAGATCAGCTTTGGAAATCCCAGTTGGAGTTGCTTGATAAGCAACATCAACTACAGATGGAGAAACTCACCAATGAGTTTTCAAGCTACCTTGACGTCTATCCAAAGCAGTTTGCATGGTCAGCTAAACCCTGCACAGGTACCTTATAGATGAAAACCAATATGGTGCCCACACTATCGGGCTACGCATCATGCTAATGCTTGTCCTTCATATCAGCCTATCCAAGCACATACAGTCCAATGATATGAAGAACAACCGTCACAATCTGGAAATTCCTTGACTTATTATGAATATCCACCAGAAGCTCCAGCACCATTAGCCATACAAGATGACTATGCCATTATACAAGGGCCATTGAACAATAGATGTTTCATCTGTGGTGAAATCGGCCATTTCATGGTTGATTTCCCAGTCAAGACCAAGTACCACGCCGGGTGTCCCGACTGTGTCAGAAAACACAATTTCAAAGACTGTACAAAAAAACCCAACAAGATCCTACCTGCCCGACATGTTAGTTATGACTCCCGATAGGATCCTCACGACAACACAACACGAGCACCATAGCACCCAACAGTTAAACCTGCTGCTCACTCGAGAAGTTTCTTGCAAACTTCTACATTACCATGCAATTCACCAGCTCCATAATGCAAAAGACACTGATATGACATGAGTCCTTGTAGGAGAAAAGCAAAACCGATATGCCGTCATCTGCTACAATGTCCAACCAAGAGCAACCTCCATTGCGAATTGATAGTTTTTCTCCCCTTCTACAACCTCAAATCTATTTGTCTTTCCACATGCTAATAAGATTTCCAATGTACCATATACAATAAATTTAAGATTCGGAAATCCAGATAGAGATTCGGTTCTGAATCTCTTGCTCAGGACATAGTTCCTCACCCATACCTGCATCTCACACTATATCTTACAACTTCTACTATCATTGATGGTAGATTTTAGTGTCACCAATCTTGCCTTGTTTTGACAAGGGCATGTCAGACTAAGTCTCACTACTCTACAAAACCAATGGCATATTGCAATTGTCAAGGTGAATTATACATGTTGATGAATGACTTTTTGTTTGACAAGTGCTCTACAGCTTTCCACTCTCTATAGCATTGGTATCTTCCTTGTTTATTTTTTATAGTTTTGTGATTTGGTAATTTCTTCTAATTACATATCTTCTTCTAAATTTGTTTTTAGTTCATCAAGGATAGCCATTGAACAAGAGACATCGTGTAGCGTATCTCAAGAATAACTTGTCATTCCTCTATCAATCTTCAAATCAACTTATACAGAGTTTCAAATTTTTGAGCATATTCCAAATATGTGAAGTACAGATTACGTCAGAGTTAATTCCTGCATCTCATTGCCAAATTCATCGTCGAGTCAACTACAACAAGATCGAAACAAATTTAGTTAAAATTTGTTCAATCTTTAGTCCAATCACATATTCAACATGTTTTCAACTACGTGTTCCACACGTCGATCAAATCTTGAGCATGAACGGTTACCAACAACAACACCCCCACCAACAGATTTTTTTGGGGGTAAGAGAGTGGATCTGCTTGGATCCACTGGAGCAGTTACGCTGCCAGCAACAACATCAGCAAGATCGATAGCCGAGGTCACAAGTCAAATATGAAAAGGACAAGGCTAAGAGGACAGATGGGCAATTCAAAGCGACTCAATTCCTTCAGAAAAGAGAAACACAAACATTGTGAAATCAGTCTCCTTCTTCAACCGGCATCTTGCCATACTTCTACACCCATCCTCATGCCTATCATCCACACCATCTACCGATGTCACCACCTCCACCCTACCTTCCATCCATCTGTTTATTATCAGTTCACTGTTCTTCTAAGAAATCTCCAATTTTTGATAGTCTTACCGAAGCAGCTGATAGATCATTGCAAGTGTCTTACGAAGACTAACTGCCACTTACAATGGAGGATTAGCCAAACGAAAATCTAAGAAGCATGAGAAGCAGCTAGAAGACATAAGAAATTAAGCAAAGAAGATGAGGAGAAAAGGACAAAACATAGGCAACAAATGAGTTAGATCAATCTTGATCGAAAGAAACTCTCTAGAGCAATGATAGTTGAATCTCCTCTTATGAAGCCCAAAGAGATCCAAAAGTAATGGATCAAAAGAAAGAGTTGCAGAAAAAGAAAGATGAAGACAACTGTGAACCTGCAAATAACGTGAGCTTCTCACCCAGCAAGTGGTGGTCAAAGTTCGACATTTCAAGGGTCCAAGGCTGCAATTGTAGAACTATCAGTTCCTTCACCCTTCCACCAGGGCTTCATCATGTTTCTTTGCCATCACCAAACCATTCGTCCAATCTGTTTCTACCACCAACGTGTGAATGAGTCCATTCTCTTGAAGACTGATAACCAAGATTTGTGCTACCTATCAAGAAAGAGCATCGACAAGACTGGAACTTCAATTGAGAGAAGAACCATGAAAACACCCAAAAGCAAATGGAGGATGCAAACCTCCCAGAAGTTAGAATCTGCCAAGAAACCAAAGATGATACCGTCAATGGCAGATACAAGTGACAAAACAAAGAGACACATGGAAAGCACTTGAGCATGCAAGTTGTGAAGCTGCTGAGAGCTCTCCAATTTTGAGAATGTCAACCACTTGCAGCAATAAGACATTCTGATCACATTGCGGCAAATTGCGTAAAGCAATTTTTTGATAAAGATTGACAACAATAAGCACTTGGTTTGGTCTCCAATGCAAAATTGACATGTGTAAGAGAACTCCTCTATAACCAATACCATGTTGCCTTGTGGAAGAGTGTCTCACAACCAATAGAACACAGAGTAGAGAAGGCCAAAGACGAAAAATGAGTATAAACTGCCTTGTAAAACCATGTTTGATGTGCCTTTGCTTGAGGTTAGACAATCAGTTGAAGCCCATTCAAAACTGCTGCAGATAGGTGCAGACTAGATGTAGGAAAAATAGCCTAAACCTACTTTTTCTCTTTATTTAGGACAGTCGTTAGTTAACCAAAAAAATGTCTACAAAAGCGTCATGGAAAAAGTATGCATTAGAGGACATTGGGCTGCTAGATCTGCATACAACAAGTACAAAGAAATGTCCTTGGTTGCATGGAAATTGCTCTAAAGGACTTTGAAAGTGCGCTGGTGACCAAATGCCATAGAATTGTCTGCAGATAGCCATATGAAGCAATGAAATGGGTCGCTGATGATGCATTAAGGCAAACGTAATGCCTTGTGCTCGGGTGTCCTTTGTATTTTGGGTCCACCTCTAGGAGCATAATGTCCATCCAATTTTCTCTCCTAGGAATATGTCATTCTCTCTCCTCTCTCCAGTGGAATGCATCTTCTCTCTCCTCTCTCCGGTGTAATGTGCATGTGCTATGTGGCAGCCCGTCATTGGCTATCCACATCCACATTCCACCACAAATATAATTCATGGATATACAGATGCAAATTGGGCAGGTGATATCGACACCAGAAAATCAACTTTTGGATACATTTTTCTGCTCAACAATGGTCCAATATCTTGGAATAGTTGTAATATGAAGAAATGAAATTGCTTCTTTGCCATGGAACTAGCTTGAGATTGTCGATTCCACCTAGAATGCAACTTGTGCATGTTCTTGATGATAAATTTTATAGTTTTTAGGACAATAATGATTGTACTTTACAATCATAGAGAGTTATTGGTTGCTTAATCAATGGATCTATCAAGCTCTACACATTAGATCTTGATCTAGATTCACTACACTTGGATTTAAGCAAGAGCAATGGATCAACACACATAAATTAGTGAGAGCGGCCTCACACGTGTGGATTACTGTCCACAGTACAGCCTGCACCTGAAACAACAAGTACAATAATCCTAGATAGCAATCATTCATAGAAATCACAAGACAAATGATTAGAAACCTCACAAAAGTGTAGAATGCAAGAGTCTCATCAATCTTCTTAGCAAAATGATGATCCTTTTATGGATCAAGTACATCCATGAGTATGGTACAGTCCAGCAGATCTTCACACGTGTGAAGAGTGCCACATCACTCAGATCTATCCATTTGATCCATCCTTGATCCTTATCCAAAGTTGACCTTCTAGATTATGGCTAAAATCCAAAAAGCTAGTCTCCTAGAATATAACAATATTCCTTACAAAATAGGATCTAAGAAAAATGGTCAGCTCTTATCTTCTAGTACTCTATACACACGTGTGAATATCCACTTGCCATGTGGGAGCATTTACTCATGCACATGCAAGGAAAAGCTAATTTCTAGATGACTAGTCGACTTGACTAAAAACTAGTCATATCATGTTCACACTAACTAGATTGATACAAAATAAATTTAGATATATACATGTATGAAAAGTACATCCTTTCAACGTGCGAAAAAGCTACACACGAGTGAAATCAGATCATCAACATTATTCTAATGTTTGATCAATATTTACAGTAACCAATGTCAAGTGAGAAGTGATAATTTTCAACACTCCTCCTCACTTCTAACTTGGCAAATCTAATGTACATCTGTCTACAATTCCAAGAGCATATCTTAACTTAAAAAAAAAAAAGGTTGTTTCTCTACTAGAGACTTGAACTTAATGAAAGCTTCATAAACAAGACTTTTTTTTGATAGTAACTCAATCCATGTGAATCTAGTACAATCATCTATAAAAGTTACATACATCAAAGCACCTCCATTACTTGCATGTGAAAAACTATGTACATCAGAATGTATGAGATCCAAGGGAGAGGTAGATCTTGATGAAGAAGATTTGTGTGACTTTGCAAGGCCACATGCCTCACACATCTTTCCACACTTCTTGAAGGCTCTTGGTAGGCCGAGAGCTAGTTACTTGCTTGCCATTGACTCCATAGATTGAAGATTAGGATGGCCTAATCTCTTATGCCATAGCTCCACCTGAGATAGCTCCTCCCTAGCCAAGTTCACACTCTCACTTGCAAAATTAGCATCCAACTTGAAAAGTATACCTTGCTTAATGCCACTAGCTATGCACTTATCATTTTTCAAGATGGAACAAATTCCATTCTTGAAATGTACATCTAGTCCATTGTCCATTAATTGTCCTACACTAAGCAAGTTTTTTGAAATGGTAGGAACATACAAAACATTATCTAGATCTATCCTTTTAGATGTGCCTAAGCAAAGAGGTATAGATCCTATGCCATCTATCTTGCATGCTTGATCACTAGCAATGTATATTGACTTCTTAGAGTCATTACAAGATAGAAGAGTAGAAAAATAGTGCTTATTAAAAGACATGTGGGAACTAGCCCCACTATCTATCCACCATGTGTCTTGACTTGAAGTTGGTGTAGATGCAACCATTAAGGATGTGTTGAATCCATCCTCATCTTCTTCCTCTTGAGCAATGTTCCCTTGATCTCCATTGGATTGTTGATTATTCTTCAAGTAGCATTTTGAGGCAAAGTGTCCTTTCTTTCCACAAAAGAAACACTTGAATTTTGCCTTGTTCTTCACTTTGCCTTTGGAAGTAGATCCTCCATTCTTCATCTCGGCCTCCTTGCCTTGATTTTTCTTGAATGGATGTTGCTTCTTCTTGCCTTTAGATGTAAAGCTAGCCTTCTCCTCTCCTCCATTAAGTGACATGCTATCAATTCTTGTCTTGAGGTGTAGAAGCCTACTCTCCTCGGCCACAAGAACATTGTGCAACTTTTCAATGGATGGAAGAGTGTCTTGAATGGCAAATGATTGGACTAAGTTGGTGAACTCATCACCTAGACCATTCAAGATGATTAAGAGATTTGATCCTAAGGACATACTCTTGTCCACTCTCTCCACTTCCTTTCATGCTTTGGAAAACTTGATTTCTTAGCATGAGGATTCTTGAAGTATTATTGGATTCATAGATGCTCTTTAATGAATCCCAAGCCTCTTTGGATGAGGTACAAGAAGACACCTCTTTCAAGAGGTCATTGCATACATTTAACTTTATGCAATGTAGAGATAATCTTGCTCTCTTCTTGTATTTGGCTTGTTCTTGGGGAGTTTGAGGCTCTTCCTCATTTTCTTGAACTATGTCAAATAGATCATGGATCACTAGGAGTGATTCCATTCTCACTTTCCAAATGGAATAATTTGCTGATGAGTCTCTCACTTGATTCCATCAAATATCCACCCATGGATGACATTGTAGAATGAATGCTCTTCTTAAAATCACAAATATTTCTGAATTTTAAAAGATCTATGAAAGGCCTAAAAGCTTACAAGAATGCCTATAGGCTTGTCTCTATCAAACTAGCAAAGAAGCTTGAATGATACACAAGATCTTGCCAAAATTTCCTAGCTTTCACTCTCAAAAAAAAATTGCTTTACACTTTTCTTAGAGACTTCACTTCAACTAAGGATCTGAACAAATCAGCCTCTAAGCTCTGATCTTAGACTCTAAAAAGAAATGCTTCAATGACCCAAAACTCTATTTGGTCATAGGCATTAGCTAGATTGAATCTAGATCAATACTATGCTTCAAAAAGCACAAAAAATGAGCTAGTATTGTGATTTTGGGACCAAAAAACACAAAGTAACTTGAAATGAAAGTTGTTGTACGGTTTCACACGTGTGAAAAGTACATACACAGCCTCCAAGTCATTTTGATCCAGATAGATTCAAGCTATCACTCTAGATGAACTCGCCCTCACGAGTATTGGCCAAAACAAATTTTGCCAATGATCTTTACAAGATTTATGATTCAATGATCACTCTCTTACTTAGCTCTGATACCATGATAAATTTTACAGTTTTTAGGACAGTAATGATTGTACTTTACAATCATAGAGAGTTATTGGTTGCTTAATCAATGGATCTATCAAGTTCTACACATTAGATCTTGATCTAGATTTACTACACTTGGATTTAAGCAAGAGCAATGGATCAACACATCATAAATTAGTGAGAGCGGCCTCACACATGTGGAGTACTATCCAAGTATGGCCTACACCTGAAACAACAAGTACAATAATCCTAGATAGCAGCATTCATAGAAATCACAAGACAAATGATTAGAAACCTCACAAAAGTGTAGAATGCAAAAGTCTCATCAATCTTCTTAGCAAAATGATGATCCTTTTATGGATCAAGTACATCCACGAGTATGGTATAGTCCAGCAGGTCTTCACACGTGTGAATAGTGCCACATCACTCAGATCTATCCATTTGATCCATCCTTGATCCTTATCCAAAGTGGACCAAGGAAAATGGTCAACTCTTATCTTCTAGTACTTTATACACACGTGTGAACATCCACTTGCCATGTGGGAGCATTTTCTCATGCACATGCAAGGAAAAGCTAATTTCTAGGTGACTAGTCAACTTGACTAAAAACTAGTCATATCATGTTCACACTAACTAGATTGATACAAAATAAATGTTATATATACAAGTATGAAAAGTACAACCTTTCACACGTGGAAACAGGCTCCACATGTGTGAAATCAGATCCTCAACATTATTCTAATGTTTGATCAATATTTACAATAACCAATGTCAAGTGAGAAGTGATAATTTTCAACATTTGAGTGCAACTCAATTACCAAGGTTGGTTCCATTATACAATTGTACACTTACAAGAACCCTTCTTCTACACCATAATACTTATTGGACCATATGGATTCTTGATGATGGTGGCCACACGGTGTTAGCCTCGTGGAGCTCGACTCAAAATTTCACACCATGGCCAATTCATATCTGTACTTTTGGGTACTTGCATGATCTCGTTGGTACTCTCTGGTGCGTGGAGGGCAGGAGAAGGTCTCGTTTTGGTCATTTGCCTTCTCTCGTACTGGACCGCAAAAGATTCTCATTCGTGAATCTTTTGAGTTCGCGAACCGTTTGTCTTCGTTCCTTCGACTTTCGAGTTCGCAAACCGTTCGTCTTTGTTCCTTCGGCTTTCAAAGTTCCACTATATATTACCACACTTACTAATTATGGTGATTGCATATCAGCCACTACCTTGGATGGATTAGTTTTGTTGGCAAAAGCTATTTAATTGGCCACATAGCCACAAAATAGAAACTTCATGTAAAGGCTAGTCCCAAGCAACAACTCAAGTTGCACATTGCTATCCATCAATGCATAGGGTATGAAATCCAACTTGGAAGGGAAAGCCCAATCCAAGCACACTACACCACATACAAGAGTTCTCTTTGCAAAATTGGTGATCATGGCTCAAATCCTGGCTATGGTGGAATCAAGACATACTAGAAGCTTGGTCCAAATTGGTTATGCCTTCCTTGAGAATGTTGTACATACCAACAAAGTAGATCAACGTTGTAATTACGTTGCAAAAAAGAAATCAAGACAAGTTAGGCCTTCAGATAGATTCCTAACCACCTCATCAATTCCATATATGTTATAGCATTTCAATTAGTTTGATAAATTTATGCTACTTATGGTTTTCATGATTCATGATGCACTAATAATGAGCTACTATATCGTTCACAATAGTGACTTTAGTCATTCAAAGTATGCTTGGCTCAAGATCAAAAATCATTTTAGGATCGCTTTCAACTACAATGTATATAATTTTGGGCAATGATGGTAGTTCCTAGTGTTCTATGCAGTTTTCAATAGCCATAGACATTCAATTTTTCATGTTTTCTAGTGCTAGCTAATCTCATTTCTTGCATCATCAAGCAATGCTAATGTAGTTTGGTTCTCCAACATTGATTTATGAATGGCATTGGAGACCTACCATCCTTTTAAATAAAATCCAAGAGACTGTGTCTCAGATGGAGGAAAACTATGGGATAGGATGAGGAGACCATACTTGGAGAGATTCATGTGGACTTAAAGTGTAGACTAATAGTTTTGGACGGTAGAAGTACTTCATAGGATGGAACCTTTGTCGAGCATAGATGTGCACACTTATTCTTATGTGCATATCTGAGGTTCGCCGACAAGGATGTCCTTGAAGATGTAGGTAGTATCAATTTGTTGTTAGATTTATCACGAAAGTGGAATATGAGAGGTTCCATTGCCAAAGCAAACATGAAAGAAAAGAAAATCCATCTTTGTTTTGTCGGAAAGTGGTGTGCAGAAGATAGGTCTAACGCGAAAAGAAAACGAATTCGAAAAAAGAAACGAATGAAAATAATTTGAGTGTCTAGAAAGAAAACTTTTTGTGCATGGCGGAATAAACAATCTTCCTCTTTCACAATGCATGACTACACCTATCAATTTCAAACAAAACAATAGTTATAGAAATCATGTTTGAACTTATAGTAACTAACTTTGAGATCGCCATTACTATAGTGATTACGTAGCCAAACAATTAAGCATAAAAAATTATCAGACAAATAATTAGTCGTGAATTGTTCGCGAATTAATCGTGAAGAAAAACAGAAACGCATACATTCTGAGACAAATACTGAATGCAATGAAGGATGGTATTGATTTAGTATGAAAACGTAACAGAAGTAAATGAGTACAATAAGTTGCGGATCAAAGCCTCATACTCTATGCTATCTCTGAGCGGCTAAAAAATGAAAGTCTGAATTAAGCGCAATGCTGATAAGCAGTAGCGCAATAGCAATCTCAAAAACAACTCTAAGAAGTGAGCTTGAATGCTCATGAGTGTTCAAGCTCGCATGCTTGAGAGAGAGAGAGAGCTAACTTTTCAAATGTTTCTGATAATCTTAAAATCATTTAAATTGTATAACTATGAACAACTATTTATACTAAGAAAGTAGGTCGTGAATTGCGATCACCAGTTGGCAGTTGGCATCCATTCGGTCCTTATCATTGATTGTTGATACGTGGTGAAATTGGCCGTAAACGTTCTGTCTGCATAAATGAACCAAAACTGTAGCTCTGTAGAAATGAACTGAAACAGCCACAGGCCACACTGTCGATGTTCACAGATTCACTGAATCTGTGAACACGTTTCTTTTTATCTCTTTCTTCTTCTTGGATTACTTTACTTCTGTTGTTACGGTTCTTTGTGGTTCTTCTTCTTATTAGAACTGTTACAGAGAAGAAGCATTACTCAGGTTTAAACATGTATTCCCAGCCTGTCAATGGGTAACTCAAATCCGATACTCAGCTACATATGTAACCAAACAAAGCTCAAGAAGATCAACGTTCAATACAGAGAGCAATCCTACCACTAACTACTAAATCAGAAAACAATCAAAAACTAGATTAGCTACTGAAACAAGAAACTAGATTCAAGAAACTAGATTCCTAACAGCATTTTAACAGTCTAAGAATCAAGAAACACTCATCACTTGATGCTTAGACTACTCAAGAACAATCAAGAACTGGGTTGTAAGGGAGTATGCAAGATCTATACCACAAACCAGCCTATCTAGTTTACTTGAATGCTGATTACTACAACATTCCACAAACAAGAACTGAATGCTAATCCACAACTAAACAAGAAACAAGAAACAAGAACCTAGTTAATCCACAATGCAAAGGAATCAAGCATGTTCATAGAAATCTCACTCAAGAGCATTGCCATGAACAAGGAGCTAAGCTATCATCAAGAACTCATGGAGGATCCTCTTTACTTGCTCAAGAGAACTTGACAATACAATCAAAGCTCCCTCACAAGAGAGGGGGGCCCTTAAATAAGCAAGAAGGCTGCCCATGTGGAGCCCATGTGGCAATTCCACTAAATTAGAATTACATGTGGAATTTGCCCTTCCACTAAGGGTCACCATCAAAAGATGGCTCACTCTAACTAATTTAAGGGGGGGTCTACCTTTATTTACAATGCCTAGGAAACATTACTAGCTCCTACATGGTCATTCCTTCTTTGGGATACACCATGCAGGCTCACATAGCTAACTCATTGTCTTCCTAGCTAGTATTTCCTCGGCTCTCATGCTCGGCTCTTAGCTTCTTCTGCTCTCTTCCTTCTGAGACCTCCTCAGTCATGGGTGAGAGATAACTTGTGTCTTCAGCTTGGCTCGACACTTGGAGATTCCCTAGAATCTGCTAATATTATCCACCCCTAATCTGTTGCAGGATCCACTACGACACCGGTGATGTCTTCCGCTTGGCACTTGAAAAAGCGTGGATTTTCGTTCGCTTTCGTAAAACCAGGTGCTTATTATCCGCAAAATTTATTCGTCAAAATTGGAAGTCTCCCAATTGGCCGCTACATACCAATCCCTCTTGAGCACTTCTTGTGAATCCTGCTCGTCTCGTCATCGTGTAGTCTGCTTTCGCTCGCTCATCTTCCGACCCAGGGCCTCAAAAACTTGGAAGCGGAGCTTACTTCCAAAGTTGAGGGGCCCCAGATATTCTCTTATTTTTTCTACGAAGCCCATTTCCTGCCAGTCTTCCACTATGGTCACATAGCGTGATGACATGAAGGCCGCTCTATAGTATAGCCTGGCCATCATCTCATGGTCTTCTTCTGACTGGAGGGCCGTATTTGGATTGATCCTAATTGGATCCAAGCCTCGATCCCAAAAACACTCTTGCTGCATCAAAAAGGCCATGGATCTGCAATATTCGGCACTTTCCTGCACGCAGAGATCGGCACTTGATTTGTATTTGTGCTCGAAGTCGAGTAACTATAGCCTCAGATCATTCGGGGAGGTTCTCTCTAAAATTCCCGGAATTACTGGCCAGTTTACTAACTCCACTCGGGGCTTTTCCACTGGCCATGGGTTTCTGCGTTTGAGTGGCATGCAGAAAGGATCCACTCGCTTTCATGCCAGTGCTTTTAAATATTCTTGAAGCCGCATGTTATCTTTCAGGACTTTAGTCCGCCATTCTGGCTGTGGTTGTAGCGCAACAATGATCTCGGCCCTGGTGGAGTATTGGCTTTGATCAATGTCTTCTTTGCCTCCCCTCATGTTGGGAGGGTATTTTCTCTCAAATTTCTCTGACTCCCTTGTGTCAGCTAGTTTGCCTCTGGGCCTAGTAGGGGAAGTTGTCCTACGCAGCTGAGATGGTCTTGCTAGATAATCATCTAGGGCCTTGGTGCCCGTATCTTTCTCTTTAGCCCACTCGCTTGTCAATGGCTCAGCTGCACTTGTGTCTGGTCTGGACAAGAACCTTCTCGTTTCTGGTTGGTCTGCCAAGAAGTCATCATCACCTCCCATGTCAGTGTTAGTTTCTGGAAGGTCGGGGATAAAATGATCTGGGGAGAGGGGTGCAGGGGTGAACGGTTTAGGAGGAGGTGGAATCAACAAGTTATATGCAGCACCGGGGGAGTGGAGTTGTTGGAGAAACTCGTCCCGTCGGGCTTTATAAGTGTCAACTGGACCTTTTGATGGGCCCATTATTTTGCTAGGAGATGATGAAGAGAGGAGAGATGGAAGAATTGGGTAAGTTGGAATGAATGTTTCAGAAAAATTAAATGCGGAGTAGAAGGAAGGGTTAAAGGTGGGAGGGGGTCGGGGAAAAGTCATGGAAGCAGCATCGGCTCTCGGGCCACCGTCTGATGGGTGAGTTTGTCCGGCTTGATTTCCTGCGCCATCATTCCCATCATCACCCCGCAGCTTTATTGATTGAGCACCTGCTTGAGCCTTGCACGCCGTGTCCCATAGTTGGTTCACCTTGTCCAAGACTTGTTGCAGGGCCTTCGTAGTGTCTTCCAGCTGCTTCTGGGACTCAGGATGATCTTCTCTTGTTTGGCCACAATGTTTTTGAAATTTCGCTTTTTGGCTTCCCGTTCCTGGATTAGCCTTACATATTTTTCCATCCAGATGGCTGAGGCCTGTGGGGCCTGGAATTGAATGTGCTCGAGCTTCACTAGAGGAGCATCGACTGTCATTGCACTAGATGATCTGTCTCGTATTTGGTCGATTTGGACCATCTGGTGCTTCAGTTGTTGCTGGACCTCTTCCAGAGTGGATTTTTGCCCGGCCATCACGGATCTGATTTCCACTGTCTCTTCCTCTTTGGCCAGCCTTTGATATCGTACAATCTCTTGGTCTTGATGTTGGACCCTGCTCTCCAGCATTTGGTGCTGGCTCACCAACCAATGCATGTGGTAGCTCATTTTGGATAGGCCAATCATCGAGCGCTTGGCTGCTTCAGTGAGCTTTTCAGGGTTAGTGAGGATTGGGTACTGATCTGGGGTATGGAATGGTGAGGATAAACAAAAAACAAACGCGGTGTTAGAGCTGAAGATGTAGATGGAGGTGGAGGTAGAGGTGGAGGTGGAGGGATGATGTTAGTAGCTGTTGTGGTGGTGGAGGGATTTGACTTCTTCCTGGCTGCTTCTCCTTTTTTGACTCATCGTCACTGATTTCCATCAGATCCGCAGCATCAAAATACTGCGACGTGTCCAGCGTGTGGACTTGTTGGGCCTGTGGTTGCTGAGCCGCTTCTGTGTCCTGGGGACTGGATATCCCCACTCCTCCCCCCTAGAAAAATTTGTGCCAGTGGTGATGTTGGTGGCGTTGGTATACTAATCAGTGTGCGTGGGGTGGTGGCTTCATCTGGATGACTTGTGACTTGAGATACTGTCGTGTCAGGTGCCAGTGTTGAGGTGATTGCTCCATCACCCCTGTCGATGACATGTGAGGGTGATGAGTGTTGTTGTGATGCTGTTGACGAGCTGCCACCATCTGAGGTGGAACCATCCGAAACTGCTCCCACCAGTGATGTGCTCCCAGCTTGAAGCTTCTCTTGACTTCGTTGTTGTCGTGTGCTCGACAACTGAGCCCTTGAGGTATCTGCTTGTTGAGCTTCAAAAGTTGCAACTGTTTGTGGATCCTGTGGTGGGCTTCTTGGCTTCTGCACCAGAGGGAGGATACTGGTGTTGACTCATTTAGCCTGGGATCCCGATGGTGAAGTTGTTCTTGCATGCTTGGACTTCTTGTGTTCAATGGGAATTTCCCATGCCTTGTCCGCGAGCTGCAATTTTTGTTGAAGCTTTGGGCCGTTTTGTACTTGATGAAGAGTGATATCTGTCATCAATTATCCCAATACTGTGATGGGCTGCTTGTTCTTAATGCACTCATGAAGACAATTCGAAACAAACTGTGCCCAATCATAGAGGTTCTGGGCATGCAGTCGTGAATCTGCCATCATGTGAAACAGGGACATGGGTACCCTTAGCACTTTCATTCAAGGTTTTTGTGTGCATCTGGTGAGATAGGCACATGCTGCTTGAAGTTGCTTGTCATTGATGGCTTCCAGCCTGTACCCATCCTTATTCTTCCACTTGGTCACAGAGGGATCAATGTACTTGAAATATGTCGTTTGCTCTATCTTTTGGAGTGCCCTTGTGACAGTGTTTAGTCCTCGCGGGAACCCATAAGGTTGCAGGTCGGCTGTCGCAAAAGATACGTTATAAACATAATTCTTTACAGGGGGAACTATGATTTGACATGATCTTGCTGTGGTATGATAATTGGCATATGCCATGTGTACCATATACGGGCGTTGATACCTTGTCAAGACAGGGATCTGAAATTCAATTTCCTTGAAGAAGGACTTCGCCTGTTGGTACCAGATCTGCATCTCTGTAAGGTCTAACTTGCATAGCTGGATGTTGAGCTTGCTTGCTTTGGGATCATCAGAACTTGAACTGGGATTGGACGACATGGTGGGAAAATGGAAGAAGGGAGATTCTGGAAAAACTGTGTCGGTTGAGGGGTGAGACAGTGGTAAGGGCGCTGGTTGAGATTTGAAGGGTTGGGCTCCGGTTGAGATGTGAAGGGAGGACTTCGGTTGAGATTTGAAGGAGTGGGCTCCGGTTGAGATGGGAAATGGCGGTGCAGAATGGTTCGGAAAGTGTGTGGGGAGTGATGTATCAAAGGGTTTGGAAAGGGAGATATGTGGAAGATGGTTGTGTTGGATAGAACAGTGTGGGTGGTAGACAAAATAGGATGATGTAAAGGAGGGTGAACAAAGTGAGGTCGAGTTAAGAAAGATGGGGAGTGGAATAGCAGCAAATGGAGGTGTTTGACAAGGGTTGTAATGTTATGGATGTGGATCTGTGAGGAATGAAGCGGGTTGAAGGTATACGGTTTGTGATAGTGATTTTAGGATGTTCAATAGTGTGACAGAAGCGTGATGAGTGCTTGCGTGACACTACCCCTCAGCATGCAAGAATTTGTGATATGAGGTATTCTGCCGGTGACGTTGGGTTTGAAAGTTTCGGTGATGGTGCTCATAAGGGAGTGATAACGATGGTGGTTGGTAGAGTGTAGAGATGGTGGTTGATCACTGAAGGATTGAACAGTTGAGCGCCAGTATCGGACACAATAGCAAGAAGATCGCCGCTAGAAGACGCTTGAGCTCACACTTCGCTAAGGTGCGAATGGCTTCGGGGTGAGAGCATTTATTGTCGCCGTCGTCTGGTTACAAGGGAGGTGGGACGTGTCGGTTCGTGAAATTCGAATGTATGTCCTCCGGTCGATATTTGAAATGACTGCTTTGGTCGAGATTTGACAAAACCGCTTCGATCGAGATCTGACAGGGAAGCTCCGGTCGAGATCTGATAGAACTGCTCCGGTTGAGATTCAACTGAACGCTTCGGTTGAGATGTGAGCGGAGTGCTCCGATTGAGATTTGAGTGGAGTGCTCCGGTTGAGATTTGAATGGAATGCTCCGGTTGAGATTTGACAGGAGCACTTCAGTTGAGATTTGAGAAAACCTCATGATGAGTAAATGGATCTGTTTGATGCAAGTGAAGAACTTCAAAGAAATATGACTATGGCTCAGAGTAGAAGTTCTTATGAAAAAGGTGTATCTCCAGGAATGTTGGTTATCCTGAGATACCAGTGAGACAGAGGTGAGGTGGCAGAAGTGTGAGAATGATTTTCTAATGTGTAGCCTATCAGTTGTCGATCTAGAACATCCATGACCCATGAGTATGAACAGAAGAAAAAGAAAAAAAAAGGAAAATGCATAGACTATACATAAGTAATGATATGGAGTATAAACAAGGAACGAGGTGAACAATAGGCATAAAAAACGAGATGTACAAGGAAAGGAATAAAATAAAATTAAAATAATAGGTTCTTTTTTTTTTTTTCATCAGGAAAGATCCTATATTGGGTCAACAAAGAACAACTCTTTGTAGTACCGCCGTAGACAACCACCATTTACGACAGTGTCTAGGAGTGTCTCATCAAGTGTTTGTAACTGGACTGCACCATTAGGAAATATTTTGTTAATAACATATAGCCCCTCACTTCTAAACTTCAATTTGTCGGGGTGCTTCTTTGATGTATAAAGAAGCACCTTGTCAACTAAGTGTAGATCTTTATTGCGCAGGTGACGGTCATGCCAGGCCTTTTGGTGTCGTTTGTTAACTAGTTGTGCGTGATAAGATATTAGTCTTGTCTCGCATAACTGGGCTAACGTAAATAGCCTGGTTTTGACTTGTTGTTCTATTGAATTCTTTTCACAGAGATCTGTTGAAAAAGCTTCCGTAACTCTTAGCGAAAGTACTAAGAATTCTACGGGCATTACCGCCTCTTGACCATATACTAAGTGGAAAGGGGTAACCCACCCTGTGGCTTTCTTCGGGGTGGTGCGGTAAGCCCAGATAGCTGAGAAAAGTTTTGTTTCCCAATCAGAGTGACTGGTTTCAACTATCTTGGTCAAAATTTTACATATTGTTTTGTTAGTTGATTCAGCCTGGCCATTACAACTAGGATAGTACGGTGTACTTTTTCTGTGAACGACAAGGTAATGGCGTAGGAGATTATCAACGACAACATTTAAAAAATACGTGCCGCAATCACTAACAAGCTCTATGGGACGGCCAAAACGGGTAATAATATTTTCGCAAAAAAAACGTGCAACTGTTTTTGCGTTGGAGTCCTTCGTTGCTCGAGCCTCCACCCACTTAGTGGCGTAATATGTGGCTATGAGGATGTATCGAGCTTGGGTATGTTTTGCTGCTGGATTGATTGGTCCAACAAAGTCAATCCCCCACTTATGGAAGGCTTTGCCTTCTATAATGAGAGTCAATGGTGTGAAGTCTGCTTTGGTACTTTTCTTTGCTCGTTGACAGACATCACACGTTTTAATGACAACAAACGTGTCTTTAAACAAAGATGGCCACCACAATCCTGCTCGAAGGATAATCTTCGTTGTGGCTTCAGCAGAAAAGTGGCCACCTTCAATGCCCCCATGAGCCTGAAATATTATCGGTCGTATCTCAGATTCATAAGCACATCGTCGAATAATGTCGTCAATGACCCTTTTGTAAAGTTGTCCCGCAATTACTGAAAGCGCGCTGCTTTTATTAAAAAATTTCTTTTTTTCGTTGTAGTCAGGCCTTCTTTTAGTCGGCTTGTTGTGAGGAACTGAGTGATCTCCTCAGCCCATAAGGGTGTAGCATCGATCTGAAAAAGGCACGCATTAGGAAGATCATCGTTGACTGGTGCAGTTGCTTTTTCAACACTTGGTAGTCTGGAGAGGTGATCCGCCATGAAATGTTGGGACCCTTTCCGAACGACTACACGGAAATTAAATTCCTCCAAAATTAGTAGCCATCGAGCTATTTGTCCTATCTTACAGGACTTATTAACGATATATAGGAGTGCTTGATGGTCTATGTAGAAAGCAAAGGTCTGGCCTAACAGATAATGTCGTAATTGTTGTACCGCATAGACCATCGACAATGCTTCTCTCTTGATAGTATGGCAAAGATTTTCCTATACGTTTCTTAAGCAGGCAACTGGTGCCTGCTGAAGTAAACTTCTGTGGAAGATCGAAAGGTGGGTCCACAAAATGTTCTGGACTTTGGGAATTATTTGAGTTTATTCTTTACCAGACATGGAAGCTTTGTTGGACTGTTTGTTGTCTGTCCCCTCTAACAAGGGCTTGATTGGCTGTTTAAGCTTCGCACGCATCTGTTTTTGACGCTCGGTTTGTATCAATAATTTTATTTTTTTGTAACCGAGGTTTTTGTGATTTTTGAATGGGTGGTGTTGTGGCCTCACTTACCATATCGTCGTCGATTGTATCCTAGACTTCGTCGAGATACACGTCCCAAGTATAAACTTTGGGTTTGGGCCTGTATGCTTGTATGTTTGGTATTTTGGATGTTAGTTGGACATGAGCCAACGGTCCTTGTGACTTGATCTCCTTAGGAATGACTTCGGACGAATAACGTTGAGCATCTAGATAGAGGAGTACATGATCATCCGTCATTTCGACATCATCCATGGAAAGAATACCTTCTTCCGAAACATGGGCAGTAGAGACACTAGGTTCTCCTGGGCACCATGGGGTCCATCATCATAAGCGGGATGATGGGTGTGTCAATGTCTGTAGAAGATGAGAGAATATCCACATCTTCTACAGCCGTTTCGATACGACATCGATTGGAATCCGCACAGTCCACCGTGGCTAGTATATGACCCCCACCCCAATTGATTATGTCCGTGGTTCGTGTATAGTGGCCTTTTGGTTGGATCGAGACACTATCTGATTCGTCATATGTTGTAGATGACCAATCATCATATACCTTGGCGGGCTTGACATGGCCATTTGAGTCAACAGTGACTCGTTTATTGTGGTTGCCAAAGGTAATTTTGCCATTCTTCCAGTCTTGGACAACACCTGCCATCTGGAGCCAGGGTGTACCAAGAAGGAGTTTATACGTATTGGCATCTTCTGGTAGGTCTAAGATGACACAATTGATGATAAACTTGACACCTGCTATTCGAACTTTTATATTTGATAAATGACCAGCAGGGTCAGTAACTCGTTGATCAGCCATACGAAGTTTATATCGTGGTTGATCGAGGGTATTGAAGCCCCATGACTTTGCCAATGACAAAGCCATTATATTAACGTCTGATCCGCTATCGAGGATAGCAGATACTACGGGGTAATCTTTATAGGACAAAGGTAGTGTGATGTTATTCCCCTTAGCAACACCTATATTCATCAGATTCATAGGAATCTGAGGAATTTCAGGAATCTCTTCTAGTTTTCGTTGTTCATCAGGAAGAGGAGACAGTTAAAAACTACGATCAATATAGCGTTGAAGTCTGGTGAAGGATTTGATAGCACTACGGAACGACATGATGAGTTGAGCTTGCAGGAGGTCAACAAATAGTTCAAGTCCCTGTAGGGATTGCTCCTTTTCGGGGATATGAGTTGATAACGAACTTTTCGTATGTTCTTCCTCTCGCAAAAATTCATCACGAAATTTGTTATATTACCTTTGTTCCACTTTTGGGTCTGGGTAATCTTTTGGTAATGTGGAGGCCGTCAAATGGCTTCCATGTGGGTCAGCTGATTTTCCATGGTTTTGCTGCTGTTCTTGATATTGGCGTTGTGCTCTAGTAAGAACCCTAACAGGTTCGGATGTGATATGCCATGCTGGAAGGATCCTGTTAGGTTGTTTAGGACAATCTTTAAAGCTGTGTTTGCGAACACAGTCGGGACATTCCGCATGATATTGGTTTTTGACTTTACAGTCAGCCATGAAATGTCCTGTTTTGCCACAGATAAAGCAGCGGTTGCTCATTGGTCCGGTGGCGATAGCGTAACCATCTTGGATGGCTAGCTGTGTTGGGTTTTCTAGTGGTGTGGAATACTCAGCTTGTTTGCACGAACATGAGTTGTCGGTTTGATACTGGTGATGGCTAGATGATGGAATTGATGTATCATGACGATATGAGTGATCGTAGGAGTTTTCTACTAGGTGTGTGTGGGCAGACTCTCAAGGATGTCTATGTTTTTGTGCTCCTAGGTCCTGTTGTCCTCGTGGTGGTGGTCCTAAGAGTGCCAGTTGTGGTTGAGGTTCATGTCTAGGTTGTCTGGGAAACTCCTGTATATGGACCTGGTTGTTTCGTGGTGGATATGGCGTGTGTTGTTGCTGTGAAACAAATGGTTGTCGAGGAGGTTGATAATGTCCTCCTGACTGGTTGTGAGGCTGATTCCTCCGGTTATAATAGCAATAAAGGGAGGTATGCCCCATAAAGTCGTAGATTTCACATTTGATCAAGGAGGTGTCTAGGACCGGTTGGTATGAAGGGCACTCATTGCCAGTGTGTGTACCACGTGTTCTCTCGTCTATGATGGATTTGGCCAGTGGGTAATTGACCTGGCATCGAATTTTGGATAGACTTAAGAGTGTTTTGAAACTCTTTTGTGAGTTTTTCCATCTGTTGTTGGTGTTGCTGGTTAAGCAACTCCATCTGTGCCGTCCATAACTATTCTTGTGTGTCATCGTTTGGTCGAGCTTCTTGGACAACACGATGTGCTCTCCGTTCACGTGGTTCATCCACATCTGAGCCCTCGTCTTCTTCCCGAATAGCATCAGACAATGATATATATTCATCATTGGAACGAAGTTCACGTCGTATCCATCGTGGGAGTCCAACGAGGAACCAAATGATGAGCATGGACTTAGTAGGTTGCTCTTGTACCTGACTTTTTAATCGTTTAAATTGTTCAATGTAGTCACGTACTTTTTCGTCGTTTGTCATTTTGATATTACTTAGTTTGACAAAAAGACTTTCTATCAAGCGAAAAGACTTGAACCGTTTGATAAAGGCCTCTTTCAAGAGTAACCAGTCACGTTTATCTTCACGATCAAGGTTAAAAAACCACTCTCGTGCGCGATCGATCATGGTCATCGAGAAGAGCTGTACCATGGCCTCTGGTGATGTCTTGCCGTAGACGTCACAGACATTCTCAAAGACTTGGAGAAATCTTTGAGGATCAATGTTACCATCGTACTTAGGTAATTCTAGCTTTGGTGTCCGTTTTTCAATACGTGGAACATTATTTGCGAAAGCTCCATTTAAGTGAGCTCGTGTGTGTGAGGATTCGGCAACATGAAATTGTGGTCGTTCGTATGGAGCTTCATAACGCATAGGCTCCCATCTGTCGAATGGGTTGGTGGATGGCTCTTGGACTTGGGATTTCATCCGAGAATACCTGTTAAATCGAGCCTGTTTGGTAGATGGAGAGACCATCTCTGGTGAATAGTCCTCTGTAGTATTCGGATCGTAGGGACGATCCATGACAGCTCGTAGAGTGCCATAGGATTGTGTAAATATGCCTGTGGACTCTGGTTATGGACTCTAGTTATGGTGGATATGGTTGTTGAAATGCAGTGGTTGTGGTCTGTTATGGTCGATTGAGGTCTATTGTGGTTGTTTGCGGTGTGTGATGGTCGATTGTGGGTTGTCGATGGTGATGAAAGATTTGTAGTCCGTAATATTGCGGTCTGCTGCGGTCTGTGACGATGGGGTGTATTCATAGTGGGCCGTAAGATGGCTGTTGTGGCGGTTGGTTGTAGTCGATGACGGTGGGGTGTATTCGTAGTAGGCCGTAAGATGGCAGTTGTGGCGGTCAGGGACAGTTGTGGCTGTCTATGGTGGTCGTTTGCAGTTGGAGGTGATGACGGAGTCGTAGGCCATAATATTGCGGTGGATTGCGGTCAAGGACGGTGGGGAAGAATGCCCGTCGGTCGGAATTTGAGTAAGGGCTCCGGCTCCGGTTGAGATTTGACGAGGGTCCGGATCCGGTCGAGGTTTAACTAGGTCGTCAGTTAAGAGGTGACTGTGGCCTCTGGTTGAGATTCGAGGTCAGTGCTCCGGTTGAGATTTAACTGAAACGCTCCGGTTGAAATTTCACTGAAATGCTCCGGTTGAGATCTAATGGAACACGTCGGTTGAGATGCGAGCAAGTGCTCCGGTTGAGATTTGAGCAGAGTGCTCCGGTTGAGATCTAATGGAACACGTCGGTTGAGATGCGAGCAAGTGCTCCAGTTGAGATTTGAGCAGAGTGCTCCGATTGAGATCCGAACAGAGTGCTCCGGTCGAGATCTGAACAGAGTGCTCTGGTCGAGATCTGAACAGAGTGCTCCGGTCGAGATTTAACTGAACACTCAGATTGAGATGTGAGCGAAATGCTCCGGTTGAGAACTGAACGGAGTGCTCCGGTTGAGATGTGATAGGAGTGCTCTGGTCGAGTTTTGACTGAACACTCCGGTTGAGATGTGAAAGAGCGCTCCGGATGAGATTAGGACTGTAAGGGTCCGATTGAGATGTGAGGGTTCCCTTCGGTCGAGATGTCAAAGAGATGTTCGTTTGAAATTTGGAGTTATAACTCCGGTCGAGATTTGAACGATGAGCGACGGTTGAGGTGTAACTCGGGACATGTTAGGATTTTGAAGCTGTGGTTTGGTTGAGAGGTATAAGGTGGTGGTCCGGTCCAGACTTGAGTCGTGGAGCTCGGCTTGGTGCGGATCGTGAGACTCTGGTTAAGAAACGAGCAGGACGTCGGTCAATACTGAAGTGATGAGCTCGACAATGAACGTGTAGGAGCTCTCAGGGCGATTGTGTCGCAACACAGGTGAATGAGATATGGTTTGGTTTTCAGTGTGTGTAGCTGTGGAACGGCGCCAAATGTTTATAGATTCACTGAATTTGGGAACACGTTTCTTTTTATATCTTTCTTCTTCTTGGATTACTTTACTTTTGTTGTTACGGTTCTTTGTGGTTCTTCTTCTTATTAGAACTGTTACAGAGCAGAAGCATTACTCAGGTTTAAACATGTATTCCCAGTTTGTCAATGGGTAACTCAAATGCGATACTCAACTACATATGTAACCAGACAAAGCTCAAGAAGATCAACGTTCAATACAGAGAGCAATCCTGCCACTAACTACTAAATCAAAAAACAATCAAGAACTAGATTAACTATTGAAACAAGAAACAAGATTCAAGAAACTAGATTCCTAACAGCATTGTAACAATCTAAGAATCAAGAAACACTCATCACTTGATGCTTAGACTACTCAAGAACAATCAAGAACTGGGTTGTAAGGGAGTATGCAAGATCTATACCACAAACCAGCCTATCTAGTTTACTTGAATGCTGATTACTACAACATTCCACAAACAAGAACTGAATGCTAATCCACAACTAAGCAAGAAACAAGAAACAAGAACCTAGTTAATCCACAATGCAAAGGAATCAAGCATGCTCATAGAAATCTCACTCAAGAGCATTGCCATGAACAAGGAGCTAAGCTATCATCAAGAACTCATGGAGGATCCTCTTTATTTGCTCAAGAGAACTTGACAATACAATCAAAGCTCCCTCACAAGAGAGGGGAGCCCTTAAATAAGCAAGAAGGCTGCCCATGTGGAGCCCATGTGACAATTCCACTAAATTAGAATCACATGTAGAATTTGCCCTTCTACTAAGGGTCACCATCAAAAGGTGGCTCACTCTAACTAATTTAAGGGGGGCCTACCTTTATTTGCAATGCCTAGGAAACATTACTAGTTCCTATATGGTCATTCCTTCTTTGGGATACACCATGTAGGCTCATATAGTCAACTCACTATCTTCCTAGCTAGTATTTCCTCGGCTCTCATGCTCGGCTCTCAGCTTCTTCTACTCTCTTCCTTCTAATACCTCCTCAGTCATGGGTGAGAGATAACTTGTGTCTTCAGCTTGGCTTGGCACTTGGAGATTCCCTAGAATCTGCTAACAGTCGAGTTTTTCGCAAAAAAGAAAAAAAATAGAAAAGGTGCCCTTAAATTTCATTTAGGGTTGCCCCACACTTTGCCAGAGTCATTAAATTAACATTTGAGGCTCTTCTGAAAAAGCAAAAAATGCGACATTGTGTTTTTACACGAGATTTCCGTCAAGCAAAAAATGCAAAAAAGAGACACTGTCATAAACTCCGTGTAATTCTACAAACTGTGTAAACACACGGAAAAATCCATAGAACTTGATAAACAATGGATGGAAATTAAAACCGATTAGTTGATTGGTAAGAAAGAGAAAAATCCAACACTCTCTCTTAATCTGAATCCTTGAATGCCTTGACCTTCAAACTTAGTTCTACACATAATCTTCTGTGTGACTCCAAACTTAATGCTTTAGTAAAAACATCTGTAATCATATCTTGCGTTTTACAGTACTACAATCAGACCTCTTCATTGAGAGCTTCGCTTCTGACAAAATGATACTTCAGTTCAATGTGCTTACTCATGGAATGAAATTTAGGGTTGGCTGACAAAGCGATGGCACTTTGATTATCACAAAATAATGTTGTCGGGACATATTGATTCAGACCGATATCTGAGAGTAAGTTCCTTAATCAAATTGCTTCCTTTGTAGCTTGAGAGACTGTGATATACTCTGATTCAGTGGAAGATAGAGCTATCGAAGATTGCTTGCGACTGTTTCAAAAAACTGGACCATTGTTGAGGCAGAATGTAAATTCAGAAGTAGATTTACAAGTGTCTACATCTCCTACCCAACTTGCATTTGTATAACCACTGAGTAAATTGAGTTTGTTGCTGCCGACTGCTCCATAACAAATGCAAAAGTCCATAGTAGCTCGAAGATATCTCATGACTCTGATAAGAGTCTTCCAATGTGTTAAACCAAGGTTAGTCATAAACGGACTAAGAGAGCTGACTGCAAAAGCTATGTTTGGTCTGGTACAAATCATGACGTACATAAAAAATCCTATAATAGAATGGTGAAGATACTCACACATTTGCTGTTTCTCATGAATTGTGGTCCTTTGACAATTTGAGTCTTGGTTCCATTGGTGAGAGAGCTAACTTGCTATTCATCAGATTATATCTGACTAACATGTTGTAGATGTACCTCTGTTGTGTAATGTAGACTGTCTCTGTGGATTTGTATACCAAGGCAAAAATGAGCTTCGTCTAAATGTTCATTTGTCTAATACACATTGATTCTTTTTTAGCATTCAACATAAATTTCATATGGAGGTGCACATCGTAAGGTATGTCTTTTCTTAAATTTTCTTGATTTCTTAGCTTGCATAGATAGATTTTTGGGAAGGAGTCGCAGTTTCCTTACAACATACAGCAACAATACATTTCACTCATTTTAGATTTATAAAAATTATGAGTGTTTGGAACAACTTCTTGTGTTGTTTCTTGGTTCTGCATGCAAAAACATAAATCATATACTTTAAGGAATTCCAAAAGATACATAGTTCAATTGGCTTATACTGCTTCTTCAAAATTGAATGTGTTAGCTAACACAGTTGATGTTTGAGCTTCATTACATTTCTTTTCATCTATGATATAAGTATCATTCTCTACTGCTGACCTCTAATCCTAATTTACTGTTTTTTTAATTGTTTATTTTGTGCCACATTTAGTATTGTGTTCCACACCATTCTGAAATGAACATCCCAGAATGCTTCTTGGTTCTTGTGCAAGTACAGACGAATGGAAGCACAAATACCTTCAAAATAGTGCCATAAAGAAGTTTCTACATGGGGTAAGCCATTGCAACAAATGCCATCAAAACTACCCCTTTAGGTGAAAGACACAAACAGCCACGATCATTGACTGCACTAAAAAGGAAAGCTAATCCAATGCAGTCCTTACTTGCTTGTAGAAACAGAAGGAATATCATCTCATTGCTGCTCAAACGAAACTTAACCTGGATAATCTGGTTAATGGACACACTGCACCACTGCTAAGATGAAAAAAGCATACACAAAGCAGTTGACCACATCCGGGACAAACATTTCAACTGTGAAAAGTATGTACACTGTACAACAGAAAAATGTATCGACTTTAAGGATAGTAACTAAACATTAAGCATAATCTGCAACTCCAAGGAGCACACCCTTAAGTATCAAAATATCACCTCCACAATGCACATTGCATAGCATGGACTTGCTGCAACATTTATTTCTACTCCCTCTTTTGTGAACAGCAGACATTAGGAACTACTTTGTAAGATCCTAACAGCTGTTTGATAAGACTAAAGTTCTTCAACAAACAGATAGTCCTCAATTCAAATACAGTCTTCAGAGAGTGAGTACCTCAGACCCGTTGTTGGACATTGCAGTTTTGCCAGGAAACACTCAACTAAAATATATGAACTTTTCAGGAGCATAACAAAATCCCTTGCTGTGGCTTTAAAGGCTATATCAATCTTAAGTCCACAAAAGTACCTGATCGTAAAAAAAAGAAGACATGCAATCTTCAACATCATCGAGTCCACCTGCAGAATATAGATCAACTCCTCCATGCACAGCATGAACAAATCACTTGCTTTGGGCTTTGAAGGAGTAACTTTTTGAGTGTGATTTCCTCTGACATGAAAAATTGCAGTTCTGCTACCCCTGCTACTTATTAATTGTTGTATTCTTACAAAAATTCTCAAATTAGTCCTCGAAAAATACAGCTCTTTCGTAACCTAAAGAAACTTTGCAAAATTGATAAGAATGATGGGAATTTATTCACGTTGAACCTCCTATAGAAGTTCAATTATGCTGACTGCATACCATACTCCATAGCCAACTTATCCAATATCACTTATATCGTCTGTGGACCAAACACATGCCATGGCTGGCCCCACCACACACTGCAATCACTTGAGGTTGAGCTTGTAACTGTTGATTAGAGCTAGGTTGGAAAGTGACTCTAGCAGGGACTGTTTGTACATCTAGCAATCCTGGGATTCCCAATTGGTAGTCACGGTTTTTTCCCCAAGTGTAGAGAGCACCTGATTCTGCAAACAAATAGCAAAGAAGCTCAACAGGGATGTTTGACCTACCAAGAGTGGCAATTCATTGAGCATTTGCTGCATAAGATCGAAGCATGTATAATGGTTCATTTATAGAAATTCTATCCAAACTTGGTTAGTGAGTTTATCATTGCATAAAAGTGAAAAAAAATCAAGAGAACGGTCTTGTAGATATGCCAGCTGTGCACATAAGCATGAAGTATGGCAATGAAGTGTTGATGACAAAAGTTATATATCGGCATTAGTAAAACCTTGTGAACCAAGAGAATTCAGTAGCTAATTAGTAATTTAGAGGATGAAAAAAAGAATCCAAAGAACTTACAGAGCGTGCAGGTAAGGACTTACCAGTAACAGCGGCTGTCCACAAACTTCCACATGCAACATAGACAATCTGCTGGTCAATTAAAGCTTCAACAACTTGTGGAACTTTACCATTGCTCAAGCAACCATGGCCCAACTGACCGTGTCCACCATGTCCCCATGTCAAAACTTGTCCATCCTCTGTATTGCCCCACAATAAGACACACCATTATTATATAGACAATTGCTTGAAATAGTAAGTCACATGGAATTAAATTAGTAACTATCACTGACTGATTTTAGATTTGTCAGCAAACATTTTCTTATCTGATTACCCTTCATGGTATATGTCTTGTTGGTGATCTGATACCTTTCTAAGAATAACTACACACCATTCAGACTCATCTGATTATGGTCAACTAAATGATCATAAATTTACTTCAAAGAACTGTAATGTTCTGAACTAGATAATACTCATTCTCTCTCTCTCTCTCTCTCTCTCTCTCTCTCTCTCTCTCTCTCTCTCTCTCTCTCTCACGCGCTGCTCTGGCGCCCTGCCATCGTGCTGATCTGATGCCCTGCTCCATCACGCCCTCCATGGCTGATTGTGCACTTCTTCCATCACGTCCTGCTTCATCACTGGTCCTCCGGACCTGATTCATTGCTGTAATCTGCCAAGTGGAAGCCCTATTGCTCCTTAGCTGATCCCTAAGGTCTGAAAATGCCTCGTTGCAAAGGGGCTGTTGCCCCCACTGATTGATCCTCCGTTTCCAGCATTGCGTCAGTCTCACAGCCAGATCCACCTTCTCCTCCTCCTATGCCTGTTACAGTTCCTATCTCTTCATCAAATCCTATTCTTCCCAATAGTGAAACTGGGGAAGCGATCTAAATTGCGGGATACCAAAATCTATTTGAACGAAGATCTTACTTTCATCCAAGCCCAAGAATGTAAGAAGGCACGACAAGAAGCTCTGTCAACTGGCTAACGGCTTATCTATCGTGATAATATTATCAGATTCGTAGATCGTAAGCCTATAGTTAATGAGAGTCTTAACTCTGAGATAGAGTCTGAGCTAGAGAAATGAAGAGGTGTCCAGTTGAGCATGTGAATGGTACACGTAACATATAATTCTGGCCATATCACTCTCTTCTTAGTTAGATTTGCTTAAGTTATGTTGTTTTGATGGCACTGATCCATCTTGTTGCCATCTTATATGCTGTACTTGTTCGTCTTATATGCCTTTCTGCATGGAAAAGACATTAATAAACCTTTCTTTCTTCTTCTTCTTCTCTCCTCTCTCTCTCTCTCTCTCTCTCTCTCTCTCTCTCTCTATGGATGATGCTCCCACTGTTGCTTGTACATATTTTCTTTTTGGTCTTATGCACCCACGGGTGCCCAAAAGACATTAATAAAGCTTTCTTTCTTTCTTTCTTTCTTTCTCTCTCTCTTTCTCTCTCTAGCGCAATCGAATGATGGGCAAATGCTGATTAGACAAATCTGATCTATGAAGATGGTACCAAATGATGCTTAATGGGATATATCTCAGTGATCAGGCAGACTACTGAATAGACAATAGTTAAAACACAAACACTTCCTCTCTAGAAAGATGATGATTTCCTTCATGTTGTCAGCAAAATAAGGCGGCTTTGAGCAAATTGTTTGTCTGTGTGCGAATGCAGTGATTGAGCAGCAGCTGAGCACATCTGCCAGCGACCTGGGCACACAGTCAGCTGTCAGCAACACTTATATGAGCAGTCAGCTTCCTGACCTCTCAGTGACAATGCGTCAAACACTTCAGTGTTTCGCAGCTACCCTAATCCATTGAACTGGCTGACAGCTGAACATTAAGCGAGTACCCTAAAACCGCTGATCTACCAGCGAATGGTGAGTGCCATAGCTGCCAGCAAGTGTTGGTAGAACCATAGAACCCACGGTTCTCAGAACCGCGGGTCCTGGGAACCGTGGGGTGAACCCTACCACGGTTCCTCTATTTAATTAATTAATTATTTAATTACCAAATCCCCCCAAACCCCCTCCCAAGGCATTTTTGGTCCTCATTTCACAGATTTCACAAATGGTCCTCAGATATCACAAATGATTTCACAGATTTTTGGTCATTTCACAGATTTCTCATTTTTGTTCCTCATTTCACAAATGCTATGGTCCTCCCCAAAAAAAATAATTAAACTCCCTAACAATTCTGGTTTTTTTTGGCTGTTTTTGGGGGTAGGAACAAAAAAAATCAATAAATTAATTAATTAACTAATTAGTACAATTCACCACGGTTCACCCTTAAATTTTTTGTGAGCCGTACGGTTCTGAGAACCGTGGTGAACCGTACACGGTTCTCAAATTCTATGCGTAGAACAGACCTAAATGAGTGAACGTTGGTCACGAATGTTGTGACAGCAAACATATCAAGAGAGTTCAATGATTTGTGCAACTCGAGTGGAATCATGCGTCAGTTTGCTACTCGAGATACTCCTCACCAAAATGTTAGTGTTAAGAGAAATAATAGGTCCATAGTTCCCTTTCCTAAATCTCGGTAATCTGTTACTGCAAGACATAGCTGTGCATGTCCATGCTTCCTTGCAAGTATACCATTACTTCCAACAGTAAATGAAAATCTATAGTGATCCACCAATAGTGTTGTGATTAGTAGCAACTTGTCTCAATAATTCTCTGATTTGTAACTATTTCTAGCAACCTGATTAAATTTAGTTTCCCCACAATGGTTGTGACCATGATTCCATAAATAATCTCCAGTTCACGCAGGAGCCCGAGAATGGAGAGTTGACCAGCATCAGAAGACCTCTTTCGTGGTCCTCCATGATCTTCTCAAACACCTGCAATCTGTGATCTCCCACAAAACTGTCCAGCCCATGGTTCCATAAATAACCTCTAGTTCATGTAGGAGCACTAACCTCCAGTTCACGCAGGAGCACGAGAATGGGCAGTTGACCAGCTTCAAATGGCCGACTTTTGCACTCCTCTGTGATCTTCTCTTGGATGACTTCCAACCAGCGATCAGCCTTTTGATAGTGACTTCCAACAATCTATCTCCTTGACCAGTAGCAATTAATGCGTAGTTGACCAACTTCAGATGGCCGACTTTTGCGCTCCTTCGCGATCTTTTTTCGTCACTGTTTTTTTAATTCTTTACCTTTGCATGTAAGCAAAACCAATAAGTATGTGTCTAGTTTTCATTGTTCTGAAAGTTTAGTTTTGTGATTTTCAGTTTTGGATCAAGGAAAGGTTGTCATTTGATTCCAAACAATATTTTGTTCACTTTTCAAGGATTACCAGACCTCAAAATGCGTTTGATAACACTACATTGATGTATATGTAATTGAAATTTGCCAATTGATCTTGCATAACTAAAGAATTAACCTCCGAGAGGTCTTGATGTCTCACAAGGATGCTTGATGTGAATGAGTTGCTTGCACTATTTTCCATTCATGTATTTGCTGATGAATTTGTTGGAATTCATTTAATTTTGCTATAGATTGAGTGAATTTCAAGAACAATTTGCATGCAAGTCAAGTTTACGTTTTGTGGTCCTAAATCTAGAAAGGAACCTTCCTTGTTGTTCACAAGCCCACTAAAAGCAAATATACTTACATAATAGTTGCGTCCTCTAAATTTATAAATCGACCCAATATTGAGTCGAGGACCAAAATAGATGCAATAAAGTCACCTAAAAAATTTGTCCTTCATTGAATACTACATCGTTTGGCCCTAAATGTCATATTTGATAGATAATACTTGAAGAAGATCAATAAACTTGAGTATCGGGTTCTAGCAATAAACTATATTTGCTAATGGAAAGTATCAAAATAGTGCTAAGGGTAAGGAAATGTGCATACCTGTGAGTGCAGTTGAATGATACCCCCCACAAGCAACTTGCACGATCCGATTGTTGTACATATTAGGCACTTGCTTTGGCCTAAAATCGTTCCTTTTGTCCCCTCTTCCCAACTCATAATTGGAATTGCCTGCATGGGCAAGGAAAAAAAATGATCACCTTTTTGTGTCTATCAACATGAGAGTCCAAAAGATGGACAAATTAGTGAGAATACTATTAGGAGTTAGCACTACCATAAATGTAATGAATACAAATGAAGTTTTATAAATTTAATAAGAAAAACAAACCCTACATCAAGACCAAAATGCTTCAAATTGCAGAAACCAATAAGTTGCATATGTACAAAACAGATGAATCCTTGCTATAATTCATCTGATGGGAACGAATAAAGCCATGATTTGATAAAGATTAGACTCTACCTCCCCAGCTCCAAAGTTGTCCATCCAAGGTCAATGCCATGGTGAAGAAGCCTCCACAGGCAACAACAACAATGGGTTCAGGAAGCTCTTGAACTTTTAGTGGCACAGCAAGAACCCCTTCATTCATGAGATCTTCATTACCATGACCAAGCCTTCCCTCCCCCTCATCCCTTCCCCAAGTGTATACGTCACCTGCGGTCATAAGCCAACTACTTCTTGATATTGAACTTCAAACAAATCTCTTAGAAGTCGACCATTAACTTAGATAGCACAAGTATCAATTTTGATCGCGTGATAATTTAGAGATTACACCTAAAAATGCATCTAGATTCTAGATACAACCACCTTAACAAATTAAGCTAGTTAATAATGCAAAAACAAAAATGATCCTTACAATGTAGCCAGAATCAGGTCAGAAGACTTCAAAATGGCTCTACGTATCACAATAACAAGGATAATATTGGCACCAGATTCAGAAACAGCAGCTGAGTGGGCACCACCAGCAGCAATGTGCACAAGTTTCTCTGATTCCAGGTCCTCAACAAGCCTTGGTTGAAGCTCTCTTTGATAAACACCATGGCCAAGAGCACCAAACCCTCCATAGCCACTGCAGACCTTGACAAACAAGGATGCAGACATTTGTTTTCTCCTTACTATAAGTATTAATGGCAAAACCATCTTGGAAATCCAAAATACACGAACTCAACGTAAAATTACAATTTCAAATATCGAAAAGGTTTGGAAAATGAATATAGATGGCCCGTGGAAACTTAAACGTCACACATTGCTTCTGTTGATTTCCATTCACCTTGCAGCATGAATAATTCAATCTATGACCTGTTTCAAGACAGCAGCTACTTAATATGTGTCCGCTCAAATCTTACAAAATTGGACAGTGAAGATTAAGTTTGGGACCACGTTATCCGCTGTAATATTCTGCCCTGATTTTGTCATTGCAATCTGATTGGTTGTGATTTTGTTGCTGTGTAACATTTGGTCCTTGCAATCAGATCTGTTGTGATTTTGTTGCCCTGAAAATACGGAGCCCTCATGCATGGAACCCGAAAATGAAGAACTCTCTTGCATGGAATCTGAAATTATGTAATAGATAACGGGCCTTCCCAGGCCCGTTACCTTTCGTTATTAGCAGGGTTTTGATGTACGGTTTTGAAAATGTAGAGCGTAGAGGTTACTTATACGGTTTTTAAACCTGAGCAATCGGTACAATGGAGAAGCCGTCGCTCATAAATCACTCATAAAATGCTGGAATCGCTGCAACTCATAGAATGCTGGAATCGCAGCAAGGGAGGGTTGATCAGCGTTTTCTCAGAAGAACCAGAAGAACCAGAGTAGTTTGAATGCCCAGAAATCGCTGCAATGGAGAAGAGTGGAGTATCTGCTGTTAGCCAGTGTGTGCTGATTGATCTGATTGATTGAATAATCGCTCTTGAAGCTTTTGTGCCCTGCGACATTGCCTCTTTCGGGCGGTTAGCCCTCCTAGAAAATCAAAATATTCTACCTGAGAAACAAGAGGCTGAACATCTGCACGCTATTGGGAATAAGAATTCCTCGTCTGAATATCATCCGATTGAAGCTACAATGTTTTTCTGACTTTTGAAAAGTACTCTCAATTATCATTTTGTGTGGCAGTAGCCTTGTATATCTCATGAACACGGAAAGATTGGAGGATTGAAGGAGTATCGTCGAGGCGAAGATGGAAAATGCAGATGGTTTGCTTTGCACAGAAAATATGCTTGGAAGTCCCTGGGGCGATGAAGAAATGGTTGGGTATTTTTCAGACCAGGAGAACAATGACAATCCTCATTTGTTTCCCAATTTTCCTGTATAATTTGTGTATGTATAAAAGTATGTATACATATTAGTATACAGATTTTTATACAAACAGTATACAAATTCTCTTTACAAAAAGAATGGCAGATTACGGCATTTAAAAAGTCCGTTTTAAGCCCGTTATCAGCAGGCCCTGCTAATAACGTAGCCCTCTTGGATGCTTTCGCTGTGTAATTTATGGGCAAGACTTACGATACATCAAGCATGATAATCCACATTTCTCAGCATATTATGGAAATGACAGCTCATCCTCTTCTTGCCGTTATCATGACTCAATGAGAAGACTTCCCTATAATTTCTAGAATATGCCTGTATACGCATACTACCTAAATTCTATATATTTTTCGTTCACACAACTAAAGGCATATTATCTAGATTCTCTATGTTTCTCATTAAAACAACTTCACTTCTTAGTGCATTGCAACTTCATCCTTTGTCCACTAATGGCTGCTTATAAGAAGATAGGAAGTGCTAAAGAGGATCAAAATCATGCTTACCAAGTGTAAACAGCTCCGTTTTCTGTAAGTATGACGCTATGTAGACCTCCCATTGCAACACTCCTAACCGCACTCGTGTTTCCGACCAGTGTAGGAACATACTTGGATACCTCCGAGTCTAACCCTAGCCGGCCTCCATCGCCCTTTCCCCACATCCACAGATTGCCATTCTGCCACAATGCTGAATGGAACAAGCCACAAGCTATACCTACATTCCCTGCACCACCTCTGCTTTCTTCCTCGGAATTCTTGACTGTTTCACTATTTCTGTTGGAAGAAATTGCTCCAGCTTTGGAAAAGGACGCTTCAGGAAGGGAATAAACCCTAGGGTGTGGAGACAGACGGCCTTGCACAGGAGCAAGCCCTTGAAAGTAAGGAAGAAGAATAGCTTTCACTTGATTGGGGCATTTGCGAGTAGTCTCATCACCCAGGGCGAGCTGCCCCACGTCTGATCTCCCCCATGTCCAGAGTTGTAGGTCGCCCTGCTCTCCCTCACGCTCTGCTTTCTCTTCTGTGTGCACTGAGAAATGGCGTGATCTTGCTGCTGTGGCAGAAGCTCTTCTACTAATCAACACCATCCTTGCGCATGCATTATGCATCTCCTTGTACTTCACCATTTTTCAGACACTCCTCTCTCTCTCTCTCTCTCTCACACACACACACACACACAACTCATACACTACATATTTTTCATCTCAAAACTGTACAGTAAATCCTAAACCCTAAAAAAATCATAAAAATCTGCCCCCCCTCCCCCCCCCCCCCCCCCCCCCCCCCCCTCTCTCTCTCTCTCTCTCTCTCTCAACTTACATTATCTCTCTCTCATTACTCACATTATCCTTATTTCTCTCCCAAAACAAAACTAGCTACTGAATTTTGTCCAATTTGAATTGAATAGGAATCTTAAAGACGTGCAATACTGAATCATAGATGTTGTGTAAAAGCATTTTTGTAGAGTTCCATGCTTTCTCGGATTTTAAAATATAGTAGAGGTTAACTAATGATTGATAGAATATTGCTTTACATGAAACACATTGACTATACAGACTCAAATTGGAGCAAATCGGCTTGTCGTGATTGAACGATCCTTAAACTATATTGTGTTTTTGCATTCAATGTAATATACAAATTGGAATAGTGAGGCCATGTTTTCGACGCAAAACCTAGATTGATCAAAAGTTGAGTTTTTTAAGTGAGACGTCCCACCTTTTTAATATAAGACTTGAGAAACATTTGATATCCAACATTATTTCTAAACAACTTGAGTTACATGCTACACCACAGGTGACGTCCGACATTGTGGATAGTAAACAACAGTTGTTGTTACGACCATTGCGACATTTGAAGTCGGCACTGGTTGAAACTGTTTTGATTGAGATTTTCTCACTTACATCTGTGGCTACCACAACATTAATAGAGATGCCGAGAACAGTAGCTTCACCGACAGCCGAGCCGGTGCGACCGTTTAAACCCTTCACCATTGATAAAAGGGACGTGGGAGCATGTGGTGCATCACGAGAATAACATAGCCCATAATCCTTCGTCTGCTGAAGGTATTGTAAGATTCGCTTCACGATCTTCTAATGTGCTAAGCCTGGATTCATGCTGACATTAGGGCCCTTTTTGGACTCAAAAAGGGCCTCTTCCTTGCCTAAACAAGTTTTCTAATCATATTTAATTTAGTGCTAATCAATCCTACGTGGCACCTTTACCTTGGGTTACCATACAAGGTGAGCAAGGGTTAAGGCCTAAATGTAGGTCTCATTTTCATAGACTATTGTAGGTTATTTGCATAGACTATAATAGGCAACTAATAGGTAAGTTACAAATTACAACTAGAGTAGGGTTAGTATAGGACGACCTTTCATTGTCCTAACTACAATAGGACCCTAGGGATGGAAACTAGTATATGCCTAATAAAGCTTATATCATGGTTAGTTCACATTGAACTTTGATACCATTTGATTAAGGTGTATTGTAAAGTTCTACATAGATTCTTTTGGGAAATTCGACATCTTCAAGATGACAACCAAATATTACTTACATGTGAAGTTAGAGAAGGATTATGCGACCACCAAAGCTGCATGGGGTGTTAACTTAAATCCGTATGACATGCATTGTTGGAGATTATGAGGCAAAAAACATATTGACCTATGGGTAAGAGGTGATTTATACCCTCATAATCCACTGGTAGATGCTCCTCCTAAATTTTCTGATGTACATAGTTTGTTAAGGTTCGTTGGGGATGGTCGGAATGGACTGCAGGCTATTGTCAAGCAATGGATTCTCGAAGAATCCAAGCTGAGACATTGGCAAATACGGCAAACATTCATATCTTGAGTATGAATGACAAGTTAAAGTCATTGCATGGAATAAATATGAAATTGGAGCATGAGATAAATGGTTTGAAAATAGAGCTTGCCAGTTTTGTCGCAAAAATTGAAGAATTGCAATCTTCAAACAGTATATTTCAGAGGACAATATATGGCTTACAATGAAAGCGTAGAGTCTTGATGGATCAGCAAGCACAAAATGAAAACACTAAGAGACACAAACTAGAAGCTTTGGCACCAGGTGGTGGTGCCAGTAAAAGACACATGAGGGGCACAAAAGAGTTTTTGCAAAAGACGGTTGGAAAAGATTTTATTGCCGGAAATTATATGAAACATTTTTTGAAGGGTAAAGATTTAATTAAGATTGTGGAAGATGAAACAAGTGATTCAATTCGCTTGAGAAATGCAAAAAAGCTAGTCGACAAGTTCAAGCCAAATCCAAATGTTAAAGAGATGGTGTACGCATGTAACCAAGGAGGTGTGAGTCGCAAGGGGTATAGAGCTTTGAAGAAGTATATGAAACGCTCTGACAGAAATGGGTTAAAACACCATCAAATAATACCTATTTATAAACTTTTTGAATCCGCCAAACGAGAATGCAATTCGATTTTGCTCTCTGAATTAGGAGAGTTGCAGCATATTGAGGATTCTTTTACAGTAACCAATAAGAAGAAAGGACCTCCGACATGTTTTCATTATCATCGAGGCAACAATATATTCTTAGATCTGAAAAAGGTCCAAGCGATGATGATCCGACATTACGAAGTTAGAACAAATGGTAAGAACATTTATTGTGGATTTCGGTTTTCAATTGTATGCTTTTCTTCAACTAATATGTTTTCGTAATGAAATTTTTGTTTTACAGATTGCGAAGGTAAAGTTATATTTGTTATTAAGTTGGACGAAGCAGAATTTGTAAAAGGGCGTAAACTTGAACGTGTCACAATCACCTTGATGAATCGTGAATTGCAACAGTTTGACGGAAGTTATTGTAAAGAATTTAGCGTGCAATCCGAAAATCACATATGGTGGATAGCTGCATTTGAAGTTCCTAAGGAGTCTCACGACGTACTGGAGTGGCTATTTGAAAAATGTAGTATATCTAAGATAATACATGCACAAAATGAAGGCAAATTGCTCAATGTTGAAGGAGAAAGCTTTGCTGTAGAATGGCACTAACAAAAGTAGTTTGAATTGCAACCAACGTCTTGCACCAAATAGGCACAATCTAGACAAATCTTGGAGTCCTGTGTTGAACATTCCTCTCGAAAGAGTCCATTTTTGCTCAATGCATGGTGAATTACGAATACTGGACAAATTATTATTTTTGCATTATTGTTACGCATGGAACATGCAGCCCAAATCAAGAGCAGATGCTAGCATTAGAAATCTAGAGATAATTTTATCCGATATGGGATTGCATGGGGGCCACGTGAGTCTTACCAAAGACGTTGAGATGAGTGGAAAAACGCAAGATGTTCCAGCACAAGTTTCAATGGGTGGTGCAAAAGCGAGACACTTATTGTCAAATCATACTGCGCGTGAAAGCAGTGTTGAATGGGAAAACTGGAAGAAAATATGTCAATGCACAACAAATATTGGCTCAGATCCTCGCATGACAAGTACACGTGCTAAGGTTGGGCAAGCATTTGATGCCTTGTCACAAACTATCAACAAAACGATTGTGAGAGATGAAGATATTTGGATAGATACGCAAGAGAAATCAAAACATTTACTGAATTGATGATCGATGCATGGGGAGAAACACACATAACTCACTATATGGTATGTGTGTCTCATATTTTCTACTTTCATATTTATGTATTTATAAAGATTTAAACTAATACAAATTTTCTATGAACAACACATCTTCTATACTCATGGACCTTGGTTTATGAAAACCTACAGATCATTAGCTATTTGGAATACACAAGGCATGGAAAAGAGTCATTACAGGGCAAAGGCTGCATATTTCAAAAATTCACGCCATGGCGAAGGAAAGGGTCTTAGTAATGCATTGGTTCAAATATTCCAATGGTTTTACAGAGGAGTTTTGGGCCGAGGACACTTTCAGAACACAAGAACTGAAGAGTTGAGTTCAATGATCTCCAATTCAAATTTAGTTAGAAAGACGGCATGGCAATCCTCTAATGCTAGAACAAGGCATCAAGAATGGAGGATGTCTAGAGCCCGAGTTGGAAAGAGATGGATGTCGAGGACACCAGCTTCCAATGTTTTGGAAAACAACGCTAGAGAAACTACGAAAACTGATGAGATGGAATAGAAGCAATTTATGTTGATTTGTAATTCAAATATTCCTTTGTGATAAATATTACTGACGAATTGGATTGTTGCTAAAGATAGAAATTGCTTTATTTTGTTTTATAATAATATCTATTTTTGAAAACACGTCCCTCTATATAAGAGTGGGGGTTTTCATTTTGTTGTCACTTCTTGCTTTGTTAAAATTTCTTTCCTTGTAATTTAGCTTGTCTTGTTCAATTAGACTACTAGTTTGCTGGTAAATTAGTGTTCTTAGTTGCATAACAATGTCGTCCTAAAAAAATAGAGTTGGCCAATCTGCTAGCCCCCACACAGTGTTTAGATCAATTAGATCGTATTTATTGTATGTTTACCGGTAGAATAGACACGCTTGCCACTCTACGAGCTAATACGGATGCATTCACGTATGTGAGTGAGTATATAGATGAAACTTTGAAGCCTTATGCCATACAAATTCCTGGCTCAACTATCATGTGGATTCCATATAACTTGCTTAGTTATATATGGAAAGGAAATAGACCCTTTATCGCTCGTCTCAATAGATTTATTAGTCACTTGGGTAACAATCATTACTTGGAGCTGACCAAGGATCAGCTGAAAACTTTTGATCTTGAAAGTGTAGAAGTTTCTATCCGGTGAAATTACTGTTGTTTTTTTGCTTAATGAGTTTCCAGCGACTGTGGCCAGCAACAAACACAATCCTAGTGAGCAGGTGAACGAGATGCACGACCTGGGTGAAGAGGCAGATTTATCCGCGGAGCATGAAGCAGTCTTGGCTGTGCAAGAGAACATCAGCGGAGCCAGAAGATATAGATGAGTCATATAATAACGACAGAATTAGGGGAGTCTACAAGAAAAAAACGACAAAATATTTATTCACATTCAATCCATTTCCTTCAGAGAGGACTTCAGCTTCTCTGATCGCTTTTCTGATGACAACACTGGTTTTAACATTTCTAATGCTAATTTAGGAGCATCACTCTCATTCTCATAAGGGCCAATTAAATCCTAGAGAATGAGCCGGGTCTCGAATCCAGGGCAGAAATCATTCAAAACGGCTTTTCGAAGGACATAGTAAGCCTTTGGTGCTAACGCTGACAACTCCACCTCACCAATGTGCTTGGAGAGTGCTTTGCATTTAAGAAGCTCCGTTGGTCCATCTGGGTTGTACTTGTTGCTGAAACAGAAAATAAAGTTGTTGGGCAAGTTTCCAATGAAGTGGGCCATAGACCTGTCCAGAGTTCCTGCTTCAACTTTCTCCCGAACGCCACCCTTTCGCATAGCAAATGCATCAATCTCCACAGCGTCCTGCATTTGGTTCAAATTATTGCAAAATGAGTATAATGAAGACAAACAAACATAACAAAAATACACAAGTTGAATTGTTGAGTCAGACTTGCCTCGATCCCTTCATCAATGTCTTCGGTTTGCGCAAGCTGAATTCCTTTGCCTTTGTACTTCACGTCAGCAGTTTTTCCTTCGAGTACCTTGAATGGCCTCGTTTGAACTGGTGGTGGTTGAAGCGTTTTCAATTGGCAAAGCAATCTTGCCAGTGCTTGCACGGTGGTGTCCGTGTCATGCCCGATCAGCTTCTCATACGTGTCATCGGGCTGGGGGTGGTCGAAAGTGGAACTGCCATTCTGCAAATTTACCAATGCTGCCAACATCTCATCTTCTCGCAAGCCGAGAATATGTTGCAAGTCATGCATGAACACATACTCTTGCCCATCAATGATGATTGGAGCAAGGCCATGGATTATTCATTGAATTTAGAATTTAATTCTTTTTTCTCTGATAAAATTTTTTTGTCTTTTCTCCGTGGCGTGAAAAAAACTGACACTCAGACACTTGAGGGATGAAGTGGAGAAGTGAGGACCCAAGCACCCTTATATAGTGAAGGGTTCTATTTTTAGTAAGTGCTCTTATAAGAGTTTTGGCCTCTTTTTCAAATATAGTATGTTCTTGTCTAGGCTCATGAGTAAAAATCCTAATTGCCGGTTAGCAGAAACCTTCAAAGAAAACCAATAATAGTATTAAAATGCATATCACTAAATGATTAAAACCCTAACAAGTTTCAACCTTGGACATCCACAAATGTACTAACAGGCATATAAAATGTGACAACGCAAAAGTAAAGTCAAAACATAACCAAATATATTAGAATAGAGTCAAAACACAACCCTATTTTTCATTAGATAAAATCCTTAATTCCCATCGGACTCCAAATGTCCCTGTTTGTAAAAATGAAACACATTTTTTATCTTTTTTGGCTCGTCTCCGTATCCGCAAAACCAGACACAAAATTAATAATCCTATATATATTCAACATTACTATTAAAATTTAGGAATCTGATGAAAATTAGGGGCTTACATTTTGTCCATTACGAGTGAAGACAAAATCTGCTGGCACATCAACAAAAGTCAATCCAAGCATATGTCGAAGATCTTCTAGGCTGCACTCCTTATTTATATGAATTTCTCATATTTCATCATGGGGCAAATGTATGGATATCTCCACTTCTTGCTGATTCGTCTCCGTGTCCAGAGGGTCCCATCAGCCATGACCAAACTTATATCGCCTATAGATGAAACTTAAGGAGCATGTTTGACGTGAAATATGATACCTTATGGTCATTGTTTCACAAGAGAGCTTACATCTTATTAAATCTCATTTATGCTCCATTTCCTTTGAATCCCATGCGACAAATATGTTATCCAACAGTGATGATTCAGTTGCTTTCCAAGCCCACATCGTGTTTGTTTTCCTAAAGGGGACCACTTTAAATATGGCAACAAATAGGGTGATCGGCACAGAGATGCTAGTATAGACTCATTTGGATCTGAATGTTGGCTTCATATTACCAGTAATCTCTTTGAGAAGTTGCCTCTTCATTAATTCAATAGTCAGTTGGTCAGCATATGGCCACTCGTGAGAAGTGATCGTAGGCTCAAATTGGTGCTAATTTGCCTTGGCCAATTTTTTTTTTCGAAACTTCGTACATGTGATCGTAAAAGAAAATGCCCATTTTGATCAAGGCAGAGGATGCCAACCCACCATATATTAGTTCTCCATATTTGGCGTGTATGGCGAAAAATTTTCCAGTGAAGGACTTCACATTTTGCCAGTCAAAGCTATTTGAAGGAAAGACATTTGCACCATGCATTAATGCAACATTATTATCCATTACATTGACATAATAATAATTCAAACATAGTAGTTAGCACAAGAATAAAAGAGGTGAGACCTAAAATGTGACTGTATGGTTCTATCAGCAACAGCCACATCCAATAAAATATCTCAACGCATGTATACGTGTTGCACATTTGCAAGGTATTTGCCATTTTGGTCGATCTTGAAATCGTGGATCCTTCCTTTCCAATGGTAGTCTTGGTTGTTTCGCTTCCTCTTTGCAACCTTGTGAGTTCCTTTGCCCGATGGTTGCATGTAAACGCAGTCAAAAGTTGAAAATGTATGGGGCACCCAATGCTCATTGAAATCTTTGATGTGTGCAACAATGGAAGCTAGTTGATTCTTGGGCTTCCTTGATTGAGTAGAGGCCATAATGGATGATGTAATGATAATGTAGGATATGCAAAATAGTGTGTGAGATCTTCAGATAAGGTGAACCAAAATGAAAAAAATAGAATATTTGTGGAGTATACAGAATGAGAGAGAGAGAGAGAGAGAGAGAGAGAGAGAGAGAGAGAGAGAGAGAGAGAGAGAGAGAGAGAGAGAGAGAGAGAGAGAGAGAGAGAGAGAGAGAGAGAGAGAGAGGTCGTTTAGAGAGAGACTACAAGATGAGAGAGAGATAAGAGATACAAGCTTGTGAACATTCAAAATTTGAAATAAGGACTAGGCTCACTTAGGATATGGCTGCTAGTAGATAGACAGGCTAGTTGATGTTAACTTGTAGGCATAGTTATTGCTTTATCTAGGGAAATGTAGGGTTAACATTAGAGGTGTACTTTGTGGGCCTACACTTGATTTAATCTGCATTTGCCATGTCATATGGACCATTCCCTCTCAGTTGTCAATATTTTATTGGGACATGTGTCGTCATGAACACTAATTATAATTAGTGAAGAGGCCCTTTTTGAGTCCAAAAAGGGCCCTAATGATTGGCTCATTCTGAACATGACATAAGCTATGTCGGGACGTGTGTTGTCTGCTAGATACATCAAAGATCCAATCAGCCTCCTATAAGACGTGTGCTGCATAATCTCCTTCTCTTCTTCAATATTCAAACAATCTTCGTTCGTTAGAATTGTTCCTGCAAGCATTGGGGTATTTGTCCCTTTGCAGTCTATCATCCCGAAATCATCAAGGATTTTCTGGATGTACCTGGATTGATGAAGGTATAGCATTCCTAGATAACATTTGGCTTCTCCTAGGTCTGTTATCTCAAAATATTTTGAGATATCACTCTTTACTTCGACAATTAGCTCTTCGCTTCTGCACAGTATCAAGGTGTTGTCCACATAGACAACAACAATGATGATCTCCCCCTCTGTGATCTTCACATAGACATTGGAATCAGCCATCAGTGGCTCAAATCCCAAGGATCTCAAGGCATGATCTTTCTTCTTATACCATTTTCATGCAGATTGCTTCAGACCGTAGATACTTCTGTGCATTCAGCATGCATAGGTAGTGAGTCGGAGGTGTAACTTGGAGGGTGATCTATGTAGACTTCTTCGTCCAGCTCGCCATGTAGAAATGATGTCTTCTCATCGACGATGTGAATCTTGAGGTCATATGCAACCAATAGGCGTAATGATGCATGTTTCACCATTGGAGAGAAGGTCTCAGTGTAGTCGATACCGTACTTCTGAGTTCTCCTCCCATTTGCCTTGAGGCTGTTTGTTCCTCGGATTCTGGTAGCAGTCCATGGCTGCATGACCCTTCTTGTGGCAATGGATACACTCGATCTTCGGATTTAGCCAACACAAATTGACAATATGTCCTTCGTGTTGCATCTCACGTGTAATTATTCCATTTCTAATAATTTGATAATTATTCTCTCTCTACGTACTTATTTGATATTGAAGTCATACTAAGGATTGATTTTCAGAGTAAAAGTGAAAGTTAAATGATTGATTTGTCAGCTTTTGAACTTAATCTTCAGGTTTGGTCAACTGCTCATCCTGTGTATCATGTAAATTTAGTTTATATGATGATGATAGTTAGATGTATTGAAGATTTTGTCCATTTGGAGGACTTATTGCACAATGTACCTTTGAACACTGAAAGAGTACTCAGTGTCAGAGATAAACAATTGAGAAATCATTCTATCTCTGAGTGTTTGCTTAGGTTGGTTGGTAAAATTGAGGATAATGATTCATGGGAAAGAGTAAAAGCATACAAATTGGATCTTTTCTACTTACGTGTTCTGAGGACAGAACTGATTTAAGGGGAGAAGAATGTTTCGTCCATGTCCAGTATGTGGGATTTGGAATAAGTCCTGACATGGATAGCCGGTCACTCCAGTGTATATGGTTATTGGTTATGCCTCGTCATTCCAAGCTTGGCCTGTAAAGATGATTAATAATCATATGAGGGCCCAGACCTATAATTGGACATAGGAACAATTGCATGGTGTTTTTTTGACTGCTACAATGCAAGAATACGAGGTCAATAGCTTATTATAGCTGCATGGGAATCCTAAGAAAACCATGGAAAGTCGCCCATTGGAATTTCATATTCTTGAGCCAAGTTTCCTCTCCCTCTCTTGCATTCATTCACCACGGCATGGGGGTGAAGTGGTTAGGTTATTGACTAGCCATTTCATGTTGGTTGGGTGGTTTTGCTCCACAAGTGTCCTTTTGGTTGTTTTGCAACAAGATCTAGTCCGAGCTTCATCGGGCGATTCTTACACAGCCCATAATAACAGGAGAGTTGTTCCGCAACTATTTTCTTCTCTCTTCTCTGTTCGTGTCCTATCTCCTACAGCAGTGAGGGCGTGCAAGGAGGGTGCTCAGGAAGGGGCACAGGGAAGGCGAGAGAGTAGGGAGGGCGCACAGGAGGGGCGCATGGAGGGCACGTGAGAGGGCGCAAGGGAGGGGGCATGGGGAGGGCACGCAAGGGAGGGGTCATAGGGAGGGCGTGCACAGAGGGAGTGTTGGAGTTTAATCTTCTCCTACTCATCCCTTCGCCTCCTTCATCTCTCAAGAATTTCCTCTCTTTGAATCAGTCTGCAGAAATACACGCAAAGTCAGAAACAGGCAAAACCGCAAAGCTATCGCCTGTTACCTACATACTGTTCGAAGATCACCGTTAAATTGACGTTTACAGATAAACACGACTTAAACTTGTGAAGGCAATGAACCACAAACATCAGGGAGTCATTAAAAACTATAGGTTACTATCTACGAGCACTTGCAGAATCTTCAATGGCAATGGAACTTAAAATCCCATCGACCACTGTAAGTGACCTTCTTATGATCACCTACGATGGAAAGAGTCATGATCAAAGTCACCGAAAAATATCTCCGATGAAGTCTGTGAACTCACATCAAACACCGTAAGTAACTTACTTACGGCTATCAACGAAGTCGACGAACGACAAACAACTTGCAAGTTCCTATGAAGTCAACTAACAACTGTTGACCCATCTCATTGTTTAACTCCGTAAGTTATCACTTACAATTACCAACGAAGGAAACAAATGATCACTTTCAAAGCAAATGATCAGCGGCTGAACGAATGACTACGGACAAGATTACGACCACAAGACCCAACGTCCTTCACGCTCCCAACGGATACGAAGGATACGTTACTCTGTACTTCTTCTTGCTTTACGACTCTCCAATAACTGATCTACGGATCTTGTTTAATAGCTATTAATCATCTTTGTACATTGTAATTAGAATAAGAGATTCTCTGATAGCTATATATATATATATATACATCTGAGCGAAGTGAAGTGAGAGTAGTGAGTTGAACAATCTGTAGATGCACAGAGCAATCAAACGACCAAGAGTTCTTAAGTAGCTAGCTCCTTAGAGTTAGTGATTTATAGAGAGAGAGAGAGAGAGAGAGAGAGAGAGAGAGAGAGAGAGAGAGAGCTAAAACTGTAGCCAATGTTTCAGAATCTGTAAGTAGGAATACGCGCTTATCAGTGCTATTGTATTGTGGTCCAGTTCTCCGTTTTATACATATTTGCTACTATTCAATCACTACCTTCTTGATTGAATGCAATTGTCTCTCTCACTCTCTTACACACAAACACGGTTATCAGAGATAGAGTATTGCATGGCTGTCCAAGAGCCTATTGCTTCGCAATGCTACTGTTACGGCAGTCTCAGACTCCTACTCTGATAGCCCAAAAGGACAACAAGCTTTTGATTTCGTTCTCTACTCAATCCTCGTTCCTAAAATACATAGTTGCTACTATGTTCATAATTGGCTTTTCTTACTGTTGGTAGAGACATTGTTTACATCATAATCATCTCTCGTGTTCTACTTCCGTCACGGCTCCGCTGCAGTCGCAATCAATCGTAGACCACGTAGACCACCATCATACACCAACAGAAGTGGTATCAGAGCTCTAGTTCAGTGGATTACTATAGTCCAGGATCTTTTTCCAAAAGTTGTTCTAAGTTGTTTGTGTAATTTTGATCACTATGGAAGGCACCTCATAGATCCGCTTGATCAATAAATTCAACGGAGATGACTTCCACATGTGGAAGTTCAAAATGAGGATGATCTTGATTGAAAAGGAGTTATGGGGATACGTCAACGGTTCCATAGCCAGACCGGAAGAACCCAAACAACTCCCAGCTTGGGAAGCCAAGGATGGCAAGTATCTCTAAACCTTAAAGACACTCAAATTGCTCATGTATCCAACTGCACTACTTCCAAAGAAGCATGGGATACACTCACTAGCATCTACGAGACCTCAGATGTCTTGACTCGTCTCTTCTTGAGGAAGAAGGTACTGACACTCAGAATGAGTGAAGGCACCTCAATCAACGACCATCTGAATGAGTTCAAACAATTGCTGAACCAACTGGCTACAATAGGTTCCCCTATCTTAGAAGAAGACTCTACCATGTCTCTTCTTGCCAGTCTTCCATCCTCCTATGATAATTTAGTGTTGCTTCTGAGCAATACCCCTGCACTGTCTCTCCAAAAATTGACAGCAAGTTCATTGCAAGAAGAAGTTAGGAGGAAAAGCTTGTCCACATCTACGAGTACCAAATCCATGGCACTATATTCAAACAAGTAGCAATCCAAGAAGAAGAAAGGCTTCAAGGATAATAAGACAAAGGTAGAACAGCCAGCCACATTGCAACCACAATAGCAACAACACAGCCAATCATCGTCCAAGACCAAGCTATTTTGCAGATATTGCAAAAGAGCCAACCACGACATCAAGGACTATCGCATCCTCAAGCACAATGAAGCAAAGAAGAAGATGCAGTAGCACCAATAAGGCCACTCTGACACAGTCAGAGGATCTCAAGATGAAGAGAAGGCGCTGATGGTACAAGATCAATCCAGTAGAGATGCCCATCAATGGTATCTCGATTCAGGTGCTTCTCAGCACATGACGCCATGCAAGGACCTTTTTTCTACACTCAGAGCTACAAAATCAAAGTACATTTTCTTTGGTGACTCCAATTCAAGTTGAAGGGTCTATTCAACTGAATAAAATACTCCAGTTCACACCAAGTTGAAGGCCTAGGGTCTATTCAACTGCAGTTCTCAGATGGCATCACTAGGCAACTTAATGGAGTACTTTATGTACCCAAATTAACAAAGAACTTATTGTCTATTAGCAAGATCAGTGATCAAGGCTATAGAGCCTTGTTTACTGCTAGGCGATGTACTATTTTAGATGAGAACTCAAAGGAAATCCTCTCTGCTTACAGATAAGAAAATTTGTACATACCGAGTCATTATGTTGCACTTTTTGTGAGTTGTTCAAATGCTAATTTATGGCATCAGAGATTAGGACATCTAAACATGCATTCAATCTTGTATATGCATCATAACAAAATGGTCAAGGACATGAATATAAATGCTGTTACTACAGCTAATCAATCTGTCTGTGAAAGTTGCTTACTAAAAGTATTCTTGAAGAATTCGCACTTTGATTCTTTTACATAGAGCTTCTCTTGTCTTAAGATACGTAAGACAATTCGGAGATGCTTAGCATGCTCTTTGAGTGTTCTGCTATAGATCAGAATATTGTCCAGAAACACTACTACGAACTTCCCCAAATATGGATGAAATAAATCGTTCATCATTTGCTGGAAAGTAGCCGGAGCATTTGCCAAACCAAAGGGCAATACAAAAAACTCGTAGTGGCCAAACCTGGTCCTAAAACTAGTTTTAGATACATCTTTTGGATGTATCCTAATCTGATGGTATCCCATACGTAGATCAATTTTCGTGAAGTATTTAGCTCCATTCAATCGATCTATGAGATCGTCCATCCTGGGCAACGAGTATTTATTCTTAACTGTTAGTTTGTTCAGACCCTTGTAATCTACACATAGCCGGAAACTCCCATCTTTCTTACTCTTAAGAAGGACAGGTGCTCCCCATGGAGATTTACTTGGTCTTATGTGTCCCATTTTGAGATACTCCTCGATCTGCCTAGCCACTTCCTCCTCTTCCTTTTGACTAAACTGATATAGTTGTCTAAAGATAGGACGACTATTAGGCAAAAGATCAATCTTATGATCCACCGACCGAGCGGGTGGTAGTCCATAAGGTAGCTGCTTCAGAAAAACTTCACTGAACTCTTGCTTTAAATCTTGCAAAAGTTGTTGTTCCTGATGCGAATTTTTGGTGTTAAAGCATGAAAACACATTCACATTTCCAACACCACAATGCATACAAGATTTCAAAAGCAAGTGAAAGAGTTCATACTCAGAATCATGAAGTTTCTCAATTAATTCAGTCGAGGAAATCATCGGCGATGGAAGTACATCGGTCTCTCCAGAAATAGAGACAATCTGATCAAACTTATCTTTAAATACCATAAAATGATTTTTAAAATCTATCTCTAAAGAGTCTGATTTGCCAAAAAACCATTCATAGCCCAAAATTACATCAATCCGGTCTAGATTCATGACATGGAAATCCAACGGCTCAACATACTCCTGCATCCGAAGCTCTAAGTTCGAGACTTTGACATTCCAAATCTCAGTGTCCGACCCTAAGGCAAGACAGACCACGTAACGGTGATCACTGGCCATGGTGGGCACTCGGAGCTTTTGCACAAGTCGAGCATTCAAAAAATTGTGAGTACTACCTGAATCAAATAGCACATTCACGTCTTTCCCTAAAATATTGCCTCTCACACGAAACAATTCATTAGGCTTGAAAGAGAGTGCACTGAAGTTACAAGTACAGTCACAATTATTCAACAAATTGACTTCCAATTTACCTGCCGGTAAATCCACAATCATGAAACTTGACGACTTTGCTTTCCGTTTGGGGCATTGTTTAGAACGGTGCCCAGGTTTATTGCAGAGGAAACATAGATTTTGTTTAAGTGCCGCCAACCGTGCTTTGTCCTTCACCACCAATTTCTTCTTATTCTTCTTCTTCTTTGACTGTTGGTACGCTTCTGCTTCCAGCTCGTCAAAAAACTGTTTTTTACGTTTGTTAGATTTTTGTTGCTTGGGTTTTAGGGCCGTTTGGCCGTGCACAATTTTCCGTGATGCAACAATTGTACTATCATAGGCTTTTGCCACATGGATAGCATCATCTAGTGAGTTAAGGATATTTCGTTTGCATTCATTTTGATAGTCAACAGGCAGTCCGACAATAAATTGCCACTGTGCCAACTTACGATAAAAAAGCGGAACCTTGGCCAAAGAGTCCAAGAACTCTTGGACATAGCCGTCTAGTTCTCGGCTGCCCATTTTGCAATTGATAAATCGAATATACAGCTCAGAATCGTCTATCGTGACAAAAGCTTTCCGGAATTCCGTCAGGAATCCAGCCCAAGTCACCGGTTTCGTGGAAAGTTCCCTCCACCAAGAAGAGGCTTTACCTTCCAGAAACAATAGAACCGATGATATTCGTTTATCTTCTGGGACGTTGTGTAAGCTAAAATAGCTTGTCCAATGGTTTATCTAGTCTTCAACAACTTCTGGACGTTTAAACTTTTTATCGCCAAAAAATATTTCCGGTTGGTAGCTCAAGTTGTTAGAGTTAATAGCTTGCAGTTGATTAAATATTTGCATTTGTTTATCTTGTTGTTTATTGCTCTGATGAAGCTCTAAAACTGCCTTGCCTAAGGTTTGCAACAATTTTTCTGAGTCTAGGATCTCATCACTGCCGGGTGAGGCCGGCTAAATCTCCGTATTTCCCCCGTCACTTCTTGGTGTTGTCGGGTGAATCTCGGTAGCACCCCCCTCCAAAATTTCATCAGTATCCATTTGCTTGCCAACTGAAAATTTAAAAAATAATTTTGTTCAATTAACACATTCATAACGGGTATAATAGTTATCGAACCAAGCAATGTCTACAAAAACCAATTTACAGACCATTCGTGCTCTCATTTATAAATTATACCAATGAATCGGCAAATGGGTACTAAGCAATATAAACCGGAATTAAAATGTCACTGCACCGAAAATCCATTAACAACTACTGGCTTATATAACAACTGCAAAATCAAAACATTAGTTCTTTTAAAACTAAAAATTCCACTACGAGCAAGAAGAACCATATGTTTAAAAAAACTCAAAAAATAATATTGGCCTAAACCTCCCCCATCCCATCCTCACCTACTTCCATGCATTAAACTCAAGTTACAAAAAAAATAACTAAAGAAAACCTGCCACCTAACACCCCCCCCCCCCCCCCCCCCCCCTCTCTCTTCCTTATCTCCTCGAGCTACCCACACTCGGGCTACCCGGTTCCTCACGCGCCCTACACTTGGGCATCAAACCGTGAGCAACCAACCTGTACAGGCCCGAGAGAGAGAGAGAGAGAGAGAGAGAGAGAGAGAGAGAGAGAGAGAGAGAGAGAGAGAGAGAGAGAGAGAGAGAGAGAGAGAGAGAGAGAGAGAGAGAGAGAGAGAGAGAGAGAGAGAGAGAGAGAGAGAGAGAGAGATGTGTGTGTGTGTGTTGTGTAATCACTGTTAGGTGGGCCAGAAATGCATGGAGAGGCGCCCTCCTTCACCCAATCAAACTGAGTTTTCTCTGTAGGTTTTCAGGGCGCCGGAGATGAGGAAGCCAGGCAGATTTGCAGCATGCATTGAGAGTTTTTTCTTTTGTTCTTTTTTTAATTCTTTGATGCAACAAGCACAAGGGCACAATCATCTACTGTTTCTTTGCAGATTACCTCTGCCCTTGTTGCGATTTACTGTTAGCTTTTACTTATATATACTGGTTTCTAGCATAAGCAAAGTTTCAAAGCAAGATTTGCAGGGTCTACCCTCACTATGACTGAACAATAGCAGTTATGCTGTCAAAATTTCCACAGAATTTTTTTTTTGCAAGTTAAAATGACTATTTAATCAGATAGCACTAGTACTTGAACCAAACCATTTCCAAGTAATGGCTTTACAGGTTTCTAACCCTGCAAACAAATCGTTAGTTTGCTGAAAAATGAAGCATAAGCCTATGATTCCACAGTAAGCAGCCATGCAAACTTGTCAATCATCACCAACATTGAATAGCCAATAGATGAGAGTATTTTTGCTTCTATTCTAGCCTATTCCCACCGTTTTAAAACCAAACCAGTTTCTAAACAAGCAATAGACAGCATTCAAAATACAATAACCGTTCATAAGAAGAATAAGAGACTATAGGAAAAAATCCAGCCAACCAATAAAATAAGTTGTTGCCTTCACAAAGATGCTAACCACAGAGTAATCGACAACAATAGAATTGACATAGAATTTCTTCCAAGAAACCAATTTGAAAGCTCAAAAACGAACCAATTGTGAGCCTGGTAGTGCACTTACCACACAATTGATTGCAATTCGAAAAATATTTCCAACGGGAAGAAAATCCCACAATTCCACCGTTTGTTGCTTACTCCGTCGGATTCCTGAGAAAACGTGGAGATTTCCACTCAACACTTTCGATGGTAAATCCTGCTTAGACTAGCTCTGATACCAATATAAAGTCCACACAACAGGATTCTAGCCTAAGCATAGCATACAAAGCAACAACACAAGGGAACAGGTGGAGATTAAACCAACCCAACCAAACCTAGATCGTACGGATCTAGCCCCCAAGCTATGGATCAATCAGAGTCATGGAAAGAGGAGTGACACTAGCAGCATGTAGCTACTAATCACAAAATCAAGCTTACACTAGTGAGAGCCCAGCAGGTATACTTATACCCTCCAAGGCCCATGCACCACTAGTAGTGCACTGTGACACCTCACTGGACACCTCTGCAGCCTATCTAGGCCACGTCATCCAGTTCCCTAATGACTCACTGATAGACCCATACCAACACCACCACCATCTGTTTAGGCCTACAACCATTAATTATGACCATGTACACATAAGGGCTCCAATTCCCTTATAGTCACAATTAACTTACGGGTTGTTGGTCTACCGGTCCCTAGCGTGGACACGCTACCTGAGACCAGTCATGGGCATGACAGCTGGCCACATAACTCCTGATAGATTCCGGAGTTTTCTCAAAAATGGTATTCGACATGATCGATATAAACATGTTATTTTTATGACTCCAAATGTGCCAAAATGAACAATTCTCTTACACTGGCTAAGTAAATAATTTTGTTTGCCATGACTGGAGCATAAGATGACCTTTGTAGCTGCACCTCCATATGAGCTTAATGTCGTATTTGCACTTCTGAATGAGTTTAATGTTGCATTTTGCTGTGTAGTTGTCAATTGTTAGTGTTGGTTGTTGATTGCTTAGCATAGATTACAAGTGGTATTTATTTCTAAAAATCGAATTCTATAAAATATGCCTTTCTCCTTTGATAAATGAACATGAAATTTTTTTTTGCATAGATGATTAAGCAACTAGTGATTGTTATATACACCATATGTACAACAACCTGGCAATGCCATTTACGGAGCTCAACTCCTTAGATGTCACTACACAATGGTCGGGCTTCGAGCTTGCACCTTTCTGGTGGCGGCCAGCAATTCTACCCATACACCCTATTACGATGGACAATGAACATGAAATTGGAAAAATGACTAGTAATTAACGGATGTAAAAGAAAAATTTTGACATAGAAAGTTAGTCGTTTAGATTATTTCAATAATATTTTATTGTTGGTATTCTATTGTCATTGTGTGGTCATATATTCTCTCATGTGACGAGTTGGTGTATCATGCTTGAATTTGTTTTGCCCGCTGAGACTCGACTCTATTTGAATCCACAAGTTGATAATACCAAGAACCATTGTTTGGTCGTGTTTGAACAAAAAGCAACAATACAAGTCCCTTAGTCTAGTTTTTATTTTTGATAATTTTTGGAGGCTCGGCTTTCTTGGATGACATATTTGATTTTGTTTCAATCTACACAGGACTCCTGAAAAAAAAGATAGAGCGTGGTTCTGTTTTTTGGTGGTGAGTGTTGTCATGGCGGTGTGACCTGCAATCAAAACCCACTACGTGGGCTACGTGGGAAGAATTTATGGAAATATTTATAAAATCGTTTGTGGTTGCGAACGATTCGGATTACTATCAAAAATTTATCAATTGCAAACTGGCGAAGAGTTCCAACTCTTATCTCCAAGAATTCATGAATTTATGGAATAAGCTTTCATTATTTAATGCTCAACTCTCTCTCTCTCTCTCTCTCTCTCTCTCTCTCTCTCTCTCTCTCTCTCTCTCTCTCTCTCTCTCTCTCTCTCTCTCTCTCTCATGTCTCTTCCTCATGCCATTGTCTCTTATTTCATCAATGTGATTTTGTGGTTAAAGCTTCACTTTCACAATTTTTTTTAAAGGTACTAAAGAACATTGAACTAACACTATCATTATGACTTATATGCATGGATACTTATCACTTTAGTTAAATACTTATCATGATATTGTTGACTTCTAGCACTTCTAAATTCTAATATTTGGATTTGTATTATGTTCATTGTTGCTCATCAAGGCTCAGGTGCATTAAGAATGTTTTACTTTAAGAAAAGGTTTTACCATTGCACACAATGCCATAATCAAGCTACTATTTATCTTTGAATAGGTCATTCTACTTTTATATAGTTTACTTTATTCAGAAATGACATGTTCTATGTGGCATAAAACACACACCTCCCATAAATAATTTTTTTCATGTGGCATAAACTTGTAAGCAATTTTCAGAACTAACTCCATTAATAATACGAGTGTTTCACGCAGGAGTGCTTGACAAGTCCCAATTTCAAAACCTTGTCTTTCTATTGACTCTCAACAAGATAACATCCTTTCACTCACAAGACCACTTACATAACCCTATGTAAAATGTGACATGGGAAAAAAGTTGCCAAGATGGCAAACTCATGATGCTAGAGACTATTGCCTGACATTGCCATTTTCTTGATCCTATTGTTCCCCTCTTGATAATTTTTTTCCCAATAAAGTCAAGGCCATAATTTCCAATAGCAATGGAGAGCAACTATAGAAGAGAGGATACAAGGAGAGAAGAAAATCGTTTGAAAAGGGAGGAGAGATATGTGTACTTGCTTGTTATAGGGGCAAGTGAGATGAAACTCCCATCATGACTGAAAACATCGTAAGTGTGGAGGATCATAAATCAATATCCAAAAAATTTGATAATCGAGTCTCAAATTTAGGTGTAGGTTCATGCACCTTACTACCTATCAACCAATGTTCACATCAGTTGATTTCAATATTCTAGTGCACTACGTCCAAGCTTTGTAAATCAAGTCTCAAATTTAGGTGTAGGTTCATGCACCTTACTACCTATCAACCAATTCATGTCAGTTGATTTCAATATTCTAGTGTACTACATTCGTAGCTAGCCATGCTCTCACATGTTCATGATATTTTTCAAGTTATTGATGTGCTGATCTCATCTGTTTCCAACATTGAACTTCACCATTTATCAGGGCTTTTCAAACTTCCAAAAGCTATGGATATTCAGACCTCAACATGCCCTTCTTAACCATGACCTTAAAATGATAATGCTAGTATCAATCAATTTATTTATTGGCGATCAATGCTAGGACTAGCTTCTTCTATAAAGCCACATGTGGCTTTGGTTTATCGCAAGGAATGGTCATGACCAACTTGAAAAAACCATCACTTCCATGATTGGCCTCACACTCTCCTTTGGAATCATCTTGCACATTCAAACAAAGGATGGTGGTTGGAATCTTATGTAGAGTCAAAACGGTAGCATAGATTTAATTGTATCATTGTTTGGAGCATTCATTTGCATCTCCTTTTCTCTTGTAAGAATTTTCACCTAAGCAAATCATGTATAAAGTACATCAACATATTAAAAATCATGTGTAATGATTTCACATTATACACCTGTATATGTATGGATGGAGAGAGAGAGAGAGAGAGAGAGAGAGAGAGAGAGAGAGAGAGAGAGAGAGAGAGAGAGAGAGAGAGTATGTGTGTGTGTGTCACCCCAATTAGATAAAACACAATTCTCGCGTTTTGATTGGGCCACTTATTTTTAGGGTTTTTGACTAACATAAGTCAATGACTCAAATTTTGATTGACACGTGTTTTTCTTAATCCCATAACTAAAATGTAGTTCGAATTAAAAGCTTATATATATTTTTGTGTTTCAAAACCTTAAAAGCTTGAAATGAGTTAACGTGATCATGCTAAGCATCTCCGTACTGTTTTATGTATCTTAAGACAAGAGAAGCTTTATGCAAAGGAATCAAAGTGTAAATTTTTTAGAAAGGAACTTCTTAACCTTGGTCATAAGATCACCTCTTTTGGGATCAAGATTGACAAGGAAAAGGTGAAAACGGTAGTGGAATGGCCAGTCCCTCAAACGGTTTGCCAAAAAAAACATACTAGGTATAATCCACCATCCAAAGGCGGGCTGCCAGCTGTAGCACCCCCGAGCCGCTAGAGCGGCGAGGGACGCTACAACAAGTAGCCCACTGTTGGATGCCGAATACCATACCTAGCAATTGCATATCTACATTAGAGATTAAAAAAGATTCAAAAGCCATTGTTATGGCTCAAAATCTGGCTGTTCTGAGCCGACCCGATGATCCAATATCACTCCTCAGGGTGCTACTATCTAAAGTTGCAATTTCTGTTGTCTCACCATGTGCATGAGAATAGTTTGCTTTGCTTCAGAATTGCTTTCATTGCGATCCACGAGTATTGCAGGACCCAGGTGGAGCAGGCACCGAAGAGTGCGATGAGAGAAGAGAAGGAAAGGTTACCCTCAGGATAAAAAATATATTGTAACACAATTTATTTTTATTATTGATAGAGGTTGTACTTCACCTTCGCCTCCAGCATCTGTCTCATCCTCAGCAGCTCACAGGCACGTGATACAGGCGATTATGACAGCCATGGGAGGAAGGAACGGCAACGATCATGATTTGAATCTTAGCACTGCGTTCTGCTACCAGATCAGCGATCAGTTTGTAGGACAGTAGCGACCAGTTTGCAGCTTGGTTTGCATGCGTCTTTCTTCAAAAAAATGTACTACATAGCAGCGACCAGTTTTGCAGTCATGAAGGTGCAAGGATCTTTTTTCAGAATAACAGTGTTCTATAGCATCATGACTTGACAGTTGATACAGAATCAGGACCGATTCCAAGGATTACAAAATTTGCTTCTATAAATTATCAGAGACAACAGGGCATATTGGGCCCAAATTTCAGGCAACGACTATGAGCTTCTAATGAAGCATGCCATAAAATCTATAGAATCGGTGTTTTCAGCAGCGTTCCCAGGCAACAAACTGTTTTCAGTACGACCTTGCATGCAGAATTGTAGTTTGCTCAACGAGATAAAAACAACTTACTTTCTTTGCATGCATGTGGAGACAGTCCATACCTCTTCACAGAACGTATACAAAAAACTCAAGTACCATCTCTTCCTAACGGATTTACAAGATTTCTATTTGGGGCATCTCAACTACTTTCAATGGATCATGGCAATGTGGGGATTGCCACTATGGATCAAAGTGCAAATGAAAAGAATTGCTTCACCATCCCTTCCATCCCCACCTCGCTCCAATCGTCCTCGCCATGAATCACCAGTTGTTAAATCTATTCCTTCGCCAGCACCATATCGTCCCTCACATATTCGTTCTTCTGTTTCTTCTTCTCCTTCGTCATCCTCGCAGAATTCTATACCTCCACCCTCTTGTGTACGTTGTCTAAGATGTGGACGTTTATATATGCAGGGTGCAGGCCTTTCCATGCGTCAAAATGCTTGTAATGTCTTCCAACAACAACGAGCTTCCCTTTGTTGGGATTGGGCTCGCAATCTTGATATTCCTTTTATCTTGGTTTCCCTCGTCCACGCCTTTATGCCTGCATTCCTATGGCCCTTCGCCTTGACGTTCAAAGAGCTCTTCAACTAACTTTAACCCGTTTAGCTACCAACCCTTCGGATATTGCGCCTTGGCATACTTTTTTGCTCTTTCCCCTTTGGTGTTTGCCTCTTCCTCCTAGAGGTGGTGAATCAGGTCATCGGAAAACTCGCAACATAATTCGGCATTTTATGTCAGGTGATTGACAAAATTTACAAGAGGAGTTTTTTCTTCGTTGCAATGCACTTGCAGCAAAACAAGAGTTTAATTCAGGTTCAGACTCGGGATCCATTCCTATTTATAGTCGTCTACGTCGTGTTTTACTTGGACAAGCTGGTGAATTTTCTCGGGTTGCACAGGCTCTTGCTCCCTCAATTTCAGCAACGTCTTCTTTTGCAACTATTCAAGCATTGGAACAGTTTCATCCCCATGTCAGTGATTCTCTTCCTTTATTTGTGGAAGACTTTCAGCCTGACTCCGATCTTCAACTTGCAGAAGTTCATTTTATGAAAGCTTTTCTACGTACTCCTCGCCTCTCAGCTGGTGGGCCTTTAGGAATGGTTTTTGAGTATCTACGTGATTGTTTTTCTCTAGATGATTCTGCTAGTAGCTTTGATTTTCTCTTCAAGGTGTGCTCTTTCATTGCATTGGGACAGATTCAGTTGCTCATATTTTAGGTGTCGCTCGTCTTTTAGCAATAGATAAAGCTTCTAGAGGTGTGTGTCCAATTTCAATGGGTGAATGTTTATATAGTTTGGTGGCAAAGACACTTTGTTTCCAGTTTCGAGATGCGTTTCATGCTCATCTTTTTCCGTTTCAATTTGGGTGTGCTACTCCTGGCGGTTGTGAGACAGTCGTTCATGCTTTACGTGCTATTTTGGATATTCATCCTGACTGGGTAGTTTTACAAGTTGATGCTGCTAAGGTTTTCAACTCAGTTTCTCAGGCGACTATCTTTCAAGAACTTCGTGGTGCTCAGGATCCACTGGCCATGCTCATTCCTTTTGTGCAGAGCTTCTATTCTAGATAGTGGTTTTCATGTTGTTCGAGAACATATACATATTTTACTAGGGCCTTCTTCGCAATCTTCTCGACGACGAGTTGACCTTGTTCTCTCGCGTGATGGAGTTTGCACTCTAGGAGATGTTGTCATTGCTGATCTCTCTCGTCAGAATCTGCTTCACGCAAGGGGCCGCTGCATCTCACGCAACTCAAGAAAAGGAGTTAGATTATAATGATCGTGCACCGGTGAAGATTTTATCCCCTTTGCCCTAGAAACATATGATTGTTTTCACAAGAAATTTAATGATCTTTTATTTTTATGTGCGGAACTTATGGTGAAACTAGGACAAAACATTATCTTACCATTCGTCATTGTTTCTTTCTACCGTTAGCGTATTTCTATTGCATTACAACATTCACAGGCGTTTTCAAATTCTTCGACGGGCTCAGTTTGCAGGAACGGTTGCTTCAAAGCTTCCTGCATTACTTATTACTGGATCTATTTTAGTTAGCGATTTACATTTAGGCAGTTGATTTTGAGTAGTTAGCTCACTATTTTCAATTTTTACTTAGCTATTGACTCATTGAGTAGATTAATTCATTTTTGCCATTCTACGATATTATTTTAAATACTTTAATTTTTTTGTATAATCATGGGTTTTCTATTATTTTTAATAAAAGCAGGGATATTATTATATACATGGGTGTGGAGAAGGCAGATCTGCCCCCACATCTAGACCGTAGATTCACCTTCATCCAACGGCTGAGACGTGGCTTCTGTCTGGATTATGTCGGTACCTGTCTGGATTATGTCGGTAACGTAAGGGATCCCCCCTATTCCCGACCGCTCTGCGCGCAGTTGCGCGCGCGAAAAGGTCCTCGTGATTCGTGGGCGTTTTTCTGAAGAAAAATGGAGCAGAAAAGCGTGCAATGAACCGCGGGACGCGCCGTTTTTTCTCTTCACTTTTTTCTTCTCCTCCTTTCCCTCTTTCTCTTGTCGAAATCGAGATCGGGAGAGAGAGAGAGAGAGCGAGCGAGCGAGAGAGCGAGCGCGAGGGAGGGCGGTCTTGTGTGGATCGTGTGGATCTGCTGGTGGTTTTGGGGAATTTGAGGTGGAAGGAAGTCTGGCGATGGGGTTTGAGGACAATTCTGAGCTGAATGCAGCAGCCATGAATAATAGCTCCGAAGTGTCGCTTGAAGTAGCGGCTGAGCATCTGCTGGCCCCTCAAGGATGGCAGAAGAAGGTCACGGCTCCCCTTTTGCTACTCTTTCATGTACTGCTAGTTTTTCTCAAGCAAATCATTTCTGCTTTGAACCCAGCTTTTGACAGAGGTAAATTTGTTACATCAGATTGTCAGTGAAGCAACCCTAGATGCTACAATTGTAGCCTCAGTGGACAATTTCATGTCTTTCTTTCCAGTAAACTTTTGCTGCACAAGAATTGATGCATATGCTAACATGGGGGAAGATTTTTTTAAGCTCTGAGAATTTCTCTCTGCAACAAGCCTTTTCTGGTCGAAAATGCCTGCATAATTAACTGGTTTGAAGATTTTTGAAGTAGTAATATTCTATGGAGGATGTTAGCAATTTATGATTTTAAAATCTGGAATGAATGAGACTTTTAAGTTCTGATTTTGAACAATGTATTTATTTTCAGCTGGCAGTGAGAAAGGGAGGCACTCCGCGGAGAAGGGATGTTGTGTTTATTGCACCAAATGGTGAGGAAATCACGACAAAACGGCAGCTGGAACGCTACCTTAAGCAAAACCCCGGTGGCCCTTCCATATCCGAGTTTGACTGGAGTACAGGTATGCTTAGTTCCATTCTGCAGTTTGGAACCTCTACTTTGTTACTTATTTTGGTGTTCCCAGATTTTAGTTAGACTATAAGGCTAGCTCTGTGTACTGGTTAAGTCTTTTTTGTTTATGTTTCAGGTGGAACACCTAGACGATCAGAAAGGTTGAGCTCCAAGTCCAGGCTCTCTACTGATAGTGCAGAAGATGAACAAACTCCCAAGCGCCGAAAGGAGACACCCCAAAAAGTTTCCAAGGAGGATCAGGGAGTTGAAGAGAAGGATGAAATTTCCCCAGTTGCCACAGCAAAGGAGATACTTCCTGATGATGAAGAACCCACTGCTGAAATCCCTTCAGGTGTTGAGCCCTTAGCAGAAGTTGCTGTGGTCAAGCCAGCAGAAAAAGCTCTAGATAAAGATATTGAGAGCACACATCTGCCCATTGAGGAAAGTCACACTGCAGTGAGTGGAGTGGATACTCTCAATGGGGGCATTGGAGATAAAAGTTCAGAATATGAAGAGCCAATTAGAGAACTTCATCATGGGAAATCAGAAGCGCCGGCTTATCTTACTGTGAGCAAGTCGCAGGAGTCACGCCCTGCGGAAGTCGGAGTTAGCACTTGAAGAAAGGGTTTGTAGATGGGGGTTACTACAAATCAAGTACATTCATTTGCAAATTCACTTTGCTTTTCTGACAAGAGAAGGGTTAGATGATAAAAAATGGCATTGCTTTTGAATGTGCGTGCGCAATCTTTCCAGCACCGTGTTCTGGGTAAGATGAAAACTTACCCACCAGAAAGTATTTGTAGCATATCTTAAAGCAAATGAACCTTGAACATAACATGACTTGCTCTAATACTACTGTTAATAATAGACAGGATTATTGTCAGCATCATGTTTATCAGGAAAACTCTGTTGAATTTTCTCCAGATAATATTCATGTTCAAGGTGTAAGATATAATCTAATTGTGGTGCTGTTGATTTTCATTGCCTATCGGTAGAGCATATCATACAAATTTTCCTTTTGAATCTGGCAACCTCCACTGAATTAGTTTTGCTTAAACCCATAAAGTTCATAGTTCAAGTTGTACATGTTTTGCGTATGCTTCTCTCTTATTACATCATACCATGAAATTTTATTCTGTTTGAATTCACGTATTTTATGCCTCTATTTATTATCAGATGTAGTATATACGACCTCTTTTTGTTGGAAAGTTTGACAAACAAGATATGAGTTTTAACCTTGATTGATGGACAGTAATTGAATCTGATTATGAATGTCTTAACAAGCTTATTCTTCCTAAAAATCTGTTAGGTTTGCTAGCATCAACAAAACTTTCAAAAATTAAGCGCTACATTACCATCACTACTTAATGTTTAAATGCCACCAAGTGACGAATTTAGCAATCATTGTCTTGTGAGAGTCAAAACGATGACGTTTTAGTGACATTTCTGTTTCATCGCTTTCACGACAACATCAAACTTATTGTCATTATATATGTTGCTCAATAAGTTTGTGTTTTTTTTTGCAAACACATATAGCAACATTTATAACTGCCAAGATTGCTGGGGTAATTTTGTCATTGAGTACGGGTTATGTTAACTTTACATCAGTGTAGGTAAAGAGTTATTAACAAAAGATGCGCTCTAATTATTCATCATGATTAAAGGTTTAGAATCGTTAAGTTCCAACCAATTTTCTTTCCAAATTTTCATTCCATCTATTGCATCCACTGATTTTTTTCAACCAATTCATCCGTTGATCCAGTTATCTTACCCACTATGTTGGGGTGTCTGAGGGAGGATTGATATGTGTGTTGCTTTGTTATGCGGTAATCGAGAACTCAGTGGTACTCGTGCAATCTGATTACCAAAGCCATGAGAAAACTCCGTCACAAGGTATTTGTTATTTCACAACAAATATTTCAACTATATGGAGCTAAGCCAATAGCTAGCAGAGGCTTCCTATACCCTCACCACAATTGGAGTCTCCAATATCTAGTATCTTGTTGAGTTGATACTTGTACATTCTACAAAGATTTGACCTGTATAAAGCTAAAGCAAGTAGCTAGCAGAGGCTTCCTATACCCTAAACACAATGGGAGTCTCCTATATCTAGTATCATGTTGAGTTCATACGTGCTTAACAGTACTAATGGTGAGCATCTTAACATTGCAGTTTATAATCTAAATGAATATGTTTGGAGTGAAAAAGTTGATGTCGATCATATGTTGAATTACTCATTCACACAAGGTTATGTTTGTTAATGTGGGCTCTATAAAAACATTGTATGTCAATCCCTAGGACGATGAAAAAGCTTTTAAATGTTTGCAAAAGTATAAATTGCTCTTGAGCTTGTTATTGAAGAAGAAAAGATGGGATGCAAGGGAAAAATTTACTATCTATTTGCAGTGCCTTGTTAATGTTATTTTAGTGTCTTCTATAAAAAAATCAGATTTCTGTGAATACACTTGAAATAGCTTATGAATTATGTGAATTATTTTGATTGTGAGGTAGATTCTTGTTCATGAAAGTTTATGCTCACAAATTTCCAAGGATGATATTCTATGAACACAAACATGTTTCCAAAAGTACAAATAGTTGTTGAACTCAACAAAATTCAAAGCAATTTGCTTTTCTCTAGACAATGTTTTATTTGGATCATTATTAAGTTCTAGCCCTCTCTCAATTTTCCAATTTTAAATTCAACTTAAGTTCATAACTGAATTCCAGATTGGAAATTGGTGTTGAAGCTAACATATCTATGTATTATACTATTTCACAAAATTTTGCTAAATGGTCGAACTATTTTGGACATTCACCAATATAAGTACATTAGTTTCATGCTCATTGCCTTAATTTCGAATGGTTTTTATTTCATTTTTTTGTAGTCTTTATCTCATTTACCATGTAATCGCCTTTGACCTGTTCACATGCACATCTTCGTGTTCATCTTGCTTCCTGCATTGATTCTCGTTGCCATTGTTGTTGTTTGGCTCTTGCCTTTTTTTTTCTTATCTTTCTTTGTATCACAAAAGTTTGTTCAACATAAGATATGAATGTAAGAATGGGACTACAATAATTACCAATGTTGAGTGCTTGATTCATATCAACACTGTGAAGAATTGCCAAAAATTGACAAATCTAGCTTGATAAAAAACCATGTAGAATAGTGTAAATTGTGTACACAAGTGGGTCCCGCACATGTGAGGCCATGATGCCACATGGGAAACCCATCCTAATGTAGGTTAGGTCAAGTCAACAGAGTTGGTCATGTCTATTTGGTGGTCATCCCTACTTTATAGGACCTACACCTAAGTTTAAGGTGAAAATTTGACCAACTAGCTACCTACCAAGCATAACTCTAGGAAATAGACTAGGGTTTCATTTTAGGTCAAGGAGAGTGAGTTAACTTCCTTATTACATGCTGGAAATCCACCTAACTTCAAGAAGGAAGTCGAATTTGGTATGTATTCCCTCTCTCCATAGTGAGAAGATAGAAAAATTTTTGGAGCTCATTGGCAATCTCAAGCTAGTTCACTATGTACATTGAGTTTTTGTGATCCAAATGAAACCAAATCAATTTCTACTTGTTTTTCAGGTTGAAGGCCGTACTACAGCCTGTAGTACACACGTGTGGGCTCGGATTTTGATGTTGATCAATGCTTTTGATTGTTAATGCTTGTTGTTTGTCAAATTGCCAATCTAGATCAACCTTTTTGTGTCTAGTTTTTTGATAGATTGTTAAGCAAGCATCCTATCACTCTTGTGGATCTTTTGTAGATCCATTTATGGTCCTAAAGTACAGTACTTTCTCATGGTATCAGAGCCAAGTACAAGAGCATAAGCCATTGATCTAATGCAAATCCATTTTTAGCAAGTTTTGGTGCTAAAATCTAGTATTGAAAGGGCAAGCTAGAATCTTGATTTTGGTGAGGAGATTTGATCCCAAACTTGGTAGGGGTCCAAATCCATACTGTCCACATGTGTGGGCACCTCTGAACCTGCATTTAATGCATGGTATTCATTTGATCCAAAAAAATTGGTGTAATTTTTGGTGGAGATCCTAGGATAATCTACCAAGATCATTTGCCATTGATTTAAAAATGCTTCTTTTGTGGAAGGAAGGGGCATCATGCATCTGAATGCTACAAGAGGCTAAGAGCATAAGTGGAGGAGGACAAACAAGGAAACCTTGCAAAGGAGGAGGAGGAGGATGAAGTAGATGTATTCTTGATGGCATCTATATCCTCACCAACAAGCAATGGCAATTCAAGAGACAATTGGTGGATCGACAATGGGGCTAGCTCCCACATGTCTTGTGAAAAGGACTTTTTCTCAACCTTACACTCTTTCAATACTGCTAAAAAGTTTGTCTTTACTGCAAATGATGAAGAGTGTAGGATAGATGGTGTTGGCACCATCTCTTTGTATCTAGAATCCTCGAAATGCATGGATCATGAAAATGTCCTTTATGTACCATCAATCACCAAGAATATGCTTAGTGTTGGTCTACTCTTAGAGAGTGGTTTAAGCATGGTGTTTGCTTCATCTTGAAGAATGATGTTTGCATTGCAAAGGGATTTAAATATGGAAGATTGTTTAGGTTGGAAGCTAGTGCTGCTTTTGAAAGAATGAGCTTGGCGAAGGAGGAGATCACTCAAGAGGAGATCTTGGCAAAGTGTGATCTTGCTTGCATTGAGGAGGAGCATCAAAAGGAGGAAGATCTTCAGGATCAGTCTCAAAGCATGAGAGTTCCAAGGGAGTCCTCAATGACAATGGCCGAGTCATCAAATTGCATGCAAATTGTCCATTCAAGTGTGCATCTTGCAAGGGTGGTGAGCATTGGAGAGTCTACTATCTTTGAATACTTTTTGGAAAGTATTAGTAGACATGAGGTGACTTGTTTCTTACCTTTAAGATCCATGGTGTTTATTACTTTGTATGACAAGACAATGAAATGAGATGCTTTGAAATCTACATTTGTTGTTGATAACGCAATTTCATTGGATAACTAATTTTGTAATAGTTTGAATAGAGTCATAAAAGATGAAACATCATTTGCTTTGGAAATCTTTGTGTCAACATGCTTTGTGCATGATCATTCCAATGTAAGGACCAAAGATTATCCTATTTCAATGATAGGAATAATGGTAGTGTTTTGCTCTTCAAGTAGAGATTGTAGAATCTACTCGTTTTCAACCAAAGAATTTGTCAATGGTGGAAATGTGATCTTTCAAGAGTGGAAGATTTGTAAACTTGAAGAAGCACCTTTGGATCAACACATTATTCAATTCATTGATGTTTTGGAGTCAAGTCAAGTGGAGGATCAAGCTCAAGACCCGAGGACTCCAAGAAGAATCTTGAGTATCAAGATGGAGCCATCTAGGCTCAATCATATGGACCAAGCAAGACAACTTGTCTTTGGCAACATTATTTATGCACTTAATATTTTCATTGATGTATCTTCAAGTGCACAAAATGCCTTGGAATCCATGGCTTGGCATGATGTTTAGTTTTGAAGTGTGCTACATGTATATAGACACATTTATGGAACATCTTGTAAGGGATCCTCTAAGAGGTGGTGAAAGATCCTTCATGGACATCATTCTCTATTGGAGTCTCAAAAGTTCCTTGTTTGTAGCTGGATTTTTTAGACACTTCTAAAAGCTTTCATTCATCTATCAAGAGAGTTGTAAATAGATCAAGCTAAATTTGAGGAGGAGTGTGAAGAATTGCCAAAAATTGGCAAATCTAGCTTGATCAAAAACCATGTAGAATAGTGTAAATTGTGTACACAAGTGGGTCCCGCACATGTGAGGCCATGATGCCACATGGGAAACCCATCCTAATGTAGGTTAGGTCAAGTCAACAGAGTTGGTCATGTCTATTTGGTGGTCATCCCTACTTTATAGGACCTACACCTAAGTTTAAGGTGAAAATTTGACCAACTAGCTACCTACCAAGCATAACTCTAGGAAATAGACTAGGGTTTCATTTTAGGTCAAGGAGAGTGAGTTAAATTCCTTATTACATGCTGGAAATCCACCTAACTTCAAGAAGGAAGTCGAATCTGGTATGTATTCCTTCTCTCCATAGTGAGAAGATAGAAAATTTTTTGGAGCTCATTGGCAATCTCAAGCTAGTTCACTATGTACATTGAGTTTTTGTGATCCAAATGAAACCAGATCAATTTCTACTTGTTTCTTAGGTTGAAGGCCGTACTACAGCCTGTAGTACACACGTGTGGCCTCGGATTTTGATGTTGATCAATGCTTTTGATTGTTAATGCTTGTTGTTTGTCAAATTGCCAATCTAGATCAACTTTTTTGTGTCTAGTTTTTTGATAGATTGTTAAGCAAGCATCCAATCACTCTTGTGGATCTTTTGTAGATCCATTTATGGTCCTAAAGTACAGTACTTTCACAAACACAACTATCAACCCATGTATTTCTAGAGGAATTGACGTGAAACAAAAGTAAAGTATCAAAGAACCGACTTGGCTGGTTGATACCTTTGATACTATGATTGATACCATGGTTTTAGCCCAGTCAATGCTCAATACTTGGATTACAAGCAAAAGGATCGATTTTGCAATGGTATTAATATAGGGTCCATCTTTGCTTGGTATCCATAATTTACATTCTGCATATTGCATTCAAAAAGGGCATGCTTTTTATTAAATGCATACTATCCTTGAAAAAGAAGTGTGAATTCAGAAGGAAAAAAATTATATACTTACACTCGAGTTATATTTAGCTAGCAACACCCTTGCAATACTCAAAGCCGGGGTTGATACCAACCACTAATTTGTAAAGGTGCTTATATTCATACCCAACTAGTATAAAAAAAGATTTGAAAGTGTAATACCAAGACATGGCTGGTATCAAATATTTTAGTACCCCCTAAAAGGACTATTGTTTCAAGATTGGAATGATAATTTTAGTTTAATCAGTATGAAATAGTTTTTTTGAATCTAATCTTGCGTGCTCTCAACAATCTACTTGGAACCATTTTACATCAAACAAAAAGGTCTTTAAAGAGAAGCAGTAGACTTCCATTATATCACATAGTCGAGGTTGCTTTTGACTGAATTGGTATCTCTTGAGCTACTACAATTTGGCTTGATGGAAGTTTGCTAACATCTCGTAATAGAAGTTGTGTTGTTTTCTGTTTAGATACTTTTTATGTGAAAATGTTGACCTTTTAATAAGTCATATGTCACTTGTCCTACTGAATTCAAGCGAAACAATAAAAAGAGCATGTCGCAAGTAGAAAATAAAATAACAAACAAACAATAGTGATAGAAGATACTTGTATTAGTTAGGACATCAAAAAGTCTTTCAAGTTTACAAATTTTGTGAAGAACATTTATTGCAATGTAGCTTTTCATCTAGACGCTTCACATTATTAAGAAATAAAAAGTTCTAGGAGGCCCTCTAAGTATTGATAAAGTGCTTTTGATGAAAAGTGATGCAAAAAAATTCACTTAAAAGAATCAGTAAAGGCTCTTTGGTTGCATTTTTATGACACATCAATCTAACATCTAGAAGTTATGGAGATCAAAATTGCATTTTGTTAGGATCATACACAAGTATCTATGGTTGAGTTTTGGGTCTTTATATTTGGGACACATGATACAAGACACGGTCTCTAAGTCATGGGACCAATATCATAAAGCATGTGAGAAAATCAAATCCAAAACATCACAACTGGATCAAGAGATCTTTAGCCAAGTTTGGATGCTCATCTAAATTCATCTACAAGCTAGAAATCATGCATCCATGCTAAAACTTGGAAATACATGAAGCTCTGATCATAATCACTAAGATCCCTCACGTATTGTCCATTTCCATACAACAACAACATCACAACAGCATCCCACACTGCAGGAATTCCATGGTGACCACCTCATCATTTCAAACATGTGTCTTCTCCTCTCTCTTTTTTTTTAATGTTTTTTTTATTTGTTCCCATCGTCCGAAGATAAAGACTCTAACTAGAAGTGGAAGACATACAATCAATATCAGAATCAAAATCAGATGAACCACTTTTCTATGATGTTTGCGGTGCTTGCGATACTTCTTCTGCATTTCTTCTTCCTCCAATTGCCGAGCGGACACAACAATTTGTTCTAATCCTTGCCCATGCAAAGAGAAGGTACACAAAGAATGTGATGTTAACTACGAAAACTTAATTTTCATTTTCTTGTTATTGGTCAAATCCACTATGTTACTTTGTAAATGACACCAAAGTACTCTGAAAGCTTGATAGTGAAGCAATGCAACAAAAGATAAGTCAATGGAGCTCCTCACGACAAAATATTAAAGGTAATTATTGTCTTTGAAATCTTAAGTATTGATAGCTACATCTTTATGCAATTTCAATTTTTTGATTTCTTATGTACGCTTGAATTTGAATTTGAATTTCTTATGTACACTGGTGGCCCTAAACAGAGTTCTATTTGCAAAAAGTACTGGCAGTGATCACTCTGTTATAAATATGGTAACAAATTAAGCAAAAGAATTCAATGGAGAAAATAGAATTTTGATTCGAAATTAATTTCCTGGAAGATTAAACATAGAGGATATAGATGTTTTGTGATGTGTTTCAGTTTTCATTTGTCGATACCACATTGTTGTTGCACCTATTTTGTGAGGGCTCTTCACACTTGAGTAGTTCATAAGTTTGTTGTACTCTTTTTGTACTTTATTTTCTTTTTCTATTGCCTGATTAAGATGCAAGCTTGGAGGTGAATTGAGCCTTCCATCACTATATAACGAGAGATTGGTCATTACCATTTGACTCATTTATCTTTACTGAGAATCCATGTTTTGCAGTTGAATTTCTCAATGCTTTGCTATTGAATATTGATTGATGCTAGAGGTTTACAAAATGTGGTTAGGAAGCTTCATCATTGTTGTTCGATCAAGCTTCAATGGCGCTCGCAATGGTGGTGCAACCTTCCTATACGATGAGCTATGTGGATCTATATGCAAGTAATTGATTCATCAATAAAATGCTTTGTTGTTTCAATGAGCGCTGAATTACAATTTATGTTTCAAAATTTCGAATGAGGTGATTGATTTCTTAATAAATTGTTGATTTGTCATTCCAATTAGTGTTGGATTACGTTTTCTGTTGTTAATGGTGTGGACAATTTTGAATATTGAGAGAGATTTTATCGCATAATTTCAATGAGTATGATAAGCTCCTTATTTTTCCCTGTTAGCTTGGCTTCTCTTGCCACTCACGATATGACTACGATTTTCTGCTACCAAGTTTATGTGAAATCTACTCTCCACATCATTGACCGTGTTGCATTGTTGGTCAAATTATTTATTGTTCTTGCATTTCTTGGGCTCCCTCCCATATTGCAAGTCTATCGATTTTATTTTAGAGCTCCCAATCTATTCTGTGCTTCTCATGAGTAGATATATTTGCCAAACTGCTACTATAATGACTCTACTCTCTTCATGTTTGTGCATGTCATGGCAGCCAATACAAGATTCTATAACAATATATTTCCAAATGGATTGCCAATCGTGGATTATTTGGAGATTGGGGTCCTCATGACTTGCACTCACGAGGAGCATGGAATGCAGCTGTACGATCTCAATGTTCGTAAGAACTGATCTCTGATGCTTGTGTGCATTCTCATGTGCTCATTCTCATGTGCATTCTCATGTGAATTCTCAATTTTGATTATAGGGTTGCATTTCTAAACTAAGACTCGCAACACCATTATCAACTATTTCATATTTGGCCATGCCTAGTGGCCATATTGTATGTGGACTCCTTTGCCATGATCCTTGCAATAATTTGTACACTATAGTTCTCGATGTTTTGGAGTTTCTAAATTCATGCAATCTTAATATTATGTAATCCTCAAAGCTTGTTGCCCACTGCCAACAATCCGCCTCTGCGATAAATCATCAATAGAAACATACTTTAGATTTTATCGTTACACGATAAGTAAGTAATGAGCACATATAAGGACAACATAAGTTAGCATTTGCTGATGAGAAATTATCAACTTTATTTATGGAAACGTGGAGAGAGAAGCTGCGGCTCAAATATCTACTCGAACAAAGCAGTCATAAACGAATAGATGTATAACACCTACCAGGACCAGTTACGTCAAAGTTAATGTCCGAAAAGACATCCACAATAAGTTGGTGAGGAATGGTGGCAACAAGATCCTTCCACTCTAGGTTTCAGAAATAATTATTGGATTATTTCTGACTGTAGTGCAAATATGTCCATCCTCGGTCTCATCTAAATTCCGAACTAGCTCATGGCAAAAGTATCGGCTTTTTCGCATAACTATTTACAGTGAAATTGGATATGAAAAGAATTTCCAGGGAGTTCACAATTTTTGAAAAATGATGAACTCTCAAAAGCGCGAATGTGAACACTGTCGCATTTTTTGACATGAAATAAAAATGCATCGGCAAGAATGCTTTATTAGTACAGGGTGTTGGCATTTTCGAAAAAAGAAAATGCTCAAAAATGCGAGAATAGTAGTTCTAGACAAGTGTCGAAGTTTTCGCAAAATTCCAAAGGCGCAAATAACAAAGAAAATTAATTTCCAAAGAATGTCACATTTTTCGCATATTGGCAAGCTACGAAAAGTTAGATATGGAAGTTGTCTTGGTTTTCAGCCAAGGGCAACCTCCGAAAAATACGAATGTGAACATTGTCTCATTTTTTGGGGTTTCGTGAGAATTGGAACTGGCAGTGGTACTCGTGGGACATGAAATACGAAAAGTGTCGCACTTTTTGCATTATTCGCAAAAGTCGCAAAGCTCAACTTATTTGTTCACTTAGATTTTATTCATAGTATCACTTTACCCACTTTATTTGTGTTAGATTCTGAGTTTGAGAGTTTGTTGAAGGTTATTTCCATAAAATTTGTTAGAAAAGTCTGATCAGAGAGTTTTTATCAAAAATAGCACTGTTGAACATTTGCCAAGTCAACCTTCGCCTAAGGAACCTTCGTTAGTTCTATTTTTAGGTTCTAATTTTTCAGATCAAATCTCTATCAAATTTTGGATCAAATATAATATAGTCTGATTTTAATTCTGATAATTTTTTTTTTTTGAAAACTATCGATCGGTTGATCTTAGGAATCTTTTTCACGGTATAGGAATTTGATTCTTGTCAAGTGGAAGAGATCTAGCATATCTGATCTGAAATAGTTTTGATTGAGAATCTAGATCCAATCTCATTGTCTACTTGATTTAATCTATAAATATGGCCGTCTCTAGAGGTGCTCCTCAGGAAGTCAATCCAATCATTATTAGGAGAGCACCCCGTTTGGATCTACACAAATACAATGGATTAACAGATCCAGTTAGATTTCTTCAGATCTATTCTGAATCTTGTGAAGTCTATGATGAAGTTTTTCCCCAGGGTAAAAACTTAAGCTTTTTCCTATGGCCTTAACAGGCGCAACACAAGATTGGTACTATAATCAAGATGAAACTAAGTGTACAGATTGGGAGACTATCAAACAAGCCCTTATTTAGACGGTTCAAACCTCGGAAGTTTATGGAATACCCTTTCTTACTTTTAAGTAAAATTAAAATGGGAAAGCCAAAAATGGTTGGAGATTATATTGAACAGGTAAAACACCTCAGATCTAAGTGCAAACCTAAGTTGATTAACGAAAATGCCATGATTATGTGGTTTTTGTCAAGTTTACCTAAAAGGAGCTAAAACGTCATAATGAATACGCAATTTTGCAAAATGCTATGGATGACGCAATTTGGGAGGAGGATGAAGATTCAGACGACGAGCCAAATATCACTATGTTGTCTTATACAGCAGGGCAGACCACTACGACATCCACCACTATTGCATCAACGAATGTCAACACTATTACGGAAATGATGCTCAATGAGTTCGAGAAACTCGGGAAGAACCAGCAGAAACAGATGGAAAAGTTGCAATCACAATTTGATGAGAAGATCAAAGCATTGGAAGATTTTCATGGACAAGCGAATAAGGAACCTGAGAATTTTGCAAAGACTTTTCCTGCCAGGGAAAATGTCTCGTGTTCTATTTGTATGGAAAATCACACAGTGAATGAGTGTCCTGAATTTAAAAAGCGAATGGAAATCAGTATATGCCATTTGTGTAATTCGCCTGATCATGAGACTGCTTTTTTCAACTTCAATTTGCAAATAATTCAGCAACGGTATGCCCATATGGGATATCGAGAACCACATTATGGAGGAAATCCGGTAGCTAGACCTCGTCAATCTGCTCTTGGATACTCGGAATGATTAGTTTTACTCGCCCCACCAAAGCACCCCGTTCCTCTTGCCAATTTGATGGAACTAGAACCTTACAGAAGTGCCGAGCAATAGAATTATAGTAATGATCATGAAGGTGGATCCTCAGAACAATATGCTATTTATGCTACCACACAACAACAAGCATCTAGAAACTGGACCAGAGCACCACTTGGATGCTTTGCATGTGGAGAAAATCACAGAGTTGTAGAATGTTCAAATAAAGACAAATTGGTACCATTCTATCATGACTTTGGTTATGGGCATTATTACAAAAGAATGTCCAACAAGACCGAAGTCACCATCGGCTACAACTCCTGATAACAATCAAGCAAAGACCAGTAGCTCAAAATAAACCAAGTGTACCTTTGATGGTGGTTACCAGAGCACAAAAGCAGAAAGGACCCGTAGCAGATCCAATACCTACAGATTCTATCCATTAACTGATATACCAACAGCATCTGGAGTCTATCCAGATCTTCATGTAGAAAAACGAAGATATCAGGATATGAGGTAGTGGATTAAACATTTGCAAGAAGAAGAGGAGCCTGAAGCTGTTAGAGCAACAACCGAAGTTAATTCTTCACCATTGCAGCCTCCGAATAATTCACGTGTAGATATGAATGCTCATTTGCATCATCATGAAGAACCCTTCAAGATGACTGAACCGGAAGCACCGCAAACAGAACTGCTCAAGAATATTTTGTCCAGTAAGATCAATATTTTGTTGGGAGAGTTTCTGAAGTTGGTGCCAAAAGCAAAAGAAGTATTAGTGCAAAAGTTAACTCAAGCTAAACAAGAAGTCCATCAAGATCCACTTTTTTGTGCTGGATTTGAAGAATCTAATGAAGTACTCCATGTCGGAACAGCTTGGCAAAGTGAACAAAAATATATTACCCTGTCGATACAGCATAGACAATTTTCTAACGAAGTAGTCGTGATAGATGGCAACCTGATCTCTACAAAGCTATGTGCAAAATGGGGCCTTACAAAGATAAAACCTATGACTTTTGCCATTAAGCTGGCTGATCAAACAGCAGTTTGTCCGCGAGGAATGGTTGAAGATATACCTGTCAAAATTTCCGAAGTACAATTCGTTATTACTGTTGTAGTTATGGACTTACCAGAAGCACCAAATGTCTACCGAGTCCTATTGGGACACCCATGGTTATGAGTCACACAAGTAATTCATAACTGGGGTATCGGAAAAATCACTTTTGAAAATCGTGAACATGCAGTCAAGGTTGATCCTATAACTTGGACTATCAAACCAGTGGTTCAAAAAGAGAATGATGATTCATCAACAAGGGATCATACTTGTGACTGACCAGTAAAAAATTTGGGAGTTCATTACAACTCTCAAACCGATACTATCAACTGGAATGAAGCTCTTGCAACGATTTACTGTATAGCAGGTTATATGTGTTAATAAGATAATCAACGAGATTTTATTATTGGATCGAACCTTGGATACACCGATCACTTTTCCATTGAATGTGCTGAATGTAGCTTGGATATCAACAGAGCCTATACCAAATTTGATTGAAGATGAACTCATTCCTATCAGTTATGCCTTGACTTATGATGACAATGCAGAACTAACTGACATTAGAGGGAGTTCTAAATCCAAAAAAGACCCTTTGTAAAGATTCTTTTTATATTTTTTCTCAAATTTTTCTTACACATGGACCAATCAAAACACTCAAATTTGAAATCTACGTAACATAACTTTTTGAGTCCACATTTTGACTCCATACTAGAAATGGCATAACTTTTTAGTAGTAAGTCCGAATTTAGCAGAGTTTCGTGCATTGGAAAGCGCTCGACAAGGCTTTCCAATGATATGTTACATGACATACTTTTGAGCTACGATTAAAAAGTTATGGCAAGTCAAAAGTATTAGTGTTATAATATTTTAATAATAAAAAAGACATCTTGCACGAATTCTTAAAGGGTCTTCATGGAATTCAAAACTCCTCTAATGTGAGCAGATTCTAAATCATATGGATCTAACCAAATTTGGAGTGTGTAATATTCCTGATGAACCAACAATAAAACCGCCAAAAGCAGTTACATTGAAGGAAGACAAGACCACAGGTTCAATGACAAAGAAACAAGCCAAGCAACATTATAATACGGTCCTGAAAGAGAAAAATTTTCCTAAAAAGATTTCTTAAAAAAATGTGCCACCTTTACTAGATAAAGGCAAAGGAAAAGTCAAGGATGATTCTGCAAGTCAAAGTTCTAGCAAGGCATCACCATCTTGGAAGTCTTCACCTTTGAAGAAGAGTTTACCTTTTGGGAAATCATCACCTCCACGATCATTACAAAGTTCTATCGCTGTAATCCTAATGTTGCGGATCTGATAAAGAAGGAGCTTCAGAGATTTGCAAAAGTGAAAAACGTCATCAGATCAGAAAGTAGTCAGATCTTTTTGAAAAAATGACCTGAAAAGCTACTTTTTTGGTCATTTTTTTTTGCACAAACTGTGTTGGAATTGTTCGTCAAGTTTTCGAAAGCAAGATCCACCTCAGATATATCCATATTGAGTTGGGCAAACATTCTTTCACCAGTTGCTACCTGTTTTTGAGTTAGGCGAATGATCAACAATATACCATTTTGGGAACCTTTGCCGACCACCTTACTCTCCTCAGAAACCTTCGCCGATATGTCAGAGGGAATTAAAATGCCAAAATTAGGTTGGCTATAGGTTCAGATCCTGAAAAGTTGCATTTATAGCAGTACTTGGGCGAAGAATCCCCGTGGGAAAAGGTTCATCCTTCGCCAGACTTGAAAAACATTCGCCGAATAGGTTCAGAGCCTCAAAAACCTTTACGAGATTTTTATAGCCTATTTTCACAATACTGAACAAGCCTGCAAATTTTTGTTCAGAACTGATCAGCCAAACTAGTATTTAGTGTAATGGACCCTCCAAATTCACCTATAAGTTGGCTGAAGTCGATTCATTTCTCACTTGTGCTAGCAAAGCTCTTGCCAATTTTCCAGCAACCAAAGTCTTCAAAACTTTCTATACTGTTTTTTGATATACACTCACACTCATTATTATCATTTTGTGTTCTTTTCCATCATGTCTTCCACAGATATGTCTCAGTCGTCTCGTTACACTATCCATCATGATCTCCCATCTAAAACGGATATCATGATCCTTCCTAGCACAAGCATGGTCACTCAGTGGATGACCATTGCGAAGCCTCTGCTTATTGCAATGGGTATTCATGAGAGAGCCTTCTCGAGGAGAATCAACATGGATTTTATTACTCTTACCTTCAGTACGTGGAAGGAGGAGAAATCCAAATTTTACATTACCTTCCAAGGAGCCACACACAAGGTGCGTGTGATTGAGGCCGCCCTTGCTGCCATAGGGATAGCGTTTGGTATCCAAGCCTCACCAAACCATAAGCAAGCCAAATAGGCTATTAAGTCTTATATTGACATTACCAATGATCTGCACTGGATTAATGATGGCTATTTTCTTGAGGTCATTATTGATCCGCCATTCAGGCTGCTGCTCAGCTCCTCAACAATTTTCTAACAATTTTCTAAACCTCAAGAAAGACCGTATTACTTTCCAGATTTTGCATAGGATAGTTGAGTCTCAGGCCAAGATAGCCAAGCTCCTCTGGAACCATATAACTGGTTCAAGACTGTCTTTGGAGAGCTCAAACAAGCTATCAAGAGCAATACCAAGCAGCAATTTGCTACTAGCCAGATGTTGTCACTCATAGCAACCTCCCACCTTGAAAATAAAATCCATGGTTTTAGTATGGACGTCGTGCTTTCTATCTATGAAGAAACACCAGTAGAGTCATCTCAACAAACATCAAGCTCCCATAGTTGTCATCGTCCACGCAGCAAGATCGTAATTCCTGACTCGCCTTCCGCATCACGACATTGTATTTTGCAGACATCTTCAGCTGCGCTTCCACCCCCTGCTACTATTCGCATTGAGCTCCCTATTCTCCCCACCTCTAATGCTTCCCTAGTCTCTGCTTCCTCACAAAGCAGTCTATGTCAATTAGATCTACCATTCCAGTCACAGCTGCCCCGCCTGTCTCTTTTCCATAGATCCGAGTCATTTTCCCAAACACACAATCATTCATGGACATGTTCGATGATTCCAACCCACTGAGCCCAGATCAGACTTCTGTAATGCCCACCAGCCACAAACCCTTTGAGCTCCAATCCTTTGGAAGAGGATTGGAATAGTTTCATGATACTGCTACTGGCTTTGATGATTCTTTTCAGATCAACCAGCAAGATCAAGTTGAAGCCACACCATACACCCTTAGGGTCGATCATGTTGTTATATCTCCAAAGTAGTTCGATGCCACAGTACCAAAGGGTTTTGAAGTCGAAGATATATTTGAAGAAGAACAACCGACCACACAACCGAGGCCAGTTAGCACGATTCCTACTGGACCTGGTCCTGTTGTTGTGCCTACTACCGTGGATTCTGGTGATGCAATGGGTCTTGTTTCTAACCTTGCGCGTGTGATCTAGACCATGATTAATGAAAAGAAAGACATGTCCAACTGCATTGCTGGTCTTGGGACAGAGAATACCCTGATTGGCCACAAGGTTATTCAGATCAACCAGGAGTGACGATTGTTGGGCAACACGAGGCAAAGTTCGAAGTTGATTTGAAGAAGGCCAATGAGTCCGCTCAACGACTAGAAGACTATGTGGTGACCCTTCATAATGCACTCACCACAACGCAGGACAAGGTTGACAAGGCAGTCCAAGATTCCAAACAACAAGTCTTGTTGCTAGCCAGACAATTGGTGAACGACTTCAAGGTGAATTGGATGTGACTATCCTTGAACGCGAGTCCTACTTACAAACCCAAGTGCCTGATTGTCCAGTCACACCGGATGAGATCAGATACTTGTTTCGCAAAGTGGAAACCTACCATACTGCATTGGTGGAGTTTCAAAAAAAATTCGTAATGTCAAGTTATTGAATAAGGTTGGGTTTCCCTCCAATTTTGGATGGTTCCCACTCTTTTTTAAATTTGAATAATTAGGGAGGCAGAAATAAACCAATAGGATTTAGAGGCTAGGGTCCTCTTCTCTATTATAAAAAGGGACCAACTTGAGTTTCCTTCACAAGTACATATCTTCATTTCAATAAAGCAGATTGGTTCTCTTGTGAAATGGATTTATGAATGTCCTTCCTCTCTATCACTTTTCCTCCAACTCTCATGTTTTTATTGTGTTTGACCCATGGGTGTGCTAATTGGTTTGCTTTCTTGCATGTTAAACCTCTTCAATAATTTCTGTGCATACTTGGCTTGTGAGATAAAAAGACAATGCTTCCCTTTCCAAACCTCAACTCCTAGGCAATAGCAAACCCAAATCTTTCATCTCAAATTCACTAGAAAGATTTGAGAAAGAGTAAGCTATCTTCATTGTGGATCTTAGTGTTAATGATTGTAGTGTTAATGCTTAGGGTTAATGGATGTTAGAGTTTGGATGTGGATCTTCCATTCATGCTAAAATCTGAAATATGTTGTTGCTCTCATGGGAATGAATCTACGCGTGACAACTAACTTCATCTCCTTGATGCTAGATTGATTAGATCTTGGGTTGAGGATTGGCAAGGAAATAAACTCACTACAAAAACGAACTTCACTTTCCTTCATCCCTAAAGAATTCCATGTGGGACAATCTGATCTCACAAAGAAAGACGGCTGCAAGTACAATCTGTTCCAATGCAAATAGACAGCTACAACTAATCAGCGCTTAGCGCAACCTTTAGTTTACAAGAATAACTTAGAAGAAAATGCTAAGTAGAATCTATGAAGATATACTAGAGAGAGTAGAGTAAAAGTGAGAGTAAGAGAGAGGAAGATAGAGAGCAGAAAATATAGAAGACTTGCAAGCGAATATGCTGCAAGCAGTGTACACTCATCCACGTACATGATTTTAGAAATGTATTGATCTTGTCTAGTCTCTACCTCGCATGAATGACTATGTTGTTTATGTATGTACTGTGTATTTTGATAAGTTAGATTATTGATCTTACAACCAAAATTCTGCTGCATGTTTACGAGCAAGAAAAACTAAGCGTTAGAAACTTTGTCGGATTTTTTGCAATTTTTGTATTCTCTCTCTTCGGGTTTTTTGCATTTTCTTGTAGAGGTAAAATGTGTTCAAGTGGATGAATTTAGCAAGTTTTGCATAGTTCACATTTTTGGTATTTTTCACAAAATGCGATAGCACAGAAAAATGCACACTTCACACATCCTCGATCCTACTAGTTGTAGCTGAAGCTAAAACGATCAGTTCGCTTCAAAACAAAAGTATTAGGACTCTCTTCTTCATTTTGTAAGCTTTGAAAAAAATTTCTTCTTAGAGTCAACACTCTAGATGTAGACTTGGATTCATAAAGCTTCTTCAAAGCTTCCCAAGCCTCCAAAGATGTAATGCACTTACCAATATCCATGAGTAGCTCATTGGTAACATTCATCTTGATCATGTGTAGAGATTTCTTTGCTCTCTTGTCATACCTCACTTGATCTTTTTGAACCAAGAGTCTCTCCTCCAACCCTACATGTCCATCAACTCATGCATTTCAATAAGTGATTCCATTCTCACCTTCCATGTAGAATAGTTGGATGAGGTAAGCCTATCATTGCCTTCTAACATGAATCTACTTGATGTAGCCAGGTTGCAATGACCTGATCTTCTCTTTCAACCTGTTCCAATGCGCAAATCACTCTTTTTGAATAACAACAAATGTTTCCAAAAAGAAATCACAAAGATATGGAACCTCTCAATTCTCTTATAGCGCTTATAACTAGCAAATCAACACATAGAATGAAAAATTCTTGACCAACTGGTGATTTAACTACAATCTAATGAATCTTGCCACTTCCTAAGATTGAAACACACTCTATTGAGGTCCAGCAACCTCAAAAAATAGATGTCCAATCAAAATTAGGGCTTTGGCAAAATCACAAAAAATGAATCTTCCAAATTCTACGTGCAATTGCCAAAAACTTGATATAGAATCTTGTAGCCTCCAATGAAGCCTTCCTAAAGCACTTTAAATCAGACAAATCTAGTAACGCATGTGGGAAATCATAATTCTTCAAGTTCATAAACCTAGATTGAGTTTTGATTTACAAAAGATCAATTCTACATATACAAAATGCTTGATGTTGTGAGTAGAAATCAATCTAGCACACTCTAGAATTGGTAACTCCTCCAAATCTTTGATAGATGTGGCTGATCCTTCTATAACTTGCAATACAATTTCTAATATCATGTGAAGATTTTGTCAATCATTAAGATTCAAAACCATCTCTTGATCTTTGGTTAAGAAGACAACACAATCTACCCCATTTGTAACATAGAAAATCAACATCCACTTAATGAAAGAGATGCAAACTCAATAAGATATTGGTCAAACATCAACCATATGAAAAAATGAAGTTGTTTTCCATAAAAAAAAATAGTAAGCTACAATATTTCACATGTGTGGATCCGAATATCAACAAATAAGAGCATTCTACACACAAGACTGCAAGATATCACCAATATAGTGCACCAATGGATAGATGAACACAAGAGAACTCATGTATAAGAATGAAATGAGATAAGAGAGAGATGAATCTACTCTCCCATGTGTGTACATCCATTTATAATAGGTCCATGCTTAATTTGAATCTTAGTTTCCCTCCATAGAAACTTCTAGATCAACTTTCTAACAGTAGTAAATCAAAATCATTTAGACTAAGATAACTTTGAAATAACTATCTCTAAGTCTAAAATGAAATTTGGCCTCAAATGTATTTGCCAAAATATCAAACTAGTTGACAAATTCTCACACTGCCACTTCAACTAGTTTTAGCATACACTTTGAGAATACTCCAAATGAAGTCCTATGCTTTTTTAAAAAGTCTTTTCCCAATGCTTTGGTGAAGATATCAGCTACACATTCCCTTGATGAAACATGTTGAGGCTCCACGTCCTTTGTCATGACTTGCTCCCTCACAAAGTGATATGCCACCTCAATATGCTTGCTCCTAGCATGGAAAATAGAATTGATTGCCAATTTTTGGGCCGATAGGTTGTCACAAAAGATGATTGGCTCTCTAAAAAATCCAGTAATTTAATATCCTTCATCATCCTCTTGATCCATATCATCTCCTTTGTGCAATGAGTAAGGGCTTTGTACTCAACCTCACTAGATGACAATTAAATAGTGGCTTGTTTCTTTGACATCCATGATATAGCTCCATCACCTATGAAAATACAATGTGCGCTTATAGATTTCCTATCCATTTGATCTCTAGCAAAGTCTGAATCTAAAAATCCAAAAAGGGTAGGTGATGATCCCTCATACAATATGCCAAAATCTCTCTCGAGATGTACCTCAATACTCTCTTCGTCAAATCAACCTCGAGTGAACAATGACGGGCAGCATAAGAGTATTCGGGCAATAACTGCGGTCCAATCACAATTGTCTGTTCTGCCCGGCGGGATATTTGAAAATCACAAAAATTTGGCCAGAAAAGTTAAATACAATTTCCGTCCGTCAACCACTGTTACAGTTCGTCACAGATGAAAACCATTCATTGGGACACGTAAGTGTTGAAAGCGAAGTCAAAAACAGCATCTTGACAAAGGGCCCATTTTGAGTTCTAATATCCCCTAACGTGTCTTTTCAGATGCTAACTTTAACGTAAATGATCCTGCTAGGTGTTATACGTCTATTTTATTATGACTGCATTGTTCAAGTAGATTTTTGAGCCACAGATTCTCTCTCCACGTTTCCATAGATAAAGTCGATAATTTCTCATTAGCATTTATAATTTCTCATCAGCAAATTCTAACTTATGTTGTCTCATACTCGTTACTTACTAATCGTATAACGGTAAAATCTTTCTGTTTACGTAAATGATCCTGGTAGGTGTTATACGTTCTTTTATTACTGCTTTGTTCAAGTAGGCTTTTGAGCCGCAGCTTCTCTCTCCACATTTCCATAGATAAAGTCGATAATTTCTCATTAGCATTTATAATTTCTCATCAGCAAATGCTAACTTATGTTGTTCTTATATGTGCTCGTTACTTACTAATCTTTCTGCTGATGATTTATCGTAGGGTCAGATTGTTGGTGGGGGGCAACAGGCTTTGAGGATTACATAATATTAAGGTTTCATGAATTTATGAACTCGAAAACATCAAGAACTATAGTGTATGACTTATTGAAAGGATCGTGGCAAAGGACTCCACAGACAATATGGCCAGTGGGCATGGCCAAGTACGCAATAGTCCAGAATGGTGTTGGGAGTCTTAGTTTAGACATGCAACCGTAACATGCAATGCCATGGTGTTGTGTACACGATGAGAGCTAGCTATTTCACATTTGAATCTTGCGCCATCATTCCAAAACCATGTTGTTTTGGACTAAGAAACCATGTCAAGAACGATTTGATTTGTTTTCTCAAGGCTTGAGCTTCATTGCTGAAATTAGAAATGAAAGACATACTGAATCTTCTCTTGACCTGAGCTGCTTCATTAGAGATTTTTTTTAAATTGTGTTCAAGTTTTTTCTTGCCTAAGCTTTTCCAGAGATTCAAATGTAAATGCGTACTGACTGTGGTTTTCAAAAATTGATTCTCTCATTCTTTTGCACTATTGTTGTTTTGAAAATGAGCTAATCCTACAAAAATGAACTCATCTTTCATTGTAGAAACAATTGCTATTTTCCCTAGCAGATTGCAATCTTTCTTTTTTTGGAAGAATTTTTGTTTTTCTTTTCGCCAGATTTCTTTTTTCATAATTGAGCTTCATTTTTGTTGTAGAACGATGATGTTTCTATGTAACAAGGCATGCATCCAATTTATAATTAAGGCTACACGCTTGATTTATATGTTTGTGGCCTCTTTTTTGTGGGGCACCAACAAATACGTTGCCAACGTTGTTAATATGTATATTCGCAGGCGTTCAATTGACAATCTTAAGCCTACATAATAAAAGCCCTTTCATTCTTTGTACAATAATCCGATCAAAGAGTATCACAATTTGGCTAAATTATAGAAGAATTGTTGTTGAATAAAAAATGTACATCTATCAGGATTTTGTGTTGCATTTTTTAGGACATCAAAAAATCTTTCAAGTTTACAAATTTTGTGAAGAACATTATTGCAATGTAGCTTTTCATCTAGACCCTTCACATTGTTAAGAAATAAAAAAATTTAGGAGGCCCTCTAAGTATTGATAAAGTGCTTTTGATGAAAAGTAATGCAAAAAAATTCACTTATAAGAATTAGTGAAGGCGCTTTGGTTGCATTTTTATGACACATCAATCTAACATCTAGAAGTTATGGAGATAAAAATTGCATTTTGTTAGGATCATACACAAGTATCTATGGTTAAGTTTTGGGTCTTTATATTTGGGACACATGGTACAAGACACGGTCTCTGAGTCATGGGACCAATATCATAAAGCATGAGAAAATCAGATTCAAAACATCACAACTGGATCAAGAGACCTTTAGCTAAGTTTGGATGCACATCTAGATTCATCTACAAGCTAGAAATCATGCATCCATGCTAAAACTTGGAAATACATGAAGACCTGATCAAAATCACTAAGATTCCTCACATAGTGTCCATTTCCATACAACAAGAACATCACAATAGCATCCCACGCTGCAAGTATTATGTGGTGACCACCTCATCATTTCAAACATGTGTCTTCTCCTTCTCTTGATTTTTCTTTTTATGTTTTTATTTTTATTTGTTCGCATCGTCGGAAGATAAAGACTCTGACTAGAAGTGGAAGACATAAAATCAGTATTAGAATCAAAATCAAATGAATCACTTCGTCTACGATGTTTGCAGTGCTTGCGATACTTCTTTTGTGTTTCTTCTTCCTCCAATTGGTGAGCGGACTCAATAATTCGTTCTAATCCTTGCCCATGCAAAGAGAAGGTACACAAAGAATGTGTGTTAATTACGAAAACTTAATGTTCATTTTCTTGTTGTTGGTCAAATCCATTATGTTACCTTGTAAATGACACCAAAGTACTCTAAAAGCTTGACAGTGAAGCAATGCAACAAAAGATAAGCCAATGGAGTTTCTCACAACAAAATATTAAAGGTAATTATTGTCTTTGAAATTGCATATGTCTCATTAGTACCCAAGCATCTAGTTTCCCAAAGAACCTGGATTCAAAAGAAAGTTGTTAATTAAACAAGGGCCGCTACTTGCAATTGATGAGACAAAGAGACAAAGATAAGTGGAATCACCATGGTTTCTCATCTTTGATAGATGCCTCTTTTCGCCGAACATAGTCTCCCCAATCAGGTCCAAAATCTTCACTCTGTAGAAATCTTCAAAAATGCAGTTGATATATAGGCTGCTGCAAATCTGGTTTGTGTCTTGGGATTTGCAAATCTTGTTGGTGTCTTGAGATTTGCCTGCGGCAGAGGTGTTGTAATCGTCTGGAGAGCTCCGGATCCATTCTGGATGAAAAAGCAAAGCTGCCAGCAACAAATCAGAGCAAAATATGATTGTTATACGTTCTCTTCGTGGAATACTCTTGAGGTGCATCAAATGGATCTCAAGATAGTGTTTCTCAATGGCTATGTCAAAGAGGAGGAGCTGTATACCTTCCAACTGGAAGGATTCGAAGTCAAAGGCCAAGAGTGTGAAGATTTTGTCAATCATTAAGATCCAAAACCATCTCTTGATCTTTGGTTTAGAAGACAACACACTTTACACCATTTGCAATATAGAAAATCAACATCTACTTGATGAAAGAGATGCAAACTCAACAAGATATTGATCAAACATCAAAAATGTGAAATAATGAAGTTGTTGTCTATATAAAAATAGTAAGTCACATGTGTGGATCCGAATATTAACAAATAAGAGCATTCTACACACAAGATTGCAAGATATTGTCAATATAGTGCACCAATGGATAAATGAACCCAAGAGAACTCATGTATAAGCATGAAATGAGATAAGAGAGACAATGGATAGATGAACCCAAGAGAACTCATGTATAAGCATGAAATGAGATTAGAGAAAGAAGAGTCTGCTCTCCCACATGTATACATCTATTTATAGTAGGTCCATGCCCTATTACTAAAAATATAACTAGATTCAATGAACAAAACATTCAAATTTGAATCTTCCAAACTCGGCCTTCTACTTTTCCCTCACTTTTTAAAAGTAGTAATTCAAAAACATTTAGACTTAAATAACTTTAAAATATCTATCTCTAAGTTTAAAATGAAAATTGGCCTCAAATGTATTTGCCAAAAGATCAACAAGTCTTTTTCCGATGCTTTGGTGAAGATATCAGCTACACATTCCCTTAATGAAACATGTTGAGGCTCCATGTCCTTTGCCATGACTTGCTCCCTCACAAAGTGATATGCCACCTCAATATGCTTGCTCCTAGCATGGAAAATAGAATTGATTGCCAATTTTTGGGCCGATAGGTTGTCACAAAAGATGATTGGCTCTCTAAAAAATCCAGTAATTTAATATCCTTCATCATCCTCTTGATCCATATCATCTCCTTTGTGCAATGAGTAAGGGCTTTGTACTCAACCTCACTAGATGACAATTAAATAGTGGCTTGTTTCTTTGACATCCATGATATAGCTCCATCACCTATGAAAATACAATGTGCGCTTATAGATTTCCTATCCATTTGATCTCTAGCAAAGTCTGAATCTAAAAATCCAAAAAGGGTAGGTGATGATCCCTCATACAATATGCCAAAATATCAAGTTCCCAAAATATAGCAGTAGTGAGACAAAAAATGCACTCTGATAAAAATATGAATAGTGAGTACAATGGCTTGAATTAATAACTTCAGCTTGTTGAGCGTGATAATGTTGGCTACAAATAACTCTAATCAAAAGAGAAATTCAATTAACACTTACATAGCTTGATTTAGCTAATACATACATTTACAAATTTCGAGAGAATATCTTACAAGCCTTTAAGGCTATTTACGCCAGTCTTTGCATATGTACAAAGTTGGTAACTGCTTCACCGCCTTTGGGATATTTGGTTGTCCAGTTGTTTTAGGGTTGCTGATACATCTGGCGACGTCGGTTTGCCAATATAGAAAAATGCGAAAAAATTGAAAAACCCAAAGGTGCCTTTAGACTGAAGGTATGCAACTCCTGAAGGTGCCCTTAGTTTAAAGGTAGCAAAAAAGCCGAAAGGCTGAAGGAAAAAAAGTCAAAGGCAAAAAAGCCAAAAAGCCTACTGAAGCCAAAAAGGCAAAAGCCGAAGGTGGCAAAAAAGTCGAAGGTGCTTCAGAGATGGTTTCTAAGGCATCCTGGTGACTTTGTTTACACTGTGAAAAAGGCGAATAAGGCGGCGAATGCCGAAGGTGCTATAGAAATGGTTTCTAAGTCATCTTGGTGACTTTGTTCACACTGTGAAAAAGGCAAAGAAGGTGGCACAAGCCGAAGATGACAAAAGCCGAAGGCGGCGAAAGCCGAAGGTGCTTTAGAAACGGTTTCTAAGACATCCTGGTGACTCTGTTCACACTGTGAAAAAGGTGAAGAAGGCGACAAAAGCCGAAGGTGGCGTAAGCCAAAGGTAGCGAAAGTCGAAGGTGGCGAAAGCCGAAGGTGCTTTAGAAATGGTTTATAAGGCATTATGCTGACTTTGGCCACTTGGCCGCTGTGTCACATTCTGGCCACTTGGCCAATGTGTCGTATTTCTGCAAAGTGTGAAAAAGGTGAAGGTGCCTAAAGAATGTTTAAGGCAAAAAGAAGAAAAAAACTTAAAGGGGAAAAATGTGAAGGTCCGAAATCATGTTATCAGCCTTCCATTTTCAAGATGCTCATTACTTGATGATTTTTTGTAAGGTTGAGCATATAAAATCTAACACTTACAACTCTCTTCCCTAGCTTCCAATGCTCCCCACTAGAATCTTGCATAAATTGGCTTATACTACCAACACAATAGCTTAGATCTGGTCTTGTGATGGTTAGATATATAAGTGAACAACTAGCTTTCTATAGAGAGTAATGTCCTCGTAGGATCTTTCATTACCTCTTATAGTTAGCTTTACATTTGACTCCATAGGTGTATCACAAGAAATTGCATCTACTATATGAAATCTTTTTAGAATAGAATTAGCATACTTCTCTTGACAAATAAAAGTATATTGAGAAGTCCTAATCACTTCTAATCCTAAAATGTAATGCAAATGACCAAGATCATGCACCTCAAACTCCTTCTTGAGAGCATATCACCAACATCTTGGTTGTTGCCTCCACTCAAGATGATATCATCCACATAGATTAGCAAAATGATAACATCATTTCTAGCAAACCTACAATAAAGTGAATGATCATACTCACTTATAACAAAGTTTTGAAAAAGTAAAAATGTGTTAAGCTTAGCATACCAACTCCTTGGTGCTTGCTTAAGACCATACAAACTCTTTTGTAGCAGACAAACATGATTTGCCTTTGTAGATAAAATGTAGCTCCCGGGTTGCTCCATGTACACTTCCTCCTCAAGATCATCATTCAAGAATGCATTTGTAATATCCATTTGCCATAGATCCCATCCAAAAAGAGTAGCAAGAGAGATGATGACCCGAATTCTTACCATCTTTGCCACATGTGCAAAGGTTGTGACTATAGTCAATACCATGTTCTTGTGCATATCCCTTGGCCACCAGCCTTGCCTTATGTTTATTGATAGATCCATCTTGGTTAGTCTTCATCTTGAAGATCCATTTGCATCCACTAGCTTTCTTGTCCTTAGGTAACTCCACCAATCTCCATGTATTGTTCTTCATAAGAGCTTGATACTCAAGATCCATTGCTTGGATCCACTCCTCTTTGTTCCTTGCTTCATCTACACATGTAGGTTCATCAAAAGAGGTTAGGAAAGCATAGTTTATACCTCCAACAACTTGCTTACCTTTCTCATCATATGTGACCCTTGAAAGTGTTTGCCTTTGCCTTGATGTCCTCCTTGGCTTTTGACTTGATGAAGGTCCTTCATCATCACCATTTAAAATAGGATCCAAGTCCTTATTAGTAGTAGGAATGTAAACCTTATAGGCTTTACTCACCTCACTATATCCAACAAATATACCTTTCCTTGAAGATAGATCCTCCTTTCTCCTATCATCAAGAGTTATATTGACATAGAAAGTGCATCCAAAAGTTCTAAAAAATTTGACACTCTGTCACCTCTTGAATAGCATCTCAAAAGGTGTTCTTTCATCCAATATAGCACTTAGCCACCTATTGCATAGAAAGTTAGCACATAACAAGGCTTGATCACAAATGGTTTAGAAAGATTTGCACTTAACCTCATATCTTTGGCACCTTCACATAAGGTCCTATTTCTCCTCTCAGCCACTCCATTTTGTTGAGGTGTCCTTGGACATGTATACTCTCTCTTAATCCCATGCTCATCACAAAAGGCTTTGAACTTGGTTGAGATATACTACCACCATTTTCACTCCTCAAGAACTTGATCCTTGTGGAAAAATGGTTCTCCCTTGAACTCTTGAACTTCACAAAGACATCATACATTTCATCTTTGCTCTATAATAGATATACCCAAAAATACTAAAATCATCAATGAAAGTTACATACATCTTAGTTTCACTATTTTTAATTATAGTAATTTCATGAATATCCAAATGTAGAACTTGAAAAGGCTTTGTAGATCTAGATGTAGATCTAATATAAGAGAGTCTTAAGGACTTTGGAAAACCAATCACAACTTCTTTCCTTGCCATTACCTCCAATGCTTTGAAGTTGAGATGCCTCATCCTCTTATGCCAAACCTCTTGCATGGATATTTTCTCACTTGCCACACATCCAACTTGGTTAGCTATAACACAAGAATCTAGTTTGAATAACTATACTTTCCTTTTACCTTTTTGAATCAAGACATCCTTTCTTTTAATCATATAAGCATCTCCATCAACCTCAGCTTAAAAACCTTTGCTTAGCAATTGACTCACACTAAGTAGTTTATTAGTAATAGATGGAATGAACAAAACATCCTTTAAATGAACATTCCTATTTGTGGAGAGAGAAATAGGAATTGTGCCAATCCCTTTAATTGCACACTCACCATCATTGGCTATGTAGATCACCCTTTTGTCATCTCCATATTCCAATAAAGAAGTGAAATACTCCTTGTGAAAAGTCATGTGTGAGCTTGTTCCACTATCAATCCACCATGGATCAATATCTCCAACAATAGAACTCAAACATAAAGACATCACAAAAGCATCATCATTTGTGTTTTGAACATCAACATCATCCGAGTCATCATGAGCTAGATTACCTTGCTTATCTCCTTGATCTCTCTTCTTTTTGTAGCAATCACTTGCAAAATGCCCCTTGATGCTACAATAGAAACACTTCAATATGGACCTGTCTTTCTTCTTACCAAATAAAGAAATGTCACTTTGGTCTTGTCCTTTAGGCCAATTGCTCTTACCTTTGTCCTTAAATTTGCCTTTGATGAACATAGCCTCTTCACCATCTTGAGATTTTGATGTAGATCCACCTCTTGCTTGAAGCCCATATTCCTCATTGATCAAGGTCTCTTAAAGGTCCACCAAACTTGGAAAAGTTCTTTGAATAGAAAGGCTTTGCACAATGCTAGCATGAGCATCCAACAAACCATTAAGAATAACTTGAACAATCTCTCCTTCCTTAATGCTCTCATCAATGCAAGCTAACTCATCAATTAAAGCCTCCACTCTCAAAACAAAAGTATTAGGACTCTTTTCTTTCTTTTTTAAGCTTTAAAAGATTTGTCTTCTTAGAGTCAATACTCTAGATTGTGGTTTATAAAGCTTCCTCAAAGCTTCCCAAGCCTCCAAAGATGACATGCACTTACCAATCTCCTTGAGTAGCTCATTGGTAACATTCATCTTGATCATGTGTAAAGCCTTCTTTGCTCTCTTGTCATACCTCACTTGATCTTGTTGAACCAAGGGTCTCTCCTCCAACCCTACAACAATGTCCATCAACTCATGCATTTCAAGAAGTGATTCCATTCTCATCTTCCATGTAGAGTAGTTGGATGAGGTAAGCCTATCATTGCCTTCCATCATGAATCCACTTGATGTAGCCATGTTACAATGACTTGATCTTCCTGTTTCAATGCACAAAGAACTCTTTTAAATAACAACAAATGTTTCCAAAAAGAAATCACAAAGATATGGAACCTCTCAATTCTCTTCTAGCACTTACATCTAGCAAATCAATGCATAGAATGAAAAAATCTTGATCAACCTATGATCCAACCACAATCTAATGAATCTTGCCACTTCTACAATTGAAACACACTCTATTGAAGTCCAGAAATCTCAAAAAATAGAGATCCAATCAAAATTAGGGTTTTGACAAAATCACAAAAAAATTGAATCTTTCAAATTCTACATGCAATTGTCAAAAACTTGATATAGAATCTTGTAGCTTCCAATGAAGCTTTCCTAATGCATTTAAAATCAGAGAAATCTAGTAAGGCACATGTGAAATTGGCCTAATCAGTTTCATAAACCTAAATTGAGTTTTGATCTACAAAAGATCAATTCTACATATGCAAAATGCTTGATTTTTGAGTAGAAATCAATCAACACACTCTAGAATTGGTAACTCCTCTAAATTCTTGATAAATATGGCTGATCCTTCTATAACTTGCAACACAAGCTCTGATACCATGTGAAGATTTTGTCAATCATTAAGATCCAAAACCATCTCTTGATCTTTGGTTTAAAAAACAACACAATTTCCACCATTTCCAAAATAGAAAATCAACATCAATAAAAGAGATGCAAACTCAACAAGATATTGATCAAACATGAAACATGTTAAATAATGAAGTTGTTATCCAAACAAAAACAATAAGTTACTGTATTTCAAATGTGGGGATCCGAATATTAACAAATAAGAGCATTCTACACACAACATTGCAAGATATCACCAATATAGTACACCAATGGATAGATGAACCCAAGAGAACTCATGTATAAGCATGAAATGAGATAAGAGAGAGAAGATTTTGCTCTCCCGCATGTGTACATCTATTTATAACAATTTCATGCCCTATTTTTAGTTTCCCACCATAGAAACTTCTAGATCAAAAATTCTACTAGAAATATGACTAGATTCACTGAACAAAACATTCAAATTTGAATCTTCCAAACTCAACCTTCTACTTTTCCCTCACTTTTTAAAAGTAGTAATTCAAAAACATTTAGACTAGAATAACTTTGAAATATCTATCTATAATTCTAGAATAAAAATTGGCCTCAAATGTGTTTGCCAAAAGATCAAATTAGTTGACAATTTCTCACAAAGAGCACAAAGTGTGCAAGAGCTGCACAAGGCAATTTATGGTCTGAAATAGGCTGCAAGGCCATGGTTCAAAAGAATTAACTCTTATCTTATTCAATTTTGGGCTGTAATATTTATTCCAAACATATATGTGTCAATTTAGTCCATATAGCTCTTTACGTAGATGTGATGCATTTATTTTATCTAATGACACTTTCCTACTGCACACTACTAAGAGTGATTAGTCAAAGGAATTTGACATGGTTGATCTAGGCATTGTTCATTCTTTATTGGAAATTCACATTACTAGAAATAGACTTCAGAAGAAGATCTATCTTAGCCAGCAAAAATATCTAGAGAATATTCTAGAAAAGTTTCACATGTCCGATTGCAAACTAATTGATACACCAATGGATCCAAGTATAGCATTGACTAAACGTTCTTGTGCAGATATTGAAAGTGAAGTACTCGACTTAGCAGAGTACCCTTTTCATTCACTGATCGGATCTTTGATGTATGCCATGTTACGTACTAGACCAGATTTACCATACACTATTAGCACCTTAAGTCAATACATGTCTAATACCGAGATCTCACATTGGAAAGCATTAAAGAGAGTGATGAAGTACATTCAAGAAAGTTTAGATCACATTTTACGTTATGATGGAAATTGTGAGAAATTGTCAACTAGTTTAATATTTTGGTCATATTTGTTTATTTGGCAATTGAGGCCAATTTGCATTTTAGACTTAGAGATAGTCATTTCAAATATTTTTGAATTGCCACTTTTGAAAACTGAGGGAAAGTGTAGGAGGTCGAGTTTGGTATATTCAAATTTGAATATTGGAGACATTGAATCTAGTCCACATTAATAGTAGGGTTTTTGATATGCAGGGAAACCAAGATCATTAATGAGGCATGGACTTATTATATATACATGTACACACATGAAAAGAGAGGCTTCTCTCTCTCACTCTCTCTCTCTCTCTCTCTCTCTCTCTCTCTCTCTCTCTCTCTCTCTCTCTCTCTCTCTCTCTCTCTCTCTCTCTCTCTCTCTCTCTCTCATCTCATTTCATGCTTATACATGAGTTCTCTTGGGTTCATCTATCCATTGGTGCACTAGTAGCTTACTATTTTTTTATGGATAGCAACTTCATCTCATCATAAGTTTGATGTTTGATCAAGTTCTTATTGAGTTTGCATCTCTTTCATTAAGTAGATGTTGAGTTTGCATCTCTTTCATTAAGTAGATTGTGTTATCTTCCATAATCAATTATCAAGAGATTAGGTTGGATCTTAATGATTCATAAAATCTTCACAAAAATGCTATCGACCCACTTGTCTTACGAGGCTACTCTGACTCAGATTGGGGAGGAACAGTCTCTACCAAAAAATCTACTTCCAGGTTCTGCTTCTATCTGGCAGGAGGACCGATTTTGTGGAATTCAAGGAAGCATAAATCAGTCGCACTTTCTTCGACCGAGGCAGAGTACATTGCAACATGTCAAGCTTCAAAAGAAGCTATATAGATCAGGTTATTACTTCACGACTTACATCAAACTACTACCATTCTGTGTGACAATTTAAGTTGTATTTCGCTATCGTTGAATCCCAGATTTCATGGCAAGTCTAGGCACATAAAAATCCAGTATCATCTCATTAGCGAAAAAGTTTTCTCAGGGCAAGTGATTCTTCAATATTGCTCCATAATAGCAATGGTTGCAGGCATATTCACCAAAGCGCTTCCCAGGATCAAGCATCAGAAGATTTTCAACATGCTAAACCTGACGAAGATACCAAGGCACCAACTGTGTCCTTAAGGAGGACTATTGGAAATTAATTACCTCAGCTTTTCACTATAGCTTTTATTTTTACAGCTTAGATTGAGAGAAACTGTGTTTGTTACTAGGAGAGAATTATGGACATACACTATTTCTAGGGCTATTGGCCCAAGACCTACTGAGTAGAATCGATGGCTACTTCATTCATATAATGATTATTTTGACTAGTAATTAATTTCATTGCATCGAGCTTATTGGGCCTCTAAAGAAGGGGAGTACTTTTTGAAGAAACTATAAAAGTATAAAAACATGCAATCCCAATAACAATCAGATCCACCAATTAGCAAAACACAATAAAAGCATGAGAGATAGAGGAAAAGTGATGGAGAGCAAGGACATTCATAAATCCATTTCACAAGAGAACCAATCTGCTTTATTAAAATGAAGATATGTACATCTGTAGCAAACTCGAGTTGGTCCCTTTTTATAGTAGAGAGGAGGACCCTGGCCTCTGAATCCTATTGGTCCATTTCTGCCTCCCTAACTATTCAAATTTAAAAAAGAGTGAGAACCATCCAAATTGGAGGGAAACCCAACTTTATTCACTAACTTGACATTTAGGCCCTGCGACATTAAAAGTCCCACAAAAAGGCCTAAAGTCCTTTTATTAACTTTCTAATTAATCAAATCTCTATGTGATCATCGGGTTGGACTTACACACTAGTGCCAAATCCCTCTCACTTATTAAGTAGGGTTAGGGTTGCCTTGGGATCTGCAAACCCTCCAATAGTATCTCCCACCAAAATCGTTGGCGGTCCTGCGAGATGCAGTTACTGTGGGCTTTTATTTGCTTCATGTCGAATCTTTATTAAATGATACTGCACCTTCTCTATGAAATCGAATCGGGCAGTGTTGAAATCTAACTTGTGGCAAAAAACAACGGTGGGCTCCGGTGATCCACTTTGAAGTTGTCCAGGCTATGAATCGAGATTCCCAGGAGCCTCCCATCATTGCGACACGGAAGTACAATCTAGCCACCGGCAGTTGATCCTTATTTATGCTCTCTGATGCCATTGGCTTATTCGGATCGAATGCCAAAGGAGGAAGGCAATCATCCCACGACGTTGCCACGAATGCCAATAGAGTCAAATCTTTTGCAAAGAGCATCGATTGCCTCACTGTCGGATCGGGAGAGTGTATATACTCCCGCTAGTATGCTTGTAGTGCCCGATGAAAATCCACTGAAATTTTCCAACTGTAAAGTTGGTGGGTGATTGGCCAGTGCGGCGTATGGATAGTTATTTTGTCCATGGCCAATCCCAAATCCTTCCACTTATTCCTTTGCCTTTATCCAGTAAGGGTGGCACATTCTTTGAATCAATCTTTTGAGGAAGATTTTCCCATTTCAGGACCGTATTATAATGTTGCTTGGCTTGTTTCTTCGTCATTGACCCTGTGATCTTGTCTTCCTTCCTGTTGTGTGTACCATATGCAAATGGTATATTCTAAGGAGGCGTTTAATCATATGAGACAAAACACGGTTGGTCATCATGGAAAGGATCATGCTTGCACATGTTCCATCTACTGCGAAATCCAGGAATCGACAAAGAATGCGGAGCAACACTTTTGTTGACCTAGTTTCAACACGTCTGAAAAACTTCATCAAGCATAACTTTGTGTTTCGGTGACAGTCACAACAATTTAAAGACTGCTTGCTGAAATTTCTTTCAGATGTTGTTGTTTCAGTCATTGACTTTGTGGAGAATTATTCGTTCAAGATGCAGAACGAGATACAGTCCATGCACTGGTGGTCTAATCAGGTCACGATACTTGTGCACATAACGTACGTCAGAAACTCTACAAGTGCAGCTGAAAAGACTCTTAATTTTTACATATCAGACGATAAGTTGCATGACACCCTATTCATACAACACTGTCTACTGCTGCATGACAATTGGTTGAAAGGAACGGGTATAATCTGAGGTGTCATTGGGTGTGGTCAGATGGTGCGATGTCCCAATTCAAAGCTCGAAGGCCTTTCTTCTTCGTGGCCATGTATATTTGTTGGGGGTTCTCACTATCATTATTTTTCCTCTGTAGGTTTTAGGTTTGTTACTTCATACAGTACCAAAATTGGTACTGAACTATAAGAATAGTCCATCTTGTAGTACCACAATACACTATTTTGGAGTACCAATTTTGGTACTATTTCCCTAATAGATATAGTACCGAAATAGGACTATACGGGACACCCAAATATAGTACCAAATTGGTAGTAGAAAGGACACCATGTTCGGAACTACGGGTACTATTTGCAAGCATTGTTTATTGTAGCCTACATAAAAATAAAAAATCTAATAATTTGCTCGCTTTTTGCCCAGATATTATCACTTGATAGGTCTGCAAATGATGCATAATTTTTCTGTCTTAGGCCATGGAAAAGACGAGCACGACGAAGCGGGCACGGTCATCAAGAAAACTCACTCACGAGGAGTTCAAACCAGACGACTGGCCCTTGAAATGTGCAGCAGATGTGGTCGCATATATGAAAGAAACATTTAGGCCAAAAGGAGAAGGTCATAGCTACAATACAAGAAGGGTTTTCTGGCTGGTCAGCAAGGATGAGGTGCAACGTGATGTGAAATGGGATTGTCAGCGTATCACAGGCTCACGCTCGTTCCACTGTGTTGATAGATATTCTCAGGATAGTCCATGCTCACAACGATGTTGCACAATTTCTTGTTTCTGCAATTCATGTATTATAGGGCAATGGAGAAGATGTAGGAACAAACAGCACGTGGAAGACTGGAAATATTGATTATCCAGCCATTGCCATAGTCAGAGGCAGCTAGCAACGACGAAGACGGTGACGCTGGAGATAATGACGATGCTTATGGATCCATGCCAATGCATAGTGACACCAACCTGCCCATGTATGAGGGGAACCTTGATAGTTTGTGTGACTTGCTATCCACTGGGACAATTTTGCGATCAAAGCAGCAGAGAGGGGAGAGGATTTCTACCTTCTTAAATGCACCAAGACGATGTACCAGGCAGCGACAGCATAGAAGGATGCATGGCACAACAGAATTGTTAGAGGAGGGAGAGTAGTTGAAGGCCTATACTATGGCCAAGTCGAAGGCATGATAAATACATACAACCTTCTAGACCAAACACAACCGGGTAATGATCTATTCACACCTAGTGAGAGCAATCCGGTTTTCCATGGAGCCTATCCTTGGATATCATAACATGTTTCGATTATCCACCGATGTGTATGAGAACATATACAACAACATGCCGTACGAAGATGACAGTGATCAAGAGGACTTGCTTAACGCCTGAAATCAGGATGCAAATAACCTTTGTGCCTTATATTGATTCATTTAGTACTTTCATGATACTCGTTTTGAAACTGATGAGTACCAATTTGATACTTTGGATCACTTATCTATCAATATTTTGAATTTGTTATTTGTAAATTCAGGCTACGTTTTTTAATACTATCGGAGTCTCAATCATAGTGCTTTTGGTATTGACTGAAATTGTCTTTTCCATTTGAAAAATAGGCACTGCTTGTTTAAAACTCCAAAGTACATGTTCGTAAATTACAGGTTTTCTGTCCGGTAGTTGAGTACCAAATTTGGTACTATCGAAGTACCAATTTTGGTACATTTGTAATCGTCTGAAATTGCACTTAAGTCTCAAAAACATATACTTCTTGTGGATCTTTAACATTATATCCATATTTAACACCTTTAACACCCCTTCACTCTTAAACAAAAACTAAAACCATCCAAGGAGCACAAACTATAACTTTAATAAACTCCACCCATACCATCATTCGTAGATCATACTGGAATATGCATGTGAACACATATTAGTAATGTTGCAAGGAGCACAAACCCTGACTAAAAAACTTAAACTACCCTATTTGTGACTCAAAAATCATGTTGGAATCTGGTTGTGAACATTTACAAGCACAAACATAGGATTTACAGGTTGAAGAATGCCTCGGCCTTTCAACCTTCATCCCAATAAATCAAGAAGCTGCAAATGAAACTCAAAGCAGCTCAAGAATGAAATAGCCATTCAAATCTATGTAGTATATCATATATTGATTTTTTGAATTTGTAACATGTATAGAAAATTAGTTGCAGCCCAAGCTGGGTTGTTCAAATCTAATCTGTAGGGGGGTCAAAGTGGTACATGTACCCTTCGACCTCAACAAAGTAGTTCACAACAAGAGGGAAAATATTGTCCTCACAGTCGAACAAAGGGTTTCTTCTAGTAAAGGTGATAGGGATTCACGCATGGACCTAGCCCATGAGCCACATATACAAGACTTCATTCATATGCCAGGGGGGCCATTTCAGCATTGCACTCTATGGAAGGGTCAAAAGATTTTATGGCCAAGCAGTTCTCGTAGTTGTTTCTTAATGACTTTTAGCGTTTATCATCTATGGTGTTTAGTGCGTCGAACTCTGGCCATAATTTCCATACCTCCCGCAGGTTCTTCAGAAATACTGGCACCCCCAGTTCCTCGCGGACGTAAGGTATTTCCTTGAAGTCTTTACGCCAGACTTCACACTTATTTTGGACAAAAATATCTGTAGAAACAAAAGATAAATATCAGACATTACCAAAAACTACCCTCACTGTTTTGAAGGAGCATATAAACAATACCAAATATTGGTACATAGTATCAAATATTCGTACATAGTACCAGATATTGGTACATAGTACCAAAACAGAGGCAATAGATACCAAACATTAAGAATTGAAACAGTTTCAGCTTGGTGCTAAAATAGTACCAAAATGTACCAAACTGATACTAAAGGATGAAAGCTTATTCCCCTGGGTGGATGGCATAGAGGAGACGCCTACGACATCAGGCAAAGAGCTATGCGAGTGGAGGGAGAAAAATGACAAGGCAATAGCCTTGCTATCATCATCCATCGAAGATAGTCTCACACTTGACCTGGCTACACTCTCCAAAGCAAAGGAGATGTGGGATACACTACTCACAAGATTTCAAACAAAATCACAAAGTCAAATAAAGATGCTGGAAGATCAGCTGACAAATCTACAGTGGGATAGGAAAGACCTCACTTCTTTTGTAAGGAAGATGAAGGATCTATTTCTATTACTACACAATTTTGGAGCTAAAAATGTAGTGTCAGCTGAGAAGCAGCTCACTTACCTATTGAGAGCCTTATTCAGATCTTTCCAGACAACCAGAACCCTACTCGCAAAAGATCCTACAATGACCCTCGAAAAGGCAATTGTCAAAATTTGAGAGGAAGTCGAGGCGAGAGAGCACCTTGATCACAAGGATGGTTCTGACCAAGCCCTCTAAGGCAACAAAGAAAAGACCAAGAAACAAACTAAGCCTAAGAGAGAGTCGAATCAAAGGCAGGATCGTGATCAGCAAGAAGAGGGGACAAGCAAAGTCAAGTGGAAGAACAAAGGGAGGTCAAAACAGCAAGGTGGAGAAAAAAAGACTTGCGTGAGATGCAGACGAGATGGGCAGACAGTCCATACATGCTGGCTCAATCCAAAAATTGAGTGTATCCACTACCACAAAAAGGGTCGTGCAACCATGGATTGCTGCCTGAACCCAAGGAACAAATCAGCACAGAATAGACAAGAGAATAGTAACAGTTCGTCCTATGTCAAGCAGCCTGAGAGCTCAAAATGTTTGGAGAGAGAGAGGAAGACTTTATGACGAACACAAACGAGAAACGAACTCGAACAAGAAGCGAACGAGAAGCGAACTCGAACAGAAAATGTTCGTGCGTAGCGGAATGAACTATACGACTCTCTCCGTAAGCATGACTATGCCTATCAGAATGGCAGAACTTTAGTGATAGAAATCACGGTCATTCTAGATTACATAGCCAAACATTTATAGATGAAGCGCCAGAAGAATAATTTGTCATGAATAACAAGACAAATTATATGGCGCGAATGATTCGCGAAGAGCTAAACTGTGCTTGAATGATAATTAGTCGCGAATGATTCATGAAAGACAAGACTAAATGTTAATCGTCTATTACCAGTAAGAACAACTAGAAAGATCAAACTAAATGAATGATAAGCATAGCAATATTAACATAGATCTGAACGCAGCACAATGAACTGTATCAGATTAAGTATATCATGTATACATGTCAATAATGCGATAGAGCACAATACAGTAGCAGATGAAACCGCGTGCCCTATAAAGCTTATTTCAATCTGTAAAAAGGAATTATACCTTAATTCTAACAAAAATGAAGAATCAATACTCAGGGCATCTACTTTGTTTATGTCGTCTTCTTCTGCTCTCTTCATCATCTTTTACACGAATGGTGTCCAGTATATATATATTACATAATATTACAGGTGTGCATATGTGAAAGTACAGAGTGGATGTGTTGTCTGTAGGAGATCGTGAGTGGCTGCAATCATTGTCCAATCTGTTAGTGCAACTGCACGGGGTGAGCATGAAAAGGGTGCGACGTAAGCCAGTGCTGAAGTGAACATTGGTGATGATGCGAAGAGTGTGTCACTCTTACAAATGGCCTTAGGATAAGATTTACAGGGTGCCTTATCTTTTAGGGCACTTTTGGCATTCTGTAAGATAGTGTCTCCTTTTTGCCTATCACCTTAAACTATGTAGAAATACAATGTTGCGATTCTTTCGTCTTTTCTTCGTCTGTGCGAATTTGCACGTAAATATGCAGACTGCATGACAACGTTAGTAAATATGCAACATGAATGGAAATAGATTAAAATGGGATTTAGGAGAGCTAGAGGGAATAAATCCAACACCCCCCCTTTTCAATATCATTAATTGTCAAGACCAATGATTATGGGTAATTTGATGCACCGGATAGGCATAGTTACAAAGGATCAAAAGTAGTTGTCGACTTAGAGTCAATCAAGATAAAAAAGATTAAGAGATTGTACAGTATCACCACCCAGGCTTGGTAACTGCTTCACCATTCCCATTTTGACTACCATTGTTTGTGTGTCTCAACTTTTCTATAAATAATGTTATATACCATCCAAAATATAGATAGAGCTTATTGTAATTTGATGGGCTTAATAATATTTCTTTATTCATTAGATAAGATTCTACATGCTCCAATTGTTTGAACAATGCTTTTGAAAATGGTAGTACAAAATAGGCTAACTAGGTTGAGCCTAGGAAAATGGCAAAAAAAAAAGTAAACTAACTAATCATAAACATATCAAGTCCAAAAAAATCGTATTCCTTTTCTTTAAGGACCTTTTCACAACATCCTCGCTCCCCATTGCTTTTGCTAGGGACTCTACATAAGATGGCAAATGACTGGAATGCAAGCATGGATAAACGAAACACATTTAATCGAACTAAAAAATATCCAACTTGTACATATCATTTCTAGAAGTCATTAAAATCCCACTCATCAAGATCCTTAGCTTTTCAAAAGTCATCATTTATGCAAAAAATAACAACTTTTTAGTTTTATGGCTTAATGTGTAGATAAGTGGGCAGATAAAGTAGTTCGATGGATATAATAGTATAACACCATGATCATCCTAATCAATGTCAACTAGCAATGGATATAAGTCAACTAGCATTGAACTAGCAATGATGCATCTCAAATTGTGTGTAGATGCTGATTTTTCTACATTGGTGAAATTGGTAGTGTATTTCTCTTTCTAACCAAAGATCATTCAAGTAGATTGGATCTTAAGGATCTGAAATCTTTCACAGTTGACCAGTTGTATAGAGAATTTCTAGTCCCCTCCCCTGATTTGGAATTTGACCGAATATGGATGGGACAACACATGGAAGGCGTGTCGAGCCACTGCAAATTGAAGATCCGAGATGCGGTAAGAGCTGGCAAATCTAGGCCATACAACTTGCACAAGGATGATTGGAAGTTTGCAAAGAAGAAATTTTGAGAAAATCTAGATCGTAAGCAACAAAGAGAGGCAGCTATCTTGAGATTTTCATGATGTGTGATGATATATTATGACTATTGCACAAAACATGTGAAAGATCAACAAGCTCAATATCTTAAGGAACTGCATTATCATTATTTTCAGCTATTTAAAACTCCCTATGACATCTATCATTCTCAATAGACCACATACATCAACGAGCTAGAGAAATAGTTCATAAAACCCTTGAAATACTCACGTCTCTTTGGCTTTATACCAATCAGTCAACACATTCGGTGATTAGCAATTTGCATGGTTGTAGCTTGATGCCATGCCAGCAATCAAGCTGTTGTCATGCAATATCATTTTCCTTGTGTAGCTTCTTGCCACCTTACAACGTGAAACACTCAATAAGCATAAGTATTGAATGATTAATGGTCCACAAGGGTCCCACTCAATCAATAAAGATAACATCTATGTAAGGACGATAGGCCAAGGAAATTTGGACTCAAGGAGTTTCTTCTAGCCAATTGAGCTTTCCATTTGAGGACTCTAGCCTGAAGGAATCTCCCCAAAGGACTCTTGTCTTTGGAGGTCTAGCCACCACGGTGTTCTCTTGTGAACAACAAACAATGTGCTCGATAAGCTTTTATTGTGAAGCCTTTATCTTTGGATAGCTATCCATTTGTTAAGAATTCAAAAAATCTATTAGAAAAGACCTTTCCTTGCATACAAGAACTGGTTATAAAAAAGAGACTCCTCTAAATATGACCCAATCAAAAGTAAGTAATCATTGACAATGGTTCTATGCAACTTCAATCACTTGAAGGTGAATTATTACCGACACGTATTAACGGGTCCAGACTGAAGAAATACTACCTTTGACCAGAATTTTTATTTTATTTTTTTTATTCTTATTATTTTCTAGTATTTTTTTGAGATTAATCGCGAATTTTCTTTTATCTTGTCTAAATTTTTTCACGACTTTTCTTTTATTTTTACTATTTTTTTTCTAGAAATTTTTTTAGAAATTTTCCTGAAATTTTCGAGAATTTTTCTTGACTTCTCTCAATCTTTCAATATCATTTTAAAAGTATTTTCGAGAACTTTTCGAGAATTTTTCGCAACACTAAACTTGTTAATCAAATTTTCGTACATCGTTTTCGAGAATTTTTCTAGAATCTTTTCTAGCATTATCTCCATTTTTTCAAGAAATTTTCTAGTATGTTGCTAAAATTTTCGAGAAATTTTCGTGAGTTTCTGTATCATTTTTTAAGATCCTTCGAGAAAGTTTCTAGAATCTTTCTAGCATACTTTTGAGAATTTTTTGAGAATCTCTCGACCTACTTTTTGTATCCCTCCATTAAAGATGATGGCCACGTGATCATCATTATTCACACGTGTGTACGCTCACAGATATTGTTTCTCCTTAATTTATTTTTTTTTTTCACAAACGGTCTTCCGTCATTAAAGATCGATTTGGCAAATTATAGTTTCAAACACTGAGCCATGCACGTCCTCCATAAATGGAAGTGACAGATGTCAAGTCACCATGCCACATCATCATCCCTTCCACACCGCTACTGCTTATCAGAGTTATTTTCCAATTTTCTTCTTTACACTTTCTACCTGCGAGTTATGCTTTCATTGCGCTCATTCTCTTTGCGATCAAAGCACTCTTTTGCGAACTATTGCGATCTACGGAGCTACCATGAAACAGTCAAACAATGGCTTCTTGTGTGGGATGGAAACCACAGAGTCCAGGCCTGGGTGGAGAAAATAAGAGAGGGTTAGTAAAATTGATTTTTGTTAGGCTTTACATTTGTAGCTCTAGAGAAATTTAAAGATCCTAACCCAAAAAAGACTCATGATTACCTTGTTGTGCTCTCACTTTATATGTGTGATGTGAAACCTTCCAAGTTCTTATATGTTGTGACCACATGGTTCACCGTCCCACACAAGATAATTTCTCACCATCCTAGGCTCACTTTCTTGTTTTAACATCTCCATAATACACAAGATTCACAAAGTACAAACTAGATGCACTGATAGCAATTTCAAATAAGTGATTGTTAGCACACAACCCAAAAAAACTCAAAACAAAAAATTTTCATATTACCATAAAGTAACAATGATCTTGCCACTAAATGTTTTGAAAATCAAGAACTAGCTTATTTGAGGAGGCTATTTGTGGCCAAATAATCAAGAGCCAAAGATCAACACAATAGAATTAAGGTTGATGGACAAAGAATTAAGGTTGCCAGAACCAATGTTACTCTCTCATGGATCCTTGTTTTGCCAAACTAAGTAGGAAAACCATAGATAAATATGAAATTTTCTCAAGCTTTCTTTCTCCATATATTGAAATAATGCTATCTTTAGTTCTAAAACTATAGCTGTTGTTGATATAATTGTAAACACCAATGTTGAACTCGAATGATTTCACTGTTGGCATAACACAGAACTCAAAATCTTTGATTATGCTCCAGTGGGGTGGATGCTCATATAGGCCACCACTTTTTCAAGACAGTTTGAGACACAGTGTTCTTGAGAATGAGCTACTGGTCAATACAACCTAGCACATTGGGATTCTTTTTTATGTCTTCTTTCTGATACGACTAACAATGTCACAAATATCTAGAAAATATTGTGTTTTTGACATTTGTTTCTTTAATACATAACAATACAACATACTAGAAGCAATTGACTGTCAATCAGATTTTAACCCAAAAAATTCTCATCCTACAAATTTAATGCTTCTCAAAATGAAGTTCTTCTGGCTAAAACTCAATGTCCAAATCGAGCCGCAGCCAGGCAAAATTTTTCGCTTGGCTGCAGCCTGAAGCCAGGCTAGGCAACAAAAAAATTTTGCCTGCCACATTGCTCGCCGGCGAGCAATGAGCCAGGCAAAAAAAATCTGCTTTGGCTGTAGCTCAACAAGCATCGAGCTGTGTTTTGTCTGCCACATTGCTCGCCGGGGAGCAATGAGCTAGGGCAAAAAAATTTGCTGGGCTACAGCTTGACAGGCATCGAGCTGTAGTCAAGCAAAAATATTTTGCTTGCCAGATTGCTCGCCGGCGAGCAATGAGCCAGGCAAAAAAAATTTGGTTGGCTGCAGCTCAAGGATCGAAGGCAAAAAAAATTTGCCTGCCACATTGCTCGCCGGCGAGCAATGAGCCAGGCAAAAAATTTGTCTGGCTACAGCTCTCACAGCTATGGCGGAGCGAGAGGTCGATACTTTAGAAAAGACAAAAGACTATAGCTCTGGTCGACAGAAAACAGGTCTGATAGAGCACGACTTGGCTCTGGTGTAGAGGAATTTAGCAATCTCGGACATAAATTCTATCGCTAGTGAGCGAGATTGAGCTATTGCAGCACGTAACTTGATCAGAGCTAAGTAGGAAGCATGTCCACAATGCCATTGGTAATCGCTGATCTATGTATAACATTGCAGCAGGAAGCTCAAAGTACGCTTTGATGGTTTGGGTGGATTCTTGAAAATATAAACCCACACAACAAGGCAAATTTTTTTTGCTTGGCGCATTGCTCGTCGGCAGACAAATTTTTTTTGCCTGGCTGCAGTTGATCCAACTAGTATTCACAAGGAGCTCATTAGCTTGCTGCATCAGGTAGGTGACTAAGACTATCTCTGTCAACTAGCCTGGTTGCAGCTGCAGCAATGTGGCAGGCAATTGTTTTTTTTTGTCTTTTTTGTCTAAATTGTTTTTTGACAGAAATTTAAAATCGAGGGCCTATTGTTTGGAAATCAGTTAATTGCCTTGATGAAAATCATATAGAGTATAGTCTATCAGAATATTTAAGAGTATCTGAATGTTTAGAATATTTAAGAGTATCAAAATGTAAGTCCCTCTATGTTTAAAGCTATTCTTTTCTATGTAGGAATTCCTTCAATGACATGAAAGTAAATATTAGGAAGGTGAATGTTAAGTAAATTTTAGTTATTGCATGAACTAAAGTGTTTCGTCCTTACTAATTCTGCCAACTTCAAAATGTGAAGCTGCAATCCTGGAACAACAGCTAATTTGACACCAGCGGATAATAGCAAAGCTTGCGAGCGAGGGTGAAGTGATAAGGTTAAGGGCTGAGGGCTAAGGGCTAAGGCCTAGGGGCAAGGGCCAAGGGCTATGGGCTATGGGCTAAGGGCCACCGGCTAAAGGCCAAGATCTCTGGACTAATGTTTCATAATTTTGTTACAGTTTTATAATTTTGCTAATTATGCTTTTATTACAGTTTCATAATTTTGCTAATTATGCTTTCAATAGCATTGCAAATCCTAACATAAAGGGTACTTATGATTTTTTTTTCAGGGTCATTACATGGACTGCTCAAGAGAAGATGTTCCAGTTGTTTTATTTTTTCGGAAAGAGACGGTTGCATTTGGAAATGTCTTAACTGCTGAATCAAACGGATTATGTTTTTTCAGAGACACTACAACATTCTGGAGGATTTCTGACCTTATTATCGAGGCTTTTATGAAGAATTTTTTTTTTCGATAAAAGTCCGTAAACCTCGGTATACACCATGAAGTATGACTCGGAACGAGATTCTCGATATTGCCTCGATGATCGAGGCTTCGTCACCTCATTTTTGCATTGTTTATAGACGAGTATATCGAGGGATATATCCTCACAAAAAAGCTATTGATGACATGTCATTTCCGAATAATATACCGAGAACCATCCCTTGGTATATCCTATCAAACTGGCACTCTATTTTGAGGATTAATCCGAAAGTTTAAAAATCAAAAAAAAAAATTAGGGCAGAATGGAGCTAGTCATTCTGCCCTATAAATGGACTCCATCCGTCGATCCCAAGAGCCTTTTGCACCACTTCTTATGAAGTTAGTAAGCATAATCATTTGTTCATTATTGTTAATAAAAAAATCTGCAAACTTTATTTGAGTTACATTTTAAACACTTAAAAATTGATGAAGGAAATTTAAATTCAATGAGTATATATTCATACATAAATGTTCCAAGTACAAAGATATGTTACAAATTGGATTATTGAAATATACCTAATTATAATTAGATCAGGCTGAGTCGTCCTCGTCCTGGCCATTGACGTTGCAATCGGACTCATGTGACTACGATGCATGGGATTGAGACTGTGATACCTGCATCCAATGAAGATAATTCAGTTATCTGAGAAATATGATGAGTGTGAAAGTCAGACTACATGAATGTAGTGAAGTTAAAGTATATCATGAAGTTATATATATCCCAGATCTA